>CM062811.1:1210976828-1211576828 GCA_031772625.1 Pinus tabuliformis
ACATATAAAATTGACACCAATAAGAAAATATCAAACATATTTACTAATATAATTATACTAATTTATAAATATAACCATACATTTTTATTTTTTATTTTTTAGATTTTAACGTAATTCTACTTCCCTTAACTTTGCCACTGATTTACTCTCGAAGTTATAGTATCAAATCCCTATACAAGAAAGTAAATATAAATAAGAACTTAGTCAAGCCTAATGAGAGAAACAGTTGCACCAAACCTATAATGACGCATCATTGGAATTTGTTTTCCACTTTTAACCTGAAAATATGTGGATACAACCAAACAAATAGAGCACTAATTGAATAATTAGGGGTCATTTAACATGATACTGGACGATGTAAAAAATGCAAATGCAACCTTAAATAATGTAAGTTGTACAAATCATGTAAGTTGGTTAGAAGGTTAGGGTAGAGTAGGTTGAAACATGGTTGAATGTCGTACCAAACAAAATTGATTTAGCCAACAAAATAACTATGATGGCATCTTCTTGATCATCAAATGACAGTTACACTAGTGGGGAAATATGAAATTCAGAGTCGTTAGTCGGTAGAATTGCCCGGATGGTCAAAAGTGCTTGGAATTTGGCTTAAAAAAATTCAGAAAATCTCACACTAGCAGTGTTTGAATCATGTTTTTAGTGGTGGAAATGGTTTTAGCACAATCAAAAACCTCTGGGGCACCCAAAATCATCAAGTTTGACAGCTATAACCTCAATTTACAAAAATCCCTACTCGATATTTTCAAAATTTTTCCAGACTTCCCATTATTTTCAAGACAAATTTACAAACTCATTAGACTAAAGAAATTATCATATGATTAGAAAAATGGCGTCCATATTCATATCAACCCCATCAACCAGTGTGGTTTTTCTAGTGCTATCATATCGGCTCTTAAATTTCAAAGAAGAGACCGTTGAGAGCTTTCTAAATCATTAGCACAGACTAATATTCACTTATCTATGGTATACGATCGAACATAGGTTATCTTACCTTTTAATTTGGAAGACTCTTTAGTGTAATGAAATGGAGAAATCGGTGCCCAGAAACCAATAATGGTTTGGTGACTACATCTGTCCACGGGCCCCCTGTGAAGTTTCTTCCCATTCGCTCCCCTCCACCACCCCCTACATTAACTCCCGCTCTCCTCCTTGAAAAGTTCGAAACTGGAATTTTCCCGCTCGAACAATACTATAATTCCAATTCTTATAGATAGAGCATTCCACTTCAAGAACATTGCGAATGCCAAAGGTTGAATTGCGGACGTCGTGAGAGAATATTTTCAGCACGCGGATGTAACCTTCCATGCTAAATTTTCCACAGGTCCCAAATTCTTCCTAGATGAAAGTGTGTTATTTAAAGACATGGTGTAATTCACTGGTTTCTTGTTGTTAACAAAATGGTGCAAATCAAATACAAGCAATTTTGAAAAACCATGTGCTTCTATTACTTATAGAACATTGTCTTTGGCATGTAAAAAATAGAGAGGGCATTGGGCATTGGTCATTGGTTTTTATTCAAGTGAATGTTCCAAAGATTTGTGAATAGAAATTCATTAACTCCCATAATGAAGATATAATTAATTTTCATAGACTTGGATTATTATTATGTACCATAACTAGTCACGGAAGTCTTCAATTGTGTCTCTATTCAACTAAATTAAGCTGGGAAATTGCGTCCCTTCCCCAAACTCCTACTTTCTTCTGCAACCAACTCCAATTTGACCTTATCATTCCAAAATATTTTATTTGAAAATTTAATGGATATTGTCAAAGGTTAATCTGTTCTTTTTAATTATACATAAGTACTCTAGGAACCAAATTTTGTTCTGTAGAAGGCCACATTTTTGCAATAAGGGAAGATGATGATAGAAAACATAGGAGAATAATGAGAGTTCCCATTGAACTTCACAAGAAATTTTCAACATATTTCCTATCCCACCAAGTAAACATGTGTGTCTAGTCTAGGGCCAAAAGATGTGTATTTGGGATCTACGTTAACCAATGTTGGTTCACAAAATTTAATTGATTTTTGTATCTCATTAAGGTGATCCCAAATTCCTTAAATAAAAACATGATTTGGCCATGAGAAATGTCAGGGTAAAATCTATTATACTAGATCTTCTCTTCTACAACATTTCTCTAAGCGTCCAGATGGACATCGATAGGCCCTATGGACGAATGTGAAAGGAATCAAAGCTATAGAAAAACATATATGGAGTGGTGGAAAGTTGGAAATAGAACCGTATGAATGGATTCAACTTTTCCCTCAATGCCAGGATGGTAATGAAGGGAAGAAATTTGGGTTAGGGTATGTAGATTTTCACAATTGGAAATCATATTTACTTAATTTTTTTGGGTGCCTAAATAATCATAACCACTTAATTGATCTGGGCTCCGAGGAAGAAATTTGGGTTATCTTTCAGTATATTATGAAGATTATAGTGAAATTAGTTATGGTATTATAACAATACCTATTTAAATATATAAATTGTGCAAAGAAAACTTTAGAAAAAAAAAAGAAAAAAGAGGATCAATTTCCTTAACATTATATGATATTCCTTCATTCTCTTTTATAGGTAAATTATCCTTATTTTTGCTGAAAGATATATTAACCTACCATCTCTAAGATTCATGTAAAAAAATGAAAGTTTCACAACTGGAAGCAAAATGGATAAACAGTCATTGGATTGTATGATCCTTGGGATCTTTTATACACTAATCATGTTGCTTGGATTTTGATCTATCAAAAATGGCCCTCTAAAGAGAAATTGTCTCATATGGCCACATGACACCGATGGGGTAGAAACCACGAGTAAAGAGGCCTCAGCCTCCAAAGAGATCTCTACCTTGATGTAACTAATGAACTTTTACTCATCTTATGGTCAACCCTCAAGTGAACATATAAATTTGAGAAATAGTCCAAGTGAGTGTCTCAAGGGTCAATGCGAGTCATACTAGTGACTAGTGAGCTAGAAAAATATGTACCTTCATATACAGGAAGTACTGCAAAATAATTTTCCAGAGTAGTGCTGGAAAAACATTTGCCAGTGCGTACTCACCAAGGATGATACCCAAGCATTAAACATTCTTACAAGTAAACATATCTAGGCAAAGATAGGGTTATTTATATAGAGAATTATTCTTATTTGTATTCCACCTTCCTTATCATTCTTGTATGTATGGACACTGGTTATCAAATTATGCATGAACAATAGAATCCATATTCATTTTGGAATGGAAGATATCATTGGGTGCAAGTCGAATGTTTATTATTAGTCGAAACTAATCTCAGAGAGTTGCAAAAAAGAAAAAACAAGAACCAATAGGACAACACACATAACAATCAGTAACACTGATGTTGCACATCAAAAAGAGAGTGTCCAAACAAGGTGTGTTACAGTAAAAGTAGTTTGTTCACCGGTAGCAGAAAATAGTTAGCTTTGATCAATAACAATATTGCACATAAGAATTATGATCATGTGAGTTGAAGTTTAGAAAATTAGCACTTACAAAGAGGGAAATAAACCAACACCAAGCACCAATATCATGTTGCCATAAACTGTATCAAGTTATGTGATACTTATGAGGGAAAGTGAACCTATTAATATCAACATAAGTTATGATTATATATCACATAAGTGATAATTATATGAAGTTATGTGATATATCACAGACGGAAGGAAATAGAAAGCTTATATTTACAACCATCTTTGCAAGAAGGAAAAACCTTCAAGTGGGTCCAAATGGGGCCAAGTTCATGTTCTAGGTGACTTTGACAACATAAATACACATCTCATAGCATGGAATCTTAGCCATAGAAAGTAATTATATTATTATTATGACTATAACAACATTTAGCAATGCAAAGAGATTGAATTTGAAACATACACACACACTAAGAATTTTAAACATAAATATGAAACTCAAATCATCAACTACATGGAATTATGAGAACAATAATTTTCTTTAAAATGAAAGCAACGATAACATTCCATCATTCAAGCTCTCCAATGTTCTACGGAAAGACAAATAGAAATCCACATAAATAAAGGTATACTACCTCCATGGTCATTATGACAACATTGAATAATGAAATGCCTAGTGGCAAATATTTGTCCTTTGCACAACAATAATAAATTGGTGGTTAAAAATGTTCATGAGACATGGTAAAATAACAAAACATAAAATAATTATAACCTCAAAAACATTCATCTATTATATTGTGAACCATGCACATATTACAATATACATGGAATATACTACATATGTCCATAAACTTGCCACCCATACAAAACACCCCAATTATCGCATGTTTCAAAAAATAACATCTCAATGGGTTTTCTTTAGTAAACGAACCATGCCATGATAGCCCCAAGGAAAATGATAACAATAACACATTCACATATTAGGGATTTACGATGATGTTGATGAATGAATTCTCTTGCAATAGATTGTGATCCAATGTCATATCTAAAACCTACATCTACACTTGACATTCCTTCCATTAGTATATAAGTGGATATTGTATGAATGTCTACATGATAATGTATGCTAATAGATTGAAAGTAAGAGCTCCACATTATTACTTCCTTGTAAACTGATTTTAAATTCTCTTTTCGAACTTCATAGATGTCATTGATCTGATTGCATATGAGCTGCGAGTTCGTGAAAACTGCAATATCACTGACAACATTATTTTTTTTCCACTTTTAGCCCTCAAAAATGGTAATATAGTAGGCTTCATTATTCATTGTCCTCTCGTGCACTTCTATATTTCAATGCGCCACATGGTTTCTTGTTGCATTATGAAGCACATATTTAACAGTGGCTTCACTTGGATTTGGACGACAAGACACTTCGATATACAACATCAACCTTTCCACCATTTTCTATGTTTAGAAGAAGTGGAAAATAAAATAGCAATAGATCCCTATTAGACAAGTAGGAATCTTTCCTTTAATTTGAACAGTAGTTAGATTAGAAATTAGTTTTAAATAAGTTAGGAAACAAACTGCCAGAAATTGCAATGTAACTACATTGTAACTGTAGATAGTTCCTCAACAGAATGAGGCTATGAGCAACTTAAATAGGCAACACAAAGACAAAGGTGGCATTGCTGCCATCCAACAGAAAAGAGACCAGAGAGCATAGCTCTAAAATATATTTTAAAAAAGTAAATTGAAGCTTACAGGTATCCATTATTATTTCCATAAATGACAAGAATTATGTACTGTGCATAGAAATTAATGATAGAATTGAATGATTGTTAATCAAATTGTGCATCAAACTGAAGTAGCCAAATACAGCAAAAGAAATCATCTAGGTATTTCACCAAAGCATGCTATTGATTTAACAGTGAAAATTTACAGTATATATATATATATATATATATATATATATATATATATATATATATATATATATGTGTGTGTGTGCGTAAAAATTGCCAAAGTCCACGGTAGCACAAAAAGATAGCATTATGTAATGGCACGCAAGTTCGAGGCACAGAGCCTTCAAAAACCATCCATAATAGTCCTCATACAATCGACACAGGCCAAGGAGGGTTCCACATAACCCAGAACAAACCAAACTGAGCTGAGACCGAAGCATTACCAACAGCCAGAGATGGGATACATAAACTTTTTCCCAAATTCATGAACAAAATTTACAGCAGAGGAAACGGTGCACAGGAGGCCACCTAACGACAGACCAACTAAGACCGAGAACAGATAGAGGCATAACCTAACTTCTACCAAAAAAATATGTATGACCACATAGTGTAAACATGAAGGACCCTACTCAGTTTGCGCAAAACCAGACTAGAAGGATGAAGACCCTAGCATTTTCCCCAAAGGCCAAACCCTTGCAACCACCGTGACGAGGGTAGAGTACCTGCATAGACAAATAGAGAATTAGTGAGGTAGCATAACCATAAACCCATGATAAAGAACATAGAGAGGGTAGGATGAATACCCATAGCGGATACCTGAAGAAGAGGCCGAGCTCCATAGTCGAGCCAAAAAACTGAGACTAACACAGCATAGCCAATGACACTAGAGCCACGGAAAGCCGAGACACAATAGAGCGCAACCAACGCCTAGGTGGCCAACAAATACCGAGACCCAACAGTGCATAAACCATAGCCACGTAGCCAAAAGACCACCGTCTTCCCACCAGGAGAAAAGCTATCAGCAAAAGTAAAAGGAAACGAAGAATTGAAACAGGAGCAGAGGAATTACCTCTAGTAGAAGCTGTCAATCCATCGCCAGGAGAGTTGGGTAGAGGACCTGGTAAAACAATGCAGCCACTCAAATAGTTAAAACAATGTTGTCAACCTAGTAAAATCAAATATCCATGAAAAAATACAGAGAAGCCAAGGCATACCCAGGGAGACCATAGAGCCCAAAACCTCGAATAAACCATGCAAGGTGCAACCACTAGGTCCAATGAAACACCATCACATAGTTAATAAACGACAAAGGACTAGAGCCGAATAAGGACCCAGAAGATATTGGGAGGCAGAGCACCATACTTTCCTTGCAGGATGAACCAGGTAAGAATGCAGGGGAGTAGAACCAAAACCGGCCGAAACATAACTAACTCAACCACAATAGATCACACCATAGAGCCATGTCACAGAGACTAAGACCACCTAGGGACAGAGGAGAATTAATTTCTCATTAGAACCTTACCTAAAAGCACAAGAAAATACGAGTGTGGAAAGATTTGAATGAAGACCAATCACCATGTAGGCTTGCCACCTCAGCGTCTCGGGGATTGCCACTAAATTTTAAAAGTTCAACGCATGCCAACTGCCACATAGGCTTGCCACCTTAGTATCTTGGGGATTGTCAACAAATTTTGGTATGAGAGTTAGTTCTTTCCTTAATGAAGCAAAAATATGGAAGTAGGAAGAAGAGGTCGAGGTAGAGCTATTCGGAGAGTAGTCGACGAAGGATTTCGCGAAGAAATTAGGATCCTAAGTGCCAGATTGGTAGCAGTAGAAGCAAGGAGGCATAGGGATCTGGAAGGTGGTGACGAAAGTGAAGAAGAAGTTGCACCTACGACAGATGTATCTGATTAGGAAGGGCCAGAGATAAAATTATTGAGGTATGTTTTGTTAGCAAGTAGCAAACCGAAGCGAGAGCTTTCGAACTATGATGGCAGTTTATCTACAAAAGTATTGTTGGATTGGATTAGTGAGTTGGATAAATACTTCAAATGTGAAGAAATCAGTAAGGATAAGGAGGTCAGGTTTGCAGCCACCAAACTGAAGGGACATGGATCACTGTGGTGGGACATTGTGCAGGCAGAAAGGAGAAGGTCAAATAAGCCACCAATTAAAAAATGGAACAAGATGATCGCCAAGATGAAAAGTAAGTTTTTACCCAAAGACTATCAGATTTCTCTATATAGACAGGTATAAAACTTGAAACAAAGGGCAATGATTGTAAAGGAATATATAGAAGAATTCTACAGAGTGAATCTGCGAGCGGGCTATGTTGAAGATACCCCAGAAAATACAACGAGGTTTGTGAACGGATTATGAATGGAGATACTAGATGAGATTAGTATTCTCTCCCCCATGTCCATAGAGGAAACCTATCAAAGTGGTTGAAAAGCAAAAGAGAAGATCACCGGGAAGCATAATGCTAGAAGAGGACATGGATCTGGCTGAGGAAGAGGACAGTCTTTTGGCAGAGGCAGAACTCCCAACAGCAATGAAGAAGGCAGCAGTTCAAAAATTGCAAGACCAACTGATAAAGAAGGTAACACTAGAGGAGGAAGGCCTTACTAGCAAGGAAGAGGTAATGGTAGAGGTAGAGGAAATACCTGTCAGTGTTACAAGTGTCACAAGTGGGGACACCGGTCTTTTGAATGTCCTGAAAGTGATCAAGCAAGACAAAGAGGAGCAAATGTTGCTCAACCGGAGGAAGCTGAGGCACCAGCTCAAGAAGTGGAGAGCATGCCTAAGATAGGAAAGGCCTTGGTGTTGAACAAGGTATTTTTGAAAACAACTAAAGAATTAGCTGACCAGACATAGCGGAAAGCATTATTCTGAACTGTGTGCAAATCACATGGGAAATGTTGTAAATTGATTATTGATAGTGGAAGCACTAACAACCTAGTAGCCACTAAAATGGTAGGGAAACTGGGTTTAAGAATATTGAAGCACCCAACCCCATACCGGGTGTCTCAGTTACAAAAAGGACATCAAGTGTTGGTTGATGAGCAGTACGAAGTGGAGTTTGATATTGGTAGGTATAAGGATAAGGTAACTTGTGATATTATGTCAATGGATGTGTGCCATATACTATTGGGTAGACCATGGTAGTATGACAAGAAAGTAGTCCACGATGGGAAGGAAAACTCTTATAAGTTTGTGAAAGATGGGATCAAACATACGTTGGTGCCCATGAAAGAGGAGGATACAACAGAAAATAGTGGAAGAAAAGCATTATTGTTAGGAGGAAAAGAGTTCCTACAACAGATTGGAGATGATGAAATAACGTTTGCAATTATGCGAAGGGCAAGAGTAGTGTTAATCCACACTGAGATTATGGATTTGCCTGAGGAGATACAAGATATGCTATAGGAGTTTAGTGACATTGTAGTGGATGATTTACTGGATAAATTACCACCAAGAAGGAGTATTAGTCACCATATTGATTTCATTCCAAGAGCTAGTTTACCAAAAAAAGTTGCTTATCGAATGAGTCCAAAGGACAATGAGGAGATCATAAAGCAGGTATAGGAATTGTTGGACGAATGGTTGATTCGAGAGAGTTTAAGTCCTTGTGCTGTACCAATAGTCTTAGCTCCCAAGAAAGGAGGAGAGTGGCAGATGTGTACTAATTCTCGAGCAATAAATAATATTACCATTAGGAATAGGTTTCCCTTACCATGGATGGATAATATGATGGATTGTTTGAGTGGAGCAGAATATTTTTGGAAGATTGATTTAAAAGGCGGATACCATCAGATTAAGATTTGAGAAGGAGACAAGTGGAAGACCGCTTTCAAGACCAATGAAGGCTTGTATGAATGGTTGGTCATGCCATTTGGATTGAGAAATGCACCCAACAAGTTCATGTGCTTAATGAATGAGATGTTGAAGGAATATATTGGAAAGTTCGTGATTGTGTATTTAGATGATATCCTTATTTTCAGTAAGACAAGGGAAGAACATTTTCGACACATCAGGTGTGTCTTGGAAAAATTGCAGTAGAATAAGTTTCTGTTAAATTTGAAAAAGTATACGTTTTTTAAGAAGGAGTTAATTTATTTGGGGTTCGTGATTTCAGAAAATGAATTAAAGATGGATCCCGAAAAGGTTATAGCCATAGTTAGTTGGCCATCCCCCAAGAGTTTGTTTGAAGTGTTGGAAATAATACTAAGAGGGGGGGGTGAAATAGTATTAGCAAGTCAATAATATTTCATTTCCATAATCAGATTCATATACACTACTTCAGTTAATGGAACTTGTGTGTATACAAAACTATATTTAAGGCAACTAGCGTATATCCTGCAAACTTATGATCCAATTAATTTATCATATGTTGATCTTTACTCAGTGTGTCAGAACCATTTAAACAGTAACCAAGTGCAGTAAATAGAACAGACAATCACACACACATGAACACAAGATATAAGTTGGAAACCCAATGTGGGTGAAAACCACCTACTGCAATCGTCTCCATCTTCTTTTTAATAAGAAACTTCTTCTTACAATTTTTATACTGGTGCAGTCTTATACCAATACCCAGGCTTCTACCTGCAAAAGGCTACAACCTTCTCTTGTTCTCCAGCTTCTCCTGGAACGGAGCTACAACCCCCTAGCTCTTGTACTCGCTGATATGTTTACTAGTACATAAGTGTTGGCCTATAGAAGGTTATAACCTTCTCTTTACTTCTAGGGACCACGTTTCATAAATTTTTAGATTGGATCCATCCATAACATCATCCAAACATCAAATACATCTACATCAATCAATTGCCTTTGTACCAATCACAACTGAATCAATCAATTACTTTTCAGAATGCAATAACCAGAATACAGTAACCAAAAATAGTAACCAGAACCCAGAACACTATAACAACAACCAGAAGTAGCTAAATCATATTTTATGAGGTATACGCTACTTCAATGTGTCGAACCTGCGTGCATATTCACTTTTCTCAAGGCGAACCTGTGTATAGATCTGTAAATCAATTTTAAGATGTATACGTTGTTTTGATATGCAAAACCAGCTTATATATGCGCCTTTTCTAAGGTGAACCTGCGTACAGATCTATAAATGATGATTTAATCTTTACAACAATTCCAGACTTCAGTTATACCTAGATCATCACATTTATAGTCTACAACATGTGCCAGTTATTTAGATAAAATATCAAAACACACAAAGATAGTTCACTTCAAGCTTTAAGATCTTGACCCATCGTTAGATCTTATCCTTCCTCAAGTGCTAAGGTTCATCCTTGATTCATATCCAGTTGTGCACCATAACCCAATAACCTGTATTCTACATCTTGCTCTTCATTATATATTCAATACATGAGTACCTTTGCCTAATGATCTTCTCCTCCTTTTATCGTTTTAGGCCTTACTCAATACCATGGATCAAAGCCACTTAGAACCAATACCTTGGATGAAATACCTAGGGTCAACACTTCAGATAGGATATCTTGGACCAATACCATGGATCAAAATACCATGGACCAAAACTAAGTTTTCCAACATGTACACGCCTTTCCTTACGTGAAAGTGCATGTGTATGCCATACGCGCCCTTTGGTTTGTGAACTCGCGTGTACACACGCCTTGGTCAATGAGGAACTTGCATATACCTCTCTTTCTTAATTCTGAGAGTCTGAACTGTGATCTGTCATCTGAGTGAGTTGCCATCAAGGATAAAACCTATGTCATAGTGCCAAATCTGTGTCATAATGCCAACAATCTCCCCTTTTGGACTTGATGGCAACCCCAAGTCACTCTCCCCCTTTTTCATCAAGTGAAAAGGGCTATCCTCCCCTTGAGTACATGTAGAATGCTCTAATATGCTAAAGAGTGTTGATTGAGCTCCATGCTCAAGTCCATGCTCCCCCTAAAAATAAGCAAGGTCTGAAAAAAAATGTTCTAAAAGAAGAACATGACTCTATACATTATAAATGACCTTCCTATCACTAATGACTCATACATTCATCCATCTCCCAACCAAGTAGGGATATACGAAGTTTGACTCATCCACCCAACCAAGTGGGGATATACCAAATGTTTATACATGTCAAAACAAGAACATTACATCATCCATCCCATGCATAGTGGGGAACCAAAATAGGTCGTTTCATGACCTTGACATTAAAAGATATACATGACATAGAGACCAAATATCTAAAACAAGCCCATGATAGTTATTAGCAACTATCATCAATAGCATCTGTCAATCACCATCCAGACCAACAACCATGATCCCCCCCTGAACATGTTCCACCTGCATCAAAATCAATTGTGAATTTGTACCAAGATCTTCTAAGATAATGCCAACAATGCATTATTAGAAGTATATGCTCCCCCTATGCCAGATGATCATTGTCAGACCCATATTAGACTCCTTTCATCCTTAGTCTGGCCCACTGTTTTACTTCAAACCAACATATACACGACTGTGTCCACAGAAACTAGCGTTTGTATGCAAATACGCTTCATGGAACTCGCGTATGACCACTTTTCTCTAAAATAGATAAGTTTTAACAGTAAGATGATGCATCAACTATTCCCAACTTTTGTCTGAGATATTAAAATGTCTCTCTGGGTAGTGGTTTGGTGAATATATCAACAACCTATTCTTTGGAGGGAACATACTCCAATTTAACCTTTTTTTCAAGCACTTGTTCACGTGGAAAATGACATTTGATGGGTATGTGCTTGGTCTTGGAATGCATGACTGGATTCTTTGAAATAATGATTGCACTTGTATTATCACATAGAATGGAGATGGGTGGAGTATGTGATTTGAATGTCTTGCAATGTTTGCATCATCCAAAGGATTTGTGTGCAGCAAGATGTAGCAGCCACATATTCTGCTTTAGCTGTAGATAATGCAATTGAACTTTGCTTCTTGCTGAACCAAGATACTAATCTGGAACCCATATAGAATGCACCACCACTAGTGCTTGTTCTGTCATCAACGCTTCCTTCCCAATCCACATTTGTATATGCATGAAGTGTAAGACCTATATCTCTAGGATACCATAAACCAAAATTCTATGTTCCTTGAAGATATTTGAAGATCCTTTTGACTTCTTGAAGGTGTGATTCATTTGGATTGGCTTGGAATCTTCCAACTATTCCCACTGCATGCATGATGTCTGGTCGAGTACCTGTTAGATAAAGTAGACTGCCAATCATGGATCTGTAGGTTGGTTGATGTACTGCTGATGATTCATCATTTGAGTTGAGACTGCATCTTGTTACCATAAATGTACATACTAGTTTAGAATCTTCCATGCCATATTTTTTCAAGATCTTCTTGAGATACTTGGTTTGTGACAAAAAAACACCATCTCTCTTTTTTGAACTTGTAGACCAAGAAAATATGTGAGCTCACCAAGCATGGACATTTCAAATTCTTGTTGTATTACCAAAGCAAAGTTTTGACTCATGGCTTCTTCATTGATACCAAAAATGATATCATCAACATAGACAACAAGTATTAGCAATTTATGATTATCAGTCTTTGTATATAGATTGCTATCAGCTGATCCTTTTGAAAAACCTTGTTGATGGAGATATTTGTCAAGACGGTAATACCAGGGCCTTGGAGCTTGTTTTAGACGATAGAGAGCATTTCTGAGTCTGCATACAAGTTTTGGACCATTTCCAAGAATGAATCCATTTGGTTGCTCAATATATACTTCTTTTTCTAAGTCCCCATTAAGAAAAGTAGATTTTACATCCATTTGGTATACTTTGAATTTTTGAAAACTTGAAAGAGCAAGGAACATTCTTATGGCTTCAAGCCTTGCAACAGGTGCAAAAGTTTCTTCAAAATATATACCTTCTTGTTGAACATACCCTTTAAAAACAAGTCTGGCCTTGTTTCTAATAACTTCTCCATTGTCATTCAGCTTGTTTTTGAATATCCATTTGGTTCCTATGATATTCTTATCATGAGGTCTAGGAACTAATTCCCAAGTATTACTCTTTTAAATCTACTCAAGCTCTTCTTTCATGGCCTTGACCCAACATTCATCTTTGCATGCTTCATTTACATTTTGAAGTTCGATGGAGAAAAGAAATATAAGATAGCTTTAAGCTTTTGTAATAGTTCTTCTTGTCTGCACACCTGCCTCTTTCTGTCCAAAAATTTGATTCTCTGGATGATTTTTCTAAACATATTTGGATGGAGTCTTTTCTTCTGTCATTATCTGTTGTTCTGGTGCTTCATTGGTTTCTTCTTCAGAATTAGTCTGATTTGATGTGGAACAATAATCCTCATCTTCTCCACAATCTTCAGTTTTTACCTGCTTTGGATTTTTGCATGCTTCATCAACCACAACATCAATACTTTAAATAATTTTCCCAAGTCTTTTATTATAACACGTATATCCTTTACTTCGAGAAGAGTAACCAAGGAGAATGCCTTCATCTACTCTGGCTTCAAACTTGCCAAGTTTTTCAGCAATCCTTTTGATGTAACATTTTCTTCCAAAAGTTTGAAGTATTTTACAGTAGGAGTCTTACCATACCAAAGTTCTTGTGGAGTTTGAGTGTTGTTTACCCGAACATTTCCTTTGTTGAGAATAGTGACGACAGTGAATGCAGCTTCACCCAAGAAGGTTGCAGGAGTTCCAGACTCATCTAGCATGGCACGAACCATTTGTTGAACAATTTTGTTCATCCTTTCTACCACTTCATTTTGCTGAGGAGTCCTTGCAGTGGAGAATTGCCTTTTTATTCAATTTTCTTCACAAAAGTCAAAGAATTCATCCAAGGTAAATTCCCCTCCTCGATCAGATCTCAGACATTTGATTTTGTGTTCTAATTCATTCTCAACTAGGGCTTTGAAGGCTTTGAATTTTTCAAAGGCTTCATCTTTAAGCATTAGAAGCCCTATCCAACACATTCTGGAAAAGTCATCAATGAAAAATATAAAGTATTCCTCTCCACGAGGTGACTTTTTCCTTGATGGACCACATAAATCAGTATGAACAAGTTCAAGAGGCTTACTAGCTGATCCTTCCTTTTCAGGGAATTGTGACCTAGTTTGCTTACCAAATTGACATGATTTGCTTATTGTATTTTCTGGAATGCTGCTATCAAGAAGATCATGAACAACCTAGAATTTGCTTGCTTTTCTTATTTGAGAGAAGCTTAGATGCCCCAATCTTCTCTGCCATAGCCAGTGTTCATCATTTTTGCTTAGATAGCACTGTTGTTGTCCTCTCTTGAGTATATATAAGTTGTTTAGAGTTGTTATACCTTTGATCATGGTTTCTCCTATATCAAGCTCATGAAAAACACATCCATTTGATCGAAATACTACTTCATTTCCTTGATCACACATTTGACTGACACTCAATAGGTTATGCTTTAGACCATCAACATACATAACATTCCCAGCTTTAACCTTTTCTTTTAAAAGAACAGAGCCTTTACCTTTTATGACAACAGGAGTGTCATTTCCAAATGAGACCTATTCCTTTTCTAAGGTATTATATGACTGAATTTTTTCTTTATCACCTATCATGTGTTTCGAGCATCCACTATCAATGTACCGCTGATTTTCTTGTCCTTCTGCATACAGGGATATACAACATCTTTCTGTTTTTGGTTCTTTCTTTCTCCATATTTTGGGATTTAATGCAGTTTTCTCCTTTTGATATGTTTGCTGAAATTTACTCCTGTATTCAGATTCTTCGTGACCAAAGTTGTTGCAGATAGGGCATTTTATTTCATTTTCAAGAAGAGAAAAGTTATTGTAGGTCCGTTTCATGATCCCCATCACATTCCTTTGATTTAGTGCTTCTCCAGTCATGATGGTTTTGTAAGCAACACATCGAGCAACTTTGTGTCCAAAGTTATGACATGAAAAACATTGGCCATTAAAGAAGTTCCTACGATATCGAAACTACTGACCTGGTGATTGTAGTTGCTATTGATATTCATTCTTGAAGAAGATTTGTATGATTTAACTAAGGTTTGTGGCTTTTGTTCATCCTTGAAGTAAATTGAGCCTGATTTATCTAGTGATCTGCTTTATGCCTTTCTTGTCGATTGTCAAACTGGTCACTGCTCTTTGCTGCATCAAGGTAGTTTTTAATGGAGGTTGACGACTTCTATGCTTGGGATGCTTCTTCAGTATATCCAAGACCTCTCTTTATCAGAGGAGAATGCTTCACTTTGATAATTTCATTTAAGATTTCTGATCCTTTAGTAAATCTAATATTGAGAGCTTTTGTTTTCTCAATATTCTTTCTTAGACCCACAATTTCACATTCTCGCTTTTCATTGTGTTTTTCTCTTTCAGCAAGTTGGAATGTTAAAGTATCTATAATCATATTCTTTTCTTCTAAATAGACTTTGAGTTTAGAGATTTCTTCATAAAGGTCATCTTCATCTAAAGCATCCAAGAAATCATCATCTTCAAAAGCCATTAGAAGTCTATAGTCATTACTATTTTCATCTTCATCACTATTTGATAAACCATCACTATCTTCATGAGTATAGTAACTCTTCTTACTTACACTTTGTTTTCTATTCCATTTTGTTGATTCCTTACCTTTATCAAGCTTATATTTATGAGGACATTTGGTAGCATAATGACCAACTCTTCCACAAGCAAAACCTTTGAAAGGTAGTTTACCTCTGAATCTCTCGAAACCTCATTGAAGGTTCTTGAGACAGTTTCCTTCTTCTTCTCCTTCTGAAATATGTCTTGATTCATAGAATTATTCTCTTCCTGAAGCTTTAAATGTGGCTTCTCTTATATTTGATGGATCTCATTTTCTCATTTCAAAAGTAGTTAAGATTCCATGCAGCTGTGTCATAGTAATAGTCTGAAGATCCTGCTTTTCTTCTATGGCAGATATTTTTGATTCAAACTTAGTAGAGAAGGATCTTAAAACATTTTCAACTAAAGTAACCTCTCTTATCTCTTCACCCAAGTTCTTCATGCAATTAACAATCTCATCTATACATAAGAAGTAACTAGCAATACTTTCATCATTGTGCATTTTGAGAGTTTCATATTGAATTCTGAGAGATCGCAGTTTTGAACGTTTTACCTGATTGTCTCCTTCATATCTTAGAACGATCTTGTCCCATACTTCTTTGGTGGTTTTGAGCTACATAACTTTGACAAATTCTGATTGTGACAGACTCCCTAATAATGTATTGACAGCCTTGACATTGGTTTCATATTGCTTCTTACCTACCATATCTGTAGGAATTGCTCATGGAAATGCATATCCTCCTTCCATGATTTCCCAGACATCTGTTCCAAGAGATTTCAGATAGGCTATAGTCCTTACCTTCCAATAAACAAAGTTTCTCCCATCAAATATTGGTGGTCTAATGGATCCCTCTCTTTCGTAGTTACTCATGACGATAGATCTTCCTTCAAGCGATCAAGCTTCTTTTGAAGGACTTGCTCTGATACCAATTTTTGGAAATAATACTAAAGGGGGGGGGGGGGTTAATTAGTATTAGCAAGTCAATAATATTTCATTTCCATAATCAGATTCATATATGCTACTTCAGTTAATGGAATTTGCGTGTATACGCAACTCTATTTAAGGCAACTAGCTTATTTCTTGCAAACTTATGATTCAGTTAGTTGATCTTTACTTAGTGCATCAGAACCATATAAATAGTAACCAAGTGTAGTAAAACAAAACAGACATTCACATGCACATGAACGCAAGATATAAGTTGGAAACCCAATGTGGGTGAAAACCACCTGCTACAATCATCTCTATCTTCTTTTTAATAAGAAAATTCTTTTTACAATTTTTGTACCGGTGCAGTCTTATACCAGTACGTAGTCTTCTACCTGCAGAAGGCTACAACCTTCTCTTATTCTCCAGCTTCTCTTGGAAGGGACCTACAACCCCCTAGCTCTTGTACTAGCTGATGTGTTTACTAGTACGTAGGTGCCAGCCTCCAGAAGGCTACAACCTTCTCTTTTCTTCCACGGACCATGTTTCATAAATTTTCAAACTGGATCCATCAATAACATCATTCAAACATCAAATAAATCTACATCAATCAATCTCCTTTGCACCAACCACAACTAAATCAATCAATCACTTTTCAGAATGTTGTAACCAGAATACAGTAACCAGAACGCAGAACATTGTAACAGCAACCAGAAGTAGCTAAAGCATATTTTATGAGGTATACACTACTTCAATGTGTCAAACATGTGTGCATACGCACTTTTCTCAAGGCAAACCTACGTACAGATCTGTAAATCAATTTTAATATGTATACGTTGTTTTAATATGCAGAACCAACGTATATACCCACCTTTTCTAAGGTGAACCTGTATACAGATCTATAAATGATGATTTAATATTTACAACAATTCCAGACTTCAGTTATACCCAAATCATCATATTTATAGTCTACAACATCTGCAAATTATTTAGATAAAAGATCAAAACACACAAAAATACTTCACTTCAAGCTTTAAGATCTTAACCCATCATTAGATCTTATCCTTCCTCAAGCGCCAAGGTTCATCCTTGATTCAGATCCAGCTGTGCACCATAACCCAATAACATGTATTCTAGATCTTGCTCTTCATTAGATATTCAATACATGAGTACCTTTGCCTAATGATCTTCTCCTCCTTTTATAGCCTTAGGCCTTACTCAATACCATGGACCAAAACCACTTAGAACCAATACCTTGGACCAAATACCTGGGATCAACACTTCGGACAGGATACCTTGAACCACTACCATGGATCAAAATACCATGGCCCAAATACCATGGACCAAAACTAAGTTTTACAACATGTACACACCTTTCCTTCCATGAAAGTGCGTGTGTACGCCATATGTGGCTTTTGGTCTGCGAACCCGCGTGTACATGCACATTGGTCAATGAGGAACTTGCATATACCTCTCTTTCTTCATTCTGCGAGTCTGAAATGTGAACTGTCATCTGAGTGAGTTTCCATCAACAACAACACCTGTGTCATAGTGCCAAATCTGTGTCATAATGCCAACATGAAGTACAGAGTTTTCGTGGGTTGGCAAGTTTTTATCGGAAATTTATAAAATATTTCAGTGGGATTTGTGCACCCATAGTGGATACCATTAAAAAAGAAAGTCAACCTTTCCATTGGACAGAGTCGGCTGAAAAGAGTTTTCAATTGTTGAAAAAGAAGATCATCGAGAGACCCATTTTGAGGTTACCAGATTTCAACAAACTTTTTCAAGTTCGTTACGATACCAGTGGGACAGCGATTGGAGTAGTACTCAGCCAAGAGGACAAACCAGTGGCCTATTTCAGCGAGAAGTTGAATGAGAGTAGACAGAAATATACGTTCTACGATAAGGATTTTTATGCAGTGGTACAAGCGCTGAAACATTAGATACATTACTTAATGGGAAATTAATTTCTTTTGTTTTCGGACAATTCCGCTTTGCAATATGTCATGAAACAGCATAAGCTGAACTATAAACATGCGAAGTGGTTGGAATACCTCTAGATTTCTACGTTTGTGCTAAAACACATCAATGGAAAAGCCAACAAAGTGGCAGATGCATTAATCAGGAGGAGTTTGATTTTATAGGAAAGAAAAGTGTAGGTGTTAGGCTTTGAGCATCTCAACGATCTGTATGAAACAGATGCAGACTTTAAGGAAGCATACAAAGCTTGCCAGAATCCACTCTTGAGGGACAACAGTTTGTGGCTAGACTATAATATACAGGAAGGATTGTTGTTTAGGAGAGGAAAGTTGTGTATCCTAAAATGTCCAATGAGGGAAAACTTAATTCAAGAGAAACATAGTGGGGGTCTAGCTGGACATTTTGGCATAGTCAAGATTTTGGACCAAGTAAGTCACTACTATTATTGGCCGAACATGCGGTGATACGTACATATATATGTGGCTAGATTTTAGATGTGTCAATTCCAAATGGACACAGTCAAAATACAGGATTATATACTCCCCTACCTATTCTCGACAAACCATGGCACTCAATCAGTTTAGACTTTGTCTTAGGCTTGCCAAGGACACAGAAGGGGTATGATTGAATGATGGTAGTATTGGATTTCTTTACTAATATGGTGCAATTTATTCCTTGTAAAAAGACTAGCGATGCCAAGCATGTAGCCCACTTGTTCTTCACATAAATTGTCAGACTACATGGCTTGCCAAAGTCTTATTTCAGATAGGGACGTGAAGTTCACAAGTCATTTTTGGTGAACATTGTGGAAGAAGTTAGATACTAAATTAAATTTCATCTCAACTTATCCTCCATAGACTGATGGGTAGACTGAGGTAGTGAACCGAAGTCTAGGGAATCTGTTACGTAGTCTGGTTGGTGAAAATTCACGATAGTGGGATCGCATACTCGCACAAGCAGAGTTTTCTTATAACGATTCACCCAACAGGAGTATGGGCAAAAGTCCCTTACAGATCCTATAGGAAATGCACCCCCGTGGTATGCGCGAGTTGCGAGATTTAGGTCAGTTGGAATGAAGGAATACTGATGGTGAATATTTCACAAAGGTGATCAACGAACTTCATGAATAGGTGAAAACCAAATTGCAAGACAACAACCAAAGATATAAACAGAAGGCAAACTTAAAATGATGGGAAGTGCAATTCAATGTAGGAGACCTGGTATTGGCACATCTATGGAAAGAGAGGTTTCCTAAAGGGGAATATAACAAGCTCAAACTGAAAAAAATAGGGCCTTGCTGGATACTGTGAAAGTTCTATGCCAACACATATGAACTGCAACTACCCCCGAGTCTCGCGATCTCACCTATTTTCAATGTGGCAGAACTGCACCCTTACATTATTACTAATGTCATGGATAGTTCAAGAGACTACACATGAGACACCCAGGGAGAAGGAGAGACAGAGACATGGGTCAGATAGATGCCCCAATCCAAGCCTCTAGAGATCGAACAAATATTGGATACTCGGGTAGCTAGGTAGACACGATGAAATGAGTACTTACAGTACCTAGTTAAATGGAAGAACCATCCAATTGAGGACAATTCTTCATTGGATGTTAGATGAATTCAAAGCATCAGGTATTTGATTGAAGAGCTCATGGATAGAAGCCATGAGATTCATTCACCTCGGGAGCTTGATGTAGGAGCATCCAATTAGGGAGGCAATAGCTGGACAAGCTATTAAAATTAATTTCACTTTTAGTTTAATTTTATTTTATGTTTAAAAGAAGGCTGTCACAGTTAATGTTTTCCTTTAATTTGAACAATAGTTAGATTACAAATTAGTTTTAAATAAGTTAGGAAACAAACTGCCAGAAACTGGAATGTAGCGACGTTGTAACTGTAGGTAGTTCCTCAATAGAATGAGGCTACCAGCAACTTAAATAGGCAACCCAAAGAAAAGGTGGGGTTGTTGCCATCCAAAAGAAAAGAGACTAAAGAGTGTAGCTCTGAAATATATGTTTAAAAAGTAAATTGAAGCTTACAGGTATCCATTATTGTTTTCCATAAATGATAAGAATTATGTACTATGCATAGAAATTAATGACAGAATTGAATGACAGTTAATCAAATTGCACCTCAAACTAAAGGATCTAAACACAGTGGAAGAATTCATCCAGGTATTTCACAAAAGCATGCTATTGATTTAACAGTGAAAATTTACAATATATATATGTGTGTGTGTGTATAAACATTTTTCAAAGTCCACGGTAGCACAAAAAGATAGCATTCTGTAACCCCACAGAGGTCCAAGGCATAAAGCCTTTAAAAACCATCCATAACAGTCCTCATACAATAGACATAGGCCAAGGAGGGTTCCACACAACCCAGAACAAACCAAACTGAACATAGACCAAAGCATTACCAATAGCCAAAGACATAATACATACACTTTTTCCCAAATTCATAAACAAATGTTATAGTAGAGGACACAGTGCATAAGAGTCCACCTATCGGCAGACCAACTAAGACCGAGAACAAAGAGAGGCATAGCCTAACTGCTGCCAACAAAATATATATGACCGCATTGCATAAACAAGAAGGACACTACTTGGTTTGTGAAAACCCAGAGTAGAAGGACGAAGACCCTGACACTGTTTTGCACTATTTCAATGGTTGCATTGTTTTACCATGCCCTCTGCCCAACTCTCTCGGTGATGGCTTGACGACTTCTACTCAAGGTAATTCCTCTGCTCCGGTTTCAATTCTCCGTTTCCTTTTACTTTCGCTGACAGCTTTACTCTTAGTGAGCAGACGGTAGTCTTGTGGCTCTGTGGACGTGGTTTATGCTCTGTTTGGTCTTAGTATTTGCTCGCCCTCTGGCCATTGGTTACAATCTGTTGTGTCTCAGCCTTCCTTAGCTCTAGTGCCATTGGCTATGCTCTGTTGCTCTCAGTTTTGGGCTCGGCTATGGAGCCCGGCCTCCTCTTCAAGTATCTATTGTGGGTATTCATCCTGCCCTCTCTATGTTCTTTATCATGGGTTTATGGTTATGTTGCCTCACTAATTCTCTGTTTGTCTATGCAGGTACTCGACCCTCATCATGGTGGTTGCAAGGGTTTGTTCTTTGGGGAAAATATTGGGGTCTTCATCCTTCTGGTCTGGTTTAACGTAGACTGGGTAGGGTCCTCCCTATTTATGCTATGCAATCATATATATTTTGTTGGTAGCAGTTAGGCTATGCCTCTATCTGTTTTGGGTCTTAGTTGGTCTGTCATTAGGTGGCCTCCTGTGCACTATGTCCTCTACTATACATTTGTTTATGAATTTGGGAAATTTTTTTATGTATCCCGTCTCTGGCTATACGTAATGCTTCAATCTCTACTCAGTTTGGTTTGTTCTGGGTTGTGTGGAACCCTCCTTGGCCTGTGTCGATTGTATGAGGACTGTTATGGATGGTTTTTGAAAGGTCTGTGCCTTGGACCTGTGTGGGGTTACAAAATGCTATCTTTTTGTACTAGCGTGGACTTTGACAAATGTTTATACACACACACACACACACACATATATATATACATATACATATATATATATATATATATATATATATATATATATATATATATATATATATATATATATATATATATATATATATATATATATATATATATATATATATATAGATATATATATATATATATATATATATATATATATATATATATATATATATATATATAGTATATATATATATATATATATATATATATATATATATATATATATATATATATATGTATATGTATATATATATATATATGTATATATATTTGTATATATATATGTGTAGATATATATATATATATATATGTATATATATATACATATATATGATGATGATGATGATGATGATGATGTTTAACGTCCGCTGAGACCAAACAATGGTCTAGCGGACCTAAAGAAACAAATTATTTATTTTGATTTAAGATTTTATTCCTATGCTCAAAAATCTTGGAGAGAAGCCTTCCGAGCTCACTATAATTTTGACATTGTAAAAGGCTAGGAAGGTCAGTATTGTAACAAAGATTGTGAAACTGAGATCTAATGTGATTGTATGTGGGGCACTCTAAGAGGAAGTGGTTTTCATCCTTGATGTTCCTATTCTCACATATATGCCAGATCCTTTCCATCCATGGCGTTTTAGGAACTGCCCAACGACCTATTTCACTATGGAGCTCATGAGAATTCGTTCTAATCTTTTCTATATTAATTTTCTTCTTTGAGCTAGTTAAAATAGAGAGATACTTTTGATCTTCTAGGGTGGGGTTGATGACCTTCTTATAATAACTTAATTTTCTTTTAGCCACTAAATCTTTCTCAAACCACATTTTTTCTTTGAACTTAGAAGTAACAACATCTTTAATGTTGTTTATGTTTTGAAATGCATCATTTTCGTTGATCTCCCAATAGTTTAACCAGGCCCTTGTGTCTTTATGCCACCCTCGATTGAGCCTTAGGTGGTTTTGGCTAGAATTTAAAGCTAGCTTAGGAATTCTATGATCTTCTATGTTATTGAATTTGTGCTTGTACAACAGAAACCTAAGCATAGCTAGGCTCTCAATAGGGGAAAGACCTTCTTCTATAAGGAGAATAGGATAGGGTGTATTACTTTTAATTTTCAGGTTATAAGTTATAAAATGCTTCTGGATTTGTTCAATCTTTCTCCGTGATTCTTTGGAGATGCTGCAAACCCAAACCTCACAGCCATATAAGATAACAAGAGTGACTGAAGTTTCAAAGAGGAACTTCTTTTTATCCCACATTACGAGGTTTGCTATTTTACAATTATTTTCAAGACCAAAATAAGCTTTCCACCCCCCATTAATCCTTTTCTCAATGCCATGGTTCCAGTTGAGCTTGTGATGAATATCAATTCCTAGATACTTGTAAGAATACACTTCCTCCAAGTTATTATTGTCATACATAAAATTAGTGTAAGTGTCCTTCTTGGATTCGATAATCATAACTTTTGTTTTGTCAGTGTTAACAGTCATACCCATGGTAGAGCAGAAATCCTTAAGAAGCCTGAGTTGCTTATCAAGATCAGATGGGCACCTTGCCAAAAGAACAATATTGTCATCATAAAGAAGAAGGATGACGACTATCCCAGCTAAGATTGTGCCATCACATCTTGCTTCCTCTAAATAGCCTTCGAGTTTATCGATGTAAATGCCAAATAGGGTAGGGGAGAGGGGGCAACCTTGTTTAACTCCGATGTTACACTTAATATCTTTCGACCACCCCTCATTGCTCTACCATATACATATACATATACATATACATATATATATACATATACATATATATATATATATATATATATATATATATATATATATATATATATATATATATCGTAAATTTTCACTATTAAATCAATAGCATTCTTTTGTGAAATAACTGGATGGTTTCTTATGCTATGTTTGGATCCTTCAGTTTGATGCACAATTTGATTAACATTCATTCAATTATGTCATTAATTTCTATGCACAGTACATAATTCTTGTCATTTATGGAAAACAATAATGGATATGTGTAAGCTTCAATTTACATTTTAAAAAAATATTTCAGAGCTACACTCTCTCGTCTGTTTTCTTCTGGATGGAAGCAACCCCACCTTTGTCTTTGGGTTGCCTATTTAAGTTGCTGGTAGCCTCATTCTATTGAGGAACTACCTACAGTTACAATGTAGTTACATTCTAGTTTCTGGCAGTTTGTTTCCTAACTTATTTAAAACTAATTTATAATCTAACTAGTGTTCAAATGAAAGGAAAACATTGGTTGTGACAGCCTTCTTTTAAACATAAAATAAAATTAAACTAAAAGGGAATTTAATTTTAAAATCCTGTCCAGTTGTCGCCACCCTAATTGGATTCTCCTGCATTAAGGTCCCTGGGTGAATGAATCTCATGGCTCCTATTCATGAGCTCTTCAATTGAATACCCGATGCTTTGAATTTGTCTGCCATCCAACCAAGAATGGTCCTCAATTGGATGGTTCTTCCATTTAACTAGGTATTGTAAGTACTCCTTCCGTCATGTCCGCCTAGCTACCTGAGTATCCAATATTTGTTCGATCTATAAAGGCTTGGCTGGGTCCATCTGTCCCACTCATGTCTCTATCTCTCCTTCTCCCTGGGTGTCCCTTGTGTATTATGTTGAACTGTCCTCCACATTAGCAGTAATGTAAGGGTACAGGTCTGCCACATTTAAAATGGGTGAGATCTTGATACTCGAGGGTAGTTGCAGTTCATATGCGTTGGAAGAGAACTTTTGCAATATCTACCAAGGCCGTATTTTTTTCAACTCATCTTATCATCTACAAACCGATGGGAAGACTAAGGTAGTGAACACATGTCTAGGGAATCTGTTACGTAGTTTGGTTGGTGAAAATTCACAACAGTGGGATCGCGTACTCGCACAAGTAGGGTTCGCTTATAGCGATTCACCCAACAGGAGCACAGGCAGAAGTCCTTCCCAAATCCTATATGGAATGCACCCCCCATGGTGTGCACAAGTTGCAGGATTTGGGTTTGTTGGAATGAAGTAGTGCTGATGATGCAGGAGCATCTAATTATGGAGGCGATAGCTGGACAAGCTTTTAAAATTAAATTCACGTTTAGTTTAATTTTATTTTATGTTTAAAGAAGGTTGTCACATCCAATGTTTTCCTTTAATTTGAATAGTAGTTAGATTACAAATTAGCTTTAAATAAGTTAGGAAACAAACTACTAGAAACTGGAATGTAACTACATTGTAACTGTAGGTAGTTCTTCAACAAAATTCGGCTACTAGCAACGCAAATAGGCAACCCAAAGACAAAGATGGGCTTGCTACCATCTAGAAGAAAAGAGACTAGAGAGCGTAGCTCTGAAATATATTTTTGAAAAGTAAAATGAAGCTTACAGGTATCCATTATTGTTCTCCATAAATGAGAACAATTATGTATTGTGCATACAAATTAATTACAAAGTTGAATGATTGATAATCAAATTGTGCATCAAACTGAGGGAGCCAAACGTAGCAGAAGAAACCATGCAGGTATTTCACAAAAGCATGCTATTGATTTAACAGTGAAAATTTACAATATGTGTGTGTGTGTGTGTATAAACATTTGTCAAAGTCCACGATAGCACAAAAATATACCATTTTGTAACCCCACGTAGGTCCCAGGCACAAAGCCTTCAAAAACCATCCATAACAGTCCTCATACAATCGGAACAGGCCAAGGAGGGTTCCACACAACCCAGAACAAACCAAACTGAGTAGAGACTGAAGCATTACCAACAGCCAGAGATGGGATACATAAACTTTTTCCCAAATTCATAAACAAAAGTTACAGCAAAGGACACAATGCATAGGAGACCACCTATCGACAGACTAACTAAGATTGAGAACATATAGAGGCATAGCCTAACTTCTACCAAAAAAATATATATGACTACATAGCGTAAATAGGAAGGACCCTACCTGGTTTGCGTAAAGCCAGACCAGAAGGATGAAGACCACAACATTTTTCCCAAAGACCAAACCCTTGCAACCACTATGACAAGCGTTGAGTATGTGCATAGACCAACATAGAATTAGGGAGGAAGCATAACCATAAACCTATGATAAAGAACAGAGAGAGGGTAGGATGAATACCCATAGCAGATACCTGAAGAGGAGGCCAAGCTCCATAGCTGAGCCACGAAACTGACACCAACAGGGCATAGCCAACGACACTAGAGCCAAGGAAAGCTGAGACACAACAAAGCTCAACCAACAACAAGAGGGCCAATGAATATTGAGACCCAAAAGAGCATAAACCATGGCTATAGAGCCAGAAGAACACTGTCTGCTCACTAGGAGCAAAGCTGTTAGTGAAAGTAAAAGGAAACAAACAATTGAAACTAGAGGAGAGGAATTAGCTTGAGTAGAAGTCGTTAAGACATCACCGGGAGAGTGGGGGAGAGGACCTAGTAAAACAATGAAACCACTGAAATAGTTAAAAATAGTGCCGTCAACCTGGTAAAATCAAATATCCGTGAAAAAATATAGAGAAACCAAGGTGTACCCAGGGCGACGATAGAGCCCAAAACCTCCTTGAAAAACCATGCAAGAAGCGACCACTAGGTCCAACAAAACACCATCACATAGTTATTAAAATGAGAGAGGATCAGAGCTGAAGAAGGAACCAGAAGACAATGGGAAGCAGAGTGGCATCCTTTCCTTACAGAACGAACCAGGTAAGAACACAGGGGAGTAGAACCAAAACTAGCAGAAACATAACCAACTCAACCACAACAGACTGTGCCATAGAGCCATGTCACACAGACTGAGACCACCTTGGGACGGAGGAGAATTAATTGCCCATTAAAACCTTACCTAAAGCCCCAAGAAAATATGAGTGCGGGAAAAGTTTGATGTCTCAAAGATTGTCACCAAATTTTGGTATCAGAGCAAGTTCTTTCCTTAAGGAAGAAAAAATATGGAAGTAGGAAGAAGAGGTTGAGGTAGAGCTATTCAAAGAGTAGCCGACGAAGGATTCTGCGAATAAATTAGAATCCTAAGTGCCAGATTGGCAGCAGTAGAAGCAAGGAGTCATACGGATCTAGAAGGTGGTGACGACAGTGAAGAGGAAGTTGTAGCTATAACGGATGGATCCGATGAGGAAGGGTGAGAGATAAAATTATTGAGGTCTGTTTAGCAAGTAGCAAATGAAGCCAGATATTTTGAACTATGATGGCAGTTTATCTACAGAAGTATTTTTGGACTCTATTAGCGAGTTGGATAAATACTTCAAATGTGAAGAAACCAGTGAGGATAAGAAGATCCGGTTTGTAGCCACCAAACTAAAGGGACATGCACCACTGTGGTGGGATAGTGTGCAGGTAGAAAGGAGAAGGTCAAATAAGCCACCAATTAAAAAATGGAATAGGATGTTCGCTAAGATGAAAAGTAAGTTTTTACCCAAATACTATCAAATTTCTCTATATAGACAGGTACATAACCTGAAACAAAGGGCAATGACTATGAAGAAATATATAGAAGAATTCTATAGAGTAAATCTATGAGCGAGTTATGTCGAAGATACCCAAGAAAAGATAACGGGGTTTGTGAATGGATTACAAATGGAGATATTGGGTGAGATTAGTATTCTCTCCCCCAAGTCCATAGAGGAAGCCTATCAAAGTGCTTTAAAAGTATAAGAGAAGATCACCAGGAAGAAAAATGCCAGAAGAGGATGTGGATCTGGCCAAGGAAGAGGAAAGTCTTTTGGTAGAGGCAGAGCTACCAACAGCAATGAAGAAGGCATCAGTTCAAAAACTACAGGACCAACTGATAAAGAAGGTAACACTAGAGGAGGAAGGCCTTACCAGTGTGGAAGAGGTAATGGCAGAGGTAGAGAAAATGCCTGTCAGTGTTACAAGTGTCACAAGTGGGGACACCAGTCTTTTGAATGTCCTGAAAGTGATCAAGAAGGACAAAGAGGAGCATATGTTGCTCAACCGGACGAAGTTAAGGCACCACCTCAAGAAGTGGAGAACAGGCTTGAGACAGGAGAGGCCTTGGTGTTGAACAAGGTATTGTTGAAACCAGCTAAAGAATTAGCCGACCAGACACAGTGGAAAGCACTGTTCCGAACTATGTGTAAATCACATGGTAAATGCTGTAAAGAAGCAGTGACAACCTGGTAGCCATTGAAATGGTAGAGAAACTGTGTTTAAAAATATTGAAGCACCCAACCCCATACCGAGTGTCTTGGTTACAAAAAGGACATCAACTGCTCGTTGATGAGGAGTGCAAAGTGGAGTTTCATATTGGTAGGCATAAGGATAAGATAAATTGTGATATTATGTTGATGGATGTGTGCCATATACTGCTAGGTAGACCATGGCAGTATGACAGGAAAGTAGTCCACGATGGGAAGACAAACTGTTATAATTTTCAAAAGATGGGATCAAGCATAAGCTGGTACCTATGAAAGAGGAGGATAGAACAGAAAACAATGGAGAGGAAAAGAGTTCCAACAATAGATTGGAGATGAGGAAATAAAGTTTGCAATTGTGTGAAGGCCAAGAGCAGTGTTAATCTACATTGAGATTAATGATTTTCCTGAGGAGATACAAGATATGCTACAAGAGTTTAGAGATATTGTAGTGGATGATTTACCAGATAAATTACCACCAAGAAGAAGTATCAGTCACCATATTGATTTCATTCCAGGAGCTAGTTTACCAGACAATGTTGCTTACCGAATGAGTCCAAAGGATAATGAAGAGATCAAGAAGCATGTACAGGAGTGATTGGAAAGAGGGCTGATTAGAGAGAGTTTAAGTCCTTGTGTGGTTCCAACAGTATTAGCTCCCAAGAGAGGAGGAGAGTGGTGGATGTGTACTAATTCTCATGTAATAAATAAGATTACCATCAGGTACAGGTTTCCCTTACCACGGATGGATGATATGATGGACTGTTTGACTAGAGCGGTGTATTTTTCGAAGATTGATTTAAAAAGCGGATATCATCAGACTCGGATTCAAGAAGGAGACAAGTGGAAGACCGCTCTCAAGAATAATGAAGGCCTATATGAATGGCTAGTCATATCATTTGGATTGAGCAGTGCACCCAGCACATTCATGCTCTTAATGAATGAGATGATGAAGGAATATATTGGAAAGTTCATGATTGTGTATTTAGATGACATCCTTATTTTCAGTAAGACAAGGGAAGAACATTTCCGACATGTCAAGTGCGTCTTGGAAAAATTGCAGCATAATAAGTTGCTATTAAATTTGAAAAAGTGTACATTATTTAAGAAGGAGTTAAATTATTTGGGGTTTGTGATTTCAGAAAACGAAATAAAGATGGATCCAGAAAAGGTTGTAGCCATAGTTAGCTGGCCATCCCCCAAGAGTTTGTTTGAAGTACAAAGTTTTCATGGGTTGGCGAGTTTTTATTGGAAATTTATAAAAGATTTCAGTGGGATCTGTGCACCCATGGTGGATACTGTTAAAAAAGCAAATCAACCTTTTCATTGGATGGAGTCAGCTGAAAAGAGTTTTCAACTGTTGAAAAAGAAGATCAGCGAATCGCCGATTTTGAGGTTACTAGATTTCAACAAACTTTTTCAAGTTTGTTGCGATGCCAATGGGATAGCCATTGGAGCAGTACTCAGCCAAGAGGACGAACCAATGGCCTATTTCAGCGAGAAGTTGAATGATAGTAGACAGAAATATATGTCCTACAACAAAGAGTTTTATGCAGTGGAACAAGCACTCAAACATTGGAGACATTACTTAATGGGAAATGAATTTGTTATGTTTTCAGACAATTCTGCTTTGCAATATGTCAAGCAATAGCATAAGCTGAACCATAAACATGTGAAGTGGGTGGAATACCTCCAGAGTTTTACGTTTATGTTGAAACACATCAGTGGACAAGCCAACAAAATGGCAGATGCGTTAAGCAGGAGGAGTTTGATTTTATACGAAAGCAGAGTGCAGGTGTTAGGCTTTGAGCATCTCAAGGATCTGTATGAAATAGATGTAGAATTTAAGGAAGCATACAAACGTTGCTAGAATCTGATCTTGAGGGACAATAGTTCATGTCTAGATTATAATATACAGAAAGGGTTCCTGTTCAGGGGAGGACAATTGCGTATCCCAGAATGTTCAATGAGGGAAAGCTTAATTCAGGAGAAACATAATGGGGGTCTAGCTTGACATTTTGGCATAGACAAGACTTTGGGCCAAGAAAGTCACTTCTATTATTGGCCGAAGATGCGGCGAGACATACAGAGATATGTGGGTAGATGTAAGATGTGTGAACTAGTAAAGGGACACAGTCAAAATAAAAGATTGTATACACCCCTACCTATTCCGGATAGACCATGGGACTCAGTTAGTTTAGACTTTTTCTTAGGCTTGCAAAGGACATAGAAGGGCTATGATTCAATCATGGTAGTAGTGCATTACTTTACTAAGATGGAACATTTTATTCCCTGTAAAAAGACTAGCGATGTCACGCATGTAGCCCACTTGTTCTTCACAGAAATTGTCAGACTACATGGCTTGCCAAAGTCTATTATTTCAGAGAACGACGTGAAGTTCACAGGTCATTTTTGGCAAACTTTGTGGAAGAAGTTAGATACTAAATTAAATTTCATCTCATCTTATCATCCACAGACCGATGGGTAGACTGAGGTAGTGAACCGAAGTCTAGGGAATCTATTACGTAGTCTGGTTGGTGAAAATTCATGATAGTGGGATCGCGTACTTGCACAAGCAGAGTTCACTTATAACGATTCAACCAACATGAGTATGGGCAGAAGTCCTTTCCAGACCCTATACAGAATGCACCCCCGTGGTGTGCACGAGTTGCATGATTTGGGTCGGTTGGAACGAATGAGTGCTGATGGTGAAGATTTCACAAAGGTGATCAACGAACTTCATGAACAGGTGAAAACCAAATTGCAGGACAGCAGCCAAAGATATAAATATAAGGTAGACTTAAAACGATGGGAAGTGCAATTCAATGTAGGAGACCTGCTATTGGCACATGTATGAAAAGAGAGGTTTCCTAAAGGGGAATATAACAAGCTCAAACTGAAAAAAATAGGGCCTTGCTGGATAATGCAAAAGTTCTTTGCCAACGCATATGAACTACAGCTACCCCTGAGTATCGGGATGTCGCCCATTTTCAATGTGGCAGACCTTTTCCCTTATATTACTAATAATGTGGAGGACAGTTCAACAAAATACACACGGGACACTCAGGGAGAAGGAGAGACAGAGACACGGGTTAGACAAATGCCCCCAGCCAAGCCTCTAGAGATCGAACAAATATTGGATACTCAGGTAGCTAGGCGGACATGATGGAAGGAGTACTTACAGTACCTAGTTAAATGGAAGAACCGTCCAATTGAGGACAGTTCCTAGTTGGATGTCAGACAGATTCAAAGCGTCAGGAATTCGATTGAAGAGCTCATGGACAGGAGCCATGAGATTCACTCACCTCGGGAGCCTAATGTAGGAGCATCCAATTAGGGAGGCGACAGCTGGACAAGCGGTTAAAATTAAATTCACTTTTAGTTTAATTTTATTTTATGTTTAAAAGATGGCTATCACAACTAATGTTTTCCTTTAATTTGAAAAGTAGTTAGATTAGAAATTAGTTTTAAATAAGTTAGGAAACAAATTGGGAGAAGCTAGAATGTAACTACATTGTAACTGCAGGTAATTCCTCACGTGAATGAGGCTACCAACAAATTAAATAGGCAACCCAAAGACAAAGGTGGGGTTGCTTCCATCCAAAAGAAAAGAGACCAGAGAGCATAGCTCTGAAATATATTTTTATAATGTAAATTGAAGCTTACAGAAATCCATTATTGTTTTCCATAAATGACAAGAATTATGCACTGTGCATAGAAATTAATGACAGAATTGAATGACTGTTAATCAAATTGTGCATTAAACTGAAGGAGCCAAACACAGTAGAAGAAACCATCTAGGTATTTCAAAAAAGCATGATGTTGATTTAACAATGAATATTTACAATATATATATATGTGTGTGTGTGTGTGTGTATAAACATTTTTTTAAAAGTCCACGGTAGCACAAAAAGATAGTATTCTATAACCCCACGCAGGTCCGAGGCACAGAGCCTTCAAAAACCATCCATAACAATCCTCATACAATCGACATAGGCCAAGGAGGGTTCCACACAACCCAGAACGAACCAAACTTAGCAGAGATCGAAGCATTACCAACAACCAGAGATGTGTAACAAACTTTTTCTCAGATTCATAAAAAAAAGTTATAGCATAGGACACGGTGCACAGGAGGCCACCTATCGATAGACCAACTAACACTGAGAATAAACAGAGGCATAGCCTAAGTGCTACCAACAAAATATATATGACCACATAGCATGAACAGGAAGGACCCTACCTGGTTTGGGCAAAGTCAGACCAGAAGGACAAAGACCCCAACGTTTTTCCCAAAGACCAAACCCTTGCAACCACCGTGACGAGGGCCGAGTACCTTCACATACAAACAGAGAATTAGTGAGGCAGCAAACCATAAACCCATGATAAAGAACAGAGAGAGGGCAGGATGAATATCCACAATGGATACCTGAAGAGGAGGTTGGGCTCCATAGCCGAGCTAGAAAATTGAGACCAACAGAGCATAGCCAACGACACCAGAGCCAAGGAAATCTGAGACACAACAGAGCGTAACTAATGGCCATAGGACTAGTAAATACCGAGACCCAACAGAGCATAAACCATAGCCATAGAGCCACAAGACCACCGTCTGCTCACTAGGAGGAAAGCTGTCAGTGAAAGTAAAAGGAAACGGAGAATTGAAATTGGAGTAGAGGAATTACCTCGCGCAGAGGCCATCAAGACATCGCTAGGAGAGTCGGGTAGAGGGTGTGGTAAAACAAGGAAACCACTGTTAAAAACAACATCATCAAGTTGGTAAAATCAGATATCCATGAATAAATACAGAGAAGCGAAGATGTACCCAGGGCAACCACAGAGCCCAAAACCTCCTCGAAAAACCATGAAGGGAGCAACCACCAATTCCAACAAAACACCATCACAAAGTTAAAAAAATGACAGAGGACCAAAGCCGAAGAAGAATCCAGAAGACAGCGGGAGGAGGAACATCATCCTTTCCTTGCAGAACGAACCAGGTAAGAATGTAGGGGAGAAGAACCAAAACCGACGGAAACATAACCAACTCAACCGCAACAAACCGTGCCATAGAGTCATGTCACATAGACTAAGACCACCTCGGTACGGAGGAGAATTAATTGCCCATTAAAACCATACCCAAAACCATAAGCAAATACGAGCGTGGGAAAATTTGAATCCTGGCCAACCACCATGTAGGCTTGCCACCTCGGCATATTGGGGATTGTCACCACAATTTATCTTTCTTATACATTCAAAAATTCAAACAAATTTGTCTTATACATCTCCTTAGAAACATAAAATAACATTCAATCAATTATGTTTTCTTACATGTCCTTGTTTGTTTTGGTTTATTACATGAAGAAAAAATAGGCTTTCCTACACTTTTCCTCCTTTTCTAGCAGTAAGGCATGTAAGGTTTGTTTTTGGATGCATCTCTTCTCAAAATAATATGAATAAAAGAAAAAAACTTTCTAACTCTATCAATCTTGCAAAAGGACGTCAGTAGCAACACAACCACTCATTTCACAAGGATTAAACCCTAGCTAGTCAATCCAATATTACTCAACAATCTAGTAGTACCGCAACAACTTTGTCTCTATATCAATGTTGGAGGGAAATGTTCCCCTAGGGCTTTTTGGGTTGAAACCCTAGTGGATTGAAAGTTATCTATTCAAAGAAACATACATTCACACAGCCATTATGCTATTATAAGCAAATTCTATTGTAAAGGGTACGTACCTTAGGTCCTACGTTTGAGAAGGCCTTTAGGGTCCAAACCCTTCTTGGAGTTCCCTTCTTCTCTTTTGCCCCACAAAACAACCAATTCCAAAGAACACAACAGTATATGGACAAAACCTTATAAAGAAACCATCTTCATGTTATAAATAAAGGTAGTTAGTTATGAAATCCAAACAACCATTTACATATGAATTCTAAACATGAATATCATGAACATAAAGAAGATTTATATCGGGAACCAAGACATGTGTTTCTTTTATTATAGACAAATAAAGTACATAAAAAGGAATAATTTCACCTGAGTCACCTTCAGTAGGCTCCAAGCAAAGCTTCCTTCCGGATCTGTTCCAGCCTCAAGCCTTTAACAAACTCCTTCTATGACTCACTCCATGATGTCATAAATGGTGGATGAACATCAACACACAAGGAAACAAGGGTTTCCTGTACAAATGGGGGAAGTGCAGAAGGCACAAGGGACTTCAGACCTGGTCAGGGGAAAAATCTCAGCATAATAACCTTTCTCTCTCTTCTCTCCTCTCTCTTCTTTTAGGCGTTCCCTTTGAGGTCTTTTTATACCTCTCCCAAAGTAGTTTTTTAGTTGGGAGTTGGTTGGGAATAGTTGGGCCACGGGTAGTAACAGGTGATCAGCAGGTAAAACCCGCAATCTCCATCCGAAAATAAGGAGTTTTATATATTTTTATGTGTTTTAATACATATACGCGGGTTGGGTATACACAGACCCGCGTATAGATGCGTTTAACTCAGGGCAATGTCGCGTATAAGGGATAAAACACTATTTTTTAAATTTTAGGACCAGGTCTGGAAGGAGGGGTTTCCCTAGGCCATGAGTGCATCATCACAAACCATAAGAGTGAGATTTGGAGCTATAACAATCAATGAGAGAAAATTTCCTTTTGCTCATGAGATGAAACCCTAGTAGAATAAAATTTGTCAAGTCCACTACTTTTTCTCAACATCGACAACAAATCCTAGTTGGACAAAGTAGAAGCACTCAATGCTCTCTAGTCAGCAGATCTCAACAATTTTGACTTCCCAACAATACTCTCTACTCTTCAATGACATTGAGTTGTCAAAAATCCTCTCTTTTCATAATAACATTAAGTTTTCAAACCCTAACTGGAATGTGCATACATGAATATTCTCTTAAATTTCGTCCACAAACAATGCATCTAAGTGTCAGCTCTAGCAAAAACAAGTCATCTACACATACTTGGACTCTAGCATTATCATATGCCCATATAAATATATGGCTTCTTTAGTAATTCCCTATTCATAGAAACAAAATCAATACAAACAGGAAATATACATTGTTTTCTTACTAATCAGTCATGAACAAGGGGGGAGACATACCTAATTATCAATCTGATCAAGAAATCCATTCCTTGTTATAAGTATTGAATTTAATACTTTACAACATATAGAAAAACATATAATTTTTTTTACAAGTAAAATAATATCCTCGAGAGATATATGCATGTATACGAGTATCAAATCAAGTTCATTTAGCCTTCATTAGAGTATGTGTTGTTAAACAGATGTTGGCTACATTTGTCCTCTCTATAGCCCATGAAACCATTCAAATTTTAAAAATTGACCTCAAATATCATTTTGTCATACCTCAAGTCTCTTAATGATTACAGGTTGTTGCTTCCGTATAAGTTGTTAAATGTAGTTTCCTAGAAGATATCTTTACATATAAGGTTTGCTATGAAATGTCTTCCACACGATTTTTTCTAAGGTATTGTTTTATGTGCAGGGAAAAAGGAACCCCTATTGTTAGGGAATCATGGTTAAATAAAAATATTGATAATCAGAAGGTGTAACCTACTAAGACTTATGAGATAGAGATTGATGGCTGTTCATATACCAGATCTCCCAATGTGCAATGTAAGTGATCTCCACCTAAAAGGATGCGAGTATTTTAGTTTCAGTTGAGAAGAATATGTCATTGATTTGTTTGCAATCTTCATGTTGGCTGGACATGTGAATACATGTGAAAATCCCAGGGGGAAATGTATTACTCAAGTTTCCTCAATATATCAAAAACAACTTGGAGGAGTAGGAAGTGAAGCATGAGGCAATGTGCTTGGATTTAAGCAACAAATGGTTCAGTTTATTGCATAATTTAACAAGCTGAACAAATTGTATGTCCTGATTCAACCTCTGCAATGGAAATTACTTATGTTTTGGCCTATTCTGAATTCCCTCGAGTTATATCATTTTTTTTGTTTAGGCAATAATGTGTATTGTGGGTCTGTAGAGCTCTTCATGAGCAGAGGTTGCATGGACACATTCCCCAAGAGAAAGGCAAATGCACAGAGTTGAGAGCATTGTGAGAAACACCCCGTTTTCCTATCTTGATTTGTCTCTATTTTCACGAAAGAGATGTAGTAACCGAACCGAAGTACGTTTTCGGCGTACACAAGATGTGGCTAGCGCATGACAGAAACCCTCTAAACCAACCCATAATGAAAGCTGACACAGAGGCGAGGTATCCACCAATAGGGTCAAATGGAAACCAAGGTACTGCATGAATCCCAATGTGTGATAATGTAGGCTGATATTGAACACAAGGGAAACCACTCAGTCAAAGACCCATGATACTGATCGATGATAAGCACAAGGTGACCTATCAATAATGAAAATAGAGCCAGGGTGTAGCCCTAGGCCTGTCCTCAGAGCAAGGTGTTGTCGTCGATAAGGACAAGACCCGCCAGCAAGAAGTCAATGGGGACCTTCTCAAACCAGCATGAGTAAAGGACCAATATAGCTGATGTGATGATAGACATGATACTGACAACTAGGGATGGCTGACTGAAAAATGATTCAAGAGACACCGCAGAAAGGCCGACTCAGGCTAACTTCCCTTGAACAAAAGCACGACTCAATGTGACTATGTAGCAGCATATGATGACTCTGTATAAGTTCGTCATGCAGGAGGCACGAACGAACCCTCCATATGATTGGAAGAGATAACCAATCGGGGGAGAACTGACTCAATAACAAGGTTAAGGCGTACCTAAGTCAAACTAAATCCTGCCCAAATGGAGGAGACTTTGTTTTGAGTGCTTTGCTCAAGGGCGACACGACTGACTCTAGCTACCAACAATAAATGGAAATAATGTCCTGTTCCCGCTCTTTTTGGAATATTTAATTTTTTTTGCCTTTTTCTATTAAGCTTGAAAAAGAATAAAAGAATGCTATGGTATAGTGGAAAGAATGAGTGTCGGTGAAACAGATGATCTAGTTCCTGGGAATGGAACGTTCCTATGCTCAATGCAGGGAGGTGAAAACTGGTCAGTGACACTCAAAGGTGTGTTCCTTCCACGGGTGAAGGTGTGTCAAGTTGCAGAAGTCAAAGGTATGCAAGGTTGATTTTGCAGTCGTCATGGTCAAAAGTTGGCTTAAACACGAGTCCAAGTGAAGCTGGCTCTAGGCCAAAAGGTGCAAGTGATCAACATGCCATGCAGTAGTACAACTCAACACAAAGGAGCCTCTAGGGTATAAGGCTAGAACAAAGCGAAGAAGCAAAGAGGAATGAGTCTTCGACGCATAAGTCATGGTGGGACTACAGAGGACTCCCGAGCCTACTCAAATCGGAGTAGCAAGGGCAACAAATGTCAGTGAGATGCTAGCTATGATGCCCATGTAAAGGATGGCTCTACCATCGTGTCATGATTTAAAGAATTGGCGAGTGAAGATGGCTTACGAACCATAACACGATGGGGTCGACCCTATGGTAGATGTATCGGCAAATGGAGGCTAGTATGCATAATGCAACGGAAAAATGGTGTCCCTAACCTATATGCCAGTGAGAAAACGATACCTGCCATGATGGGTCAGCAGTCATGGAACCATCTCGAAACTGAAAAACGTCCAAAATGTCCTGAAAAACAAACCAATCTCAACATTCCAAGCTCCCAAGTTAAAAGTCACATGAGGCCGAACAAAATAAAATTTTGAAATTTTTTTGCATTTTCAAAACTTATAAAAATAATTTTGGACTCACCATTTTTACCATTTGAGTTTGAGAGCAAAGGATTTGCAGCAAAAGGAGAAAACTTCCCATAGCCAGATTCAACTGTTCAAATTCGTCAAAAACCTCCAGGTAACTCTTATACTTAGCTTGCAATTGATTGTGACTAGTTTTAAGATTTTTTATTAATGTTTCACCGTTGAATTTTTTGCCCAAAATTTCTCTGCAGCGTATATGTGGGTTGGTAATATGAAGCCCGCATACACACGGGCCCTATATGCGACTGTGTCCACAGGGACCCGCGTATACACCGCGAACCATTTTTAAACAAAAACTAACGATTACAAATCATTTTTTTCTCAGAATACCTGTCACGTGGCGTGAAAGAGAGCATGTAGCGGTGGATAATGAAGTTATGAACAGTCCAGAAGCTTTAGATGCTTTACGGGGATGCGATTTGCTTAAATTCTTCAAATTGCCGAATATGAAAGCAAACACATGTCTGCTTGAGATGCTCATTGATTATTGGGACGTCGAGGAGGAAGCCTTTATGATTGATCAGATGCCACTCAGGGTAGAAGTGGAGGATATCTATTTCATCACGGGCCTTTCTCGAAGGGGAGAGGTAGTACATTCTCGGGGTAGGACACGGAGTAGCCTCACGATAGAGGACTATGTACAGATATATTGCCCGGGACATCCCAAGAAGGTTGGGAACCAGATTTCCATCACACATGTGGCGAGTTTACTGTTAACGATAATCCTGTTCACCATAGCTCGAGTGAATGGATCGTCCTCTCTGCATCAGGCATCACAACTGACCATGAGCATGGCAGTTGACTGTCTCACTACTGTGTTCGACTGGTGTACTCCTATTCTGGCCAACATGAAAAGCTAGCGCACTTCTATAAGGAGGGGACAGACCAAAAACTTTGAATATGGGACTATCCTATGCACTTTCTTTTTTGAGAAGGTTCCCGCACTCCGCCCCAGGGTAGCAGTTTCCGTTAGCACCCCACGCGATCCATGCATGGGCCGGTGGGCTGATCTGATGAAATGTCTAGGGAGTGGGGAGGTCCCAAGAACTGCCTTCGACGATGACTTCTTCACCTGGTGGGATCAGCAGATCATCGCCGTGGATGACTACCCCTATGATAGGCTGGATTTCCGAGGAGATCCTGGTCTAGCATTACCACCGAACACAGCATGGGGCAAGATTGGTAAGAATTTTTTGATTTTATGATTTTTTTTGGATTTTTCAAATATAATGATGAATTTCGAAAAACATTTTTGATGAGATTCAAATGACTAATATGATGATCATGTTCCAGACATTGGGCCGGTATGACCAAATGGGTTCTGACGTCATGGACGGCGCGACTGAGGAGCCGAAGAGGTGGTTGTTGATACAGAACGTACTCTAAACAACGTCCAGTGACACTTGGCAAGATTGAGCTGCTGAGTACCGATGGCTGCCATAGAGGACCTTCCTGAGGATATGCAGCGTCATGTGGTTGGCATGCCACATGACTGGGTTTGCACTTTTTGGTGTGTGGCCAATGCGATAGTTACATACTTAGCCGCTCATCCTGAGTCGGGGCATTAGATATGGCGGACATGATTATGGGCATTTGAGTCCCAATTTTGTATATTTTTGGACACACATATGTACACTCGAGACGCTTTATGATATATATATATATATACAGTTTGACTTTTTGATGCTTGATTTTATTGTGATGAATGATTGATGTGCCAGTCTAATGCTTGATTAGCGATAGAATCAGCTAAGAAATTGTGAGATCTTGGTATGTGAAAATAATTAATATAAGTAAATGATCTTTGCAAAAACCTCACCCTTAAATACTGGCGATATAAAGATGGATCCCTTACCCGATAAATGTTATTTAATTGAGACACTATCAATTGAGAATCAAGATACACTACCAATGAGTCGATCCCATGACAAATTGCCTCGGATAATAAATTGATAACGAAAGTATACTCAGCCATATTGTTTGAAGCAGGACCGATGCATACGCCTCTTGATACCATCAATTGACCAGTTGGATAATAGAGTACCCAAGCTACGGAAGCAAGATTTTGAGTGTGTCGACTAGCACCATCGACGAACCCAAAATAAACCAAGTCATCCATTAACACCTACCACAGCAGACCCAAAAGTGATGATATCAAAAACTCTCGATGATATATGTACAAATATACATAATATACAAAGAAGCCATTGCCTAACTCCTACTTAAGCAAAGTACTTCTTCAGGTAGAGCCCGTTTCGGGGCTCCGCCAGCTTGTTTCCCTCAAAATCGATTAACTCATACGACCCTTTTTCTAAAACTCGTTTAATAATAAAAGGACCGTACCACATAGGCTTAAATTTTCCTGCCACCAAGGTGTCTTTATCTTGGTCATAGACCAAGACAAGGTCACCTTCAGAAAAGACTCGAGGACGGACAGATTTATTATACTGCATTTTGACCCTTTTCTTATGAGCCTCATTTGCTGTGGCTGCATCTCGACGCTGCTCATCGAGATGTTCCAAGTGAAGGAGGTGCTTTTCGAGACTCGAAGTCTCAGGAAGGAACTCAACAGCTAACTTAAGAGATGGAATTCCACATTCAACTGGAAAGATAGATTCCACCCCATAAACCAACTGAGAAGGTGTAAAACCAGTAGCCATTTTCACGGAGGTTCGGTATGCCCAAAGAGCCGAATACAACATGATGTGCCAATTGGATCGATTTTTGTCGATTGTCCGTTGGAGGATCGTCTTAAGAGTTTTATTGACTACCTCGACCTGTCCATTGGCTTGACGATAATAAGGAGACGAATGCTCTTGCCGGAAACCTAATTTGAGAGCCAATTCAGACATCAGTTGATTCTGGAAATGACTGCCATGATCAGTGACAATCTCTCTCAGGATACCGAATCTTGAGATAACCTGATTGAAAAGAAACAATGCTGCCGTGTCACTATTGTTTTTATAAGTAGGCATGGCCTCAGCCCACTTCGTAAAGTAGTCTACAGCCATGATAATGTACCTGTGATTCGCCACTGAAGGCGGATTACAAGTCTTAAAATCAGTACCCCACTTAGTAAAGGGACCGACGGTGACAACGGGAAAAAGAGGAGCTAGATGCACGCGCATCTTCCGAGTAAAACTTTGACAAGGGTGATAGTGTTTGACCGCTTCCACATAGTCTTTAAAGAGTGAAGGCCAAAAATAGCCAGCACGTAAGATGTGCTGGGCTGTCGCAAGCCCTCATAGATGACCACCACAAGCTCCACTGTGGCAATCATTGAGTACTGACTCTGCTTCCTCTAAGGTTAAACATCATCGAAGGATTGAATCAACCCCTCGATGGTATAATGTGTCACCAATGATAACATAATTTTTAGCCAGGTGACGTAATTTGCGATGTTCATCCTTGGAGAAAGCAGAGGGAAACTTCGAAGTCTGGAGATAGACAATGATATCTCCATACCAAGGGTCGAGTGAAGAGATGAGGAATAAATGTTCATCGGGAAAAATTTCCTCATAAACCGTATCCTCTCCACAAGGTAGCTCAGAAATTAGCTCCGCAAAAACCATGGATTTCTTAGACTTTGCAGACAAGAACTCGAGATCAAATTCTTGCAAAATGACTATCCATCAATTATATTTGCCCCCAATCACTCGCCTGCTGAGGACAAATTGAAATGGATTGACTGCTGCTAAGACAAATGTTTTGCGTAGCAGGATATAATGACGGAGCCGTTGGACAACATGGACAGCTTCCAAGGCCAACTTCTCAACCGGAGAATAGTGAAGTTCAGGACCTATTAAGCCTCGGCTCAAATAATAAATCACATGCTCGGTGAGAGCATCGTCCTCCTGAACGAGAACCATACCAATGGTTGATTCTGCTGCAGCGAGATATAAAAGGAAGTCTCTACCATAATCCGGTAGCCTCAAAAGTGGGGTAGAGACTAATGCCTTTTTCAAAGCATCAAACGATCACTGCACAAAGTCATCCCATAGAAATGGAACTCCTTTTGGTAGCAAACACATGAACCCCTTAGTGATCTCAGCATAGTTCGCTATAAACCGTCTTAAGAAATTAGCCTTCCCTTGAAGACTTTGAAGTTGTCGAATCGAGGACAGGGGAGGCAATTGAACTATTGCCTCAACCTTGAATGGATCAACCCGAATCCCTTCATTGGACATGATGAACCCTAACAACCGACCACAGGAATTCCTTAAGAAAGATAATTACCCCACACCATTCATTGATCATATTTTCAACGAGTGTAAATAGGTCGGTGTAAATTTGAATTTCTTCAGGGGAACACTCAATTCCAATGAAGAGATTCTCGATCACGTTAGGGTCTCTAGAGATGTTTATAGGTATCGTTTTTGAAATCACCTACATATTACCTTCGGCACGAACGTGTGCTGGAGCCAAAGGGTTTGACACCGTACAAACATCACTAGTGAAGAGCTCGGAGAATCTAGATTCTACTTCCTGCAATGGAGGAAGAAAGTATGAACGATGGTGTAAGTCTTCCCAAGGTCGATCTATACCCATCATTACTTCGAGGATTGCTTCTTCAGAAGGTAAAACTGAATCTAAGCAATCCAAAGCAGAGGTAGAATCAAGGCTCCAAGCCTGGGCCACATCACCATCTAACTCCTCTTCGGAAAAAGGAGCAGAGTGGTTGTCTACAGAGTCTACGATAGACTGATATCTAAGCTTAGCTGCAGATATAGGGAATGCCATTCCATTCACTTGTCCTTCAACTAATGTGGTCGTAGGTGAAGGCAAGGTCCAAGGGTCTGAAAAATAACGAGTTCGAAAGAACTCTTCTCGAGGAGACTCCTTAGATGATGAAATGGCATTGATTTTAGCGAAAGGAGAGGGAAGATCAAAGCTACCCATCAATGAGGAATACATTCCAACTCCTAAATTCTCAGTAGGCGGGCAAGGGTTATCCACTAAAGGAATAGTAGAGTCAGAGCTCGCTTGAGGATCGACTGGAAAATAATCCATTTGATCAACCTTAATGATTTTCCCCTCATGAGGAAAGCAAATGACATGAAACAGAGTCGAAACAATGGCGTCCATTTCGTATACCCAATTCCTTCCTAATAGGAGATTATTGTCTAGGTTAGCGTCTATGACTTCTACTTCAATATTGACGACCTTCCCCCCAACACATATAGGAAAGGTCAGGATAATCCCATGCAGCTTATGGGAATGACCATCAAATGCAGTCAAGATGGTGGGTGAAGGAATAGCCGAAGGCGATCCAATAGCCTTCCAGCATGACATCGACATGACGCACATGGAAGCTCCTTCATCTATAACGGTACGAAAAATGTTGATTTTCCGATATGTAGACTTTATTTGGAAAGCCATATGATGAGGGAGTCGCTTTTTGACATTTAACATGTCAAAAGTGAGCACTAAAGAGTTAGTTGGATCAACTACTCCAATCGCGAAAAGTAAAGCACTTCGCTGAGCCGGACAAGACTGGAGAACCTCTAAAGCAAACATGGCGCATGGACTCTGAGCCAGATCCTCCACAATGGAGTAATTTTGGGTGGACCTAGCATTAGGATTAATAGTCGCGCATTTAGTGGAACCTTTCGGTATCCGTGGTATAGTCTCAACAGGGGGTCACTCAATATGAAGGTCGGTATTTCCAGGAATAGTCTTGTCCTTGGAAGTTTTGGCTGCACCATAATCACGTGACCAAGTAGTCACATGGACGTTAGAACCCATCATGAAAGCATTCGATGATTTTTCCCCTTCCTGGTTGCCCCCTGCAGAGGTTCCAGGGTTTGAACTCGCGCCAACAAGAAGTTGCTGCCCTTGGGGAAAAGGGTTGTTTAACACAGCCTAAGAACTAGAAGTTCCTTGCTATCCTAACAAGTGCTGAGCGTCTTCAATCTTAGGGCAGAGATGAGTTAAATGGTTTCCTCTGCACAACTTGCATGGAAACTTGACTTTCTTTCTAGACTCATTTCTACCACCACCAGTGTTGTTGATGGATTTATTTGCATCGGGCTTGCCATCCTGGTTCTTTTTCTTACCTCGTCCTTTCTTTTGCCCATTGGAATTTTGATTTCCTTTGGGGTTATCAGATTGGACAGCATTAATCAAAGAACTTTCGGAAGCCAGGGGATTAGACGATGTGACTTGGTTGTTAGAAGCAGTTTGTAAGGACAACTGTTGCAAATGGTTCAACAAGTTCACGGTAGATGTGTCTACCGACCCAATGATACCATCCGCGTGGGGACCTGGCTTCAACTTAGCTATGTCAACCTTAGACCCAGGAGCATCTGGCAAGTATTTTTGTAGGATCCCAGACTGAGAGTAGATCAGTTCTAATTGCCGGGCCCTAAAAATGGCTTGCTCCTCAGAATAAACTCCAAACATGGAGACATCCTTGGAGATCTCGGGTTGTAAAGATTTCAACAACCATTCGAGACGGTACTTTGGAGGGATTTCAGCTTTAATGAGCCTCTTTCTTTGTCTCCATTCCTGAATATGGTCAAAAATATGAGTTGCCTTATCCTGACGAAAAGTGGCCAGAAGTTCAGTTCCGTCATCATAACGGACAGGCAACTGGAAATGATTTAATAAAATATTGGCTAAGTCAGCGAAAGATGTAAATCTGCCGCCTGGCAACTCTATATACCATTTGGCCGCATTACCAGTCAAAGTGCGTTGAAAAAGTCTCAACCTGATTGAGTCATCGATAAGGGAGTTAGATGAGCACCACAAATGGAATGTGGTTACATGGTCGCCTGGGTCCTCACCACTTTTCCCTTCGAATTTTGGAATGTCCGAAGGGAGTTTGGTTGGGACCAGAGGCCAGGCTGGATTGTACTTGATTGGATTGTTTGTTAACTTGGTGAGATTTGGCAAGTTCAACATTGCCAAAAATGGAAGCCTAGGAGGACCTTGGGGATTCCACCCAGACTGGGCGGAACTCCCAAAGTTCTGAAAAGATTGGCCTAGATTTTGAAAGGCACTAGGCTGCTCGAAGTAACCAGCAGAACTGGCTAAACCAAAAGGGAAGCCTTGTGATCCAGCAAAATTTGGAGTTTGACCAACTTCGGCCACAAAGCCTCCATAACCAGCAAAGTTTCCTCCTAAAGGATTATAAGGAGTTGATAACCCCTGATACGGATTCCAAGCCGAAGCTAAGGGAGGAATACTTTGAAACGAACTAACCGTGGAGTATGGCCTATTCCCTTGTTGGCCGATAAACGGATTCCCAGTTCCCGCGCCACTAACCCCAAGGTTAGTCCAACCTTGGAAAGGATTACTGCTTTGTCCTACAGAAGAAAAAGGCATGGATCCTATCGTCAGGTTGGAATGTGGTATATGACCACTTCCGAAAGGAAAACCCTGGAATGAAGCCGATCCGCCCATCATGGACGTAGCGGCACTAAACGGAACCGATGGAATACCCTGTGAGTGGGTGCCAAATGGGAAGAATCAAGTACCAAAAGCATTGGTTTGGGCATTTCCACTTATGGACAGAATGGAGGTAGACCCAACTAAAGATGTGCTAGCAAAAGATCCAAACAAGGAAGCAGAGGAGATGGAAATCATTCCTCCCCCCTGTATCGATGTTGGAGTGTGCATAGTTGTAGCACTTATAGAAGCCATGCTTCCAGTAATGGTCATCGATGGTAAGCGCGTAGCATAACCTGGACTTGACGGTCTATGCATCGGAGTCCCAGTGTATTGTAATACGTCTGGATGACTAGATGGTAGTGGAGAATTCAGAGCCGCTAATGACTCTGAGAGTTCTTCTACCTCTATGTTATTCTCCGCTTGAAAGAGAACTCGAGAAAGGACTGGAGTGTCCCTCACTTGTTCGGAAGTGCCAGGCCTTGCTTGAACACTAATGCCCCCAAGAGGAGGATCAATCCTTGATGCGTCAACTGCTGTGGGACAAAACCCACCAGTAGTATTACCTCTGCGCCTTCTAGGAGAAGGCGCTAAACTTGGTGGTGAAAGACCACGAAGTCTTCGAGACCGTCTAGGAGATCGGTCAACCACTTTGAATTTTTTGTTATGATCTAACTAAAGACTCAAAAAATTGAAAGCTAGGCCAACTAAGAGCACAGAGAACACACTATGAAGTCCCTAAAGATAACAGCCAGTCAAACAACTTCCAAGTATTTCTGCTCCAGGTGATTAGGACCGGACACCAAAATACAAGAAAGTGAATTAAGGGGCATTCCAAAGATAGTCTGGGATGATGAGGGCCCAGTCCTATCAATGAAGGTATCAGAGGAAGTTACGTTGAAATCCTAACAATAGCCTGCACCGGTGGTAGCCCCCAAGCTTCACAAGGGTGCCCTCCAGTAGTACTGTCGAGAGTGATGCAACGTCGACCTCAGGTGCCACGGGATTCCCCTCCGCAGCCACCTGTGTAGATCCCTAGGAGTAGCAACTATGGATACCAACTCGTCACAGAAGCTAGGCAGAACAGTCGTGAGGTAAGTTCGGACAAGTAGGAGAGGGGGTATCTCTCTTCCCTGTCTTCACAGACCCTCATGCTTAACTCCCAGATCTGGAGCTTTCCTGGTCTTCCTAACGCTATTGGATTTTCTCTCGCTATTCAGACTCCTATGTTTGACATTTAAATGGCCTTGGAGAGTTAACTCTCCACTCGCCTAATCCAAGGCCCTAAAATCCTAAACTTGTTGGTGTAACTGAGTTAAACAAAAATTTCTAGTGAATTTTAGTTAGCGCTTGATTTTAAAATAGGCTGTTCTTTAAGTCACAAGGTAACGGAAGTGAAACTAGTGGTGTTTTTTTTTACGCAAAAGAAATTAATAAAAACTTAACTACATGCACGTGCACTTTTTCGTTTTTTCGATGAAGAGCAATTTCTATAGGGTTCAGAGGAACTTCTAATAAAACAAATTTTTCTTTTCTTTTCGTTAATTCACGCTTCACACTCACAAAAGCTAACAAAGCTATGTATGCCTAAAAAGATATGCAAATCTATCCTAATGCAACAAATATATGTCGATGCAAGATTCGAAACTACTCTAAAACAAAAAATGAAAGTTGCTTGCTTATCAATCTTTATCTTGCCACTTAAAATGTCTAGATGGAATATGAGATGCTACCATTCATTTCGTCTAAACACTAAAAACAAGTTCTAAGAAAAACATAAAGCATTTTCATTCACTAAAAGGAAACCAAATGAAAACCAAGTTCAAGAAAGCAAAACTAAGTTTTTCAAAAAGATTTTCTTCAAATGCAACAACAAAAAAGTCTTTTCAAAAATGCTCTCAACAACACTGAAACTTGTGATTGAAGAATAGGCAACAAACACTTTTGCAAATTGACACCACACAATGGATGAAAACTCAACAAAAAGAGATGTGTTTAAGGATGCTCTTAACAATCAAAAGCAGCAATGAAAACTTTGGCAACAATAACAAAAAGATCAAAAAGACAAATTTTAAGAAAGTGTCAATCAACAACTTTCATGAAACAAAGAAGCGGATGGTCACAAAAGCGGTTTTGTCAAGCAAACAAAAAGTCACCAAAAGCAAGATTTGACATGAAGATTGAGATCAATTTCCCTACCCTGATGAATTAAAGCAGCTAAGATTCCAAACAAGAAATCTTGCGTGCTTGAACAAGAAAAGATGACGATTGCAATAACAAAAAACAAGACCAATACTCCTTATAATCAGAGAGAATTCGGAACAAGATGCTTGTTGTAAAAAGAACAACTGATACTGGAAAATGACTATTTCAGACTGACTCAAACTACCAAACAGACCTTCAGAGACAAAAAGATTTACAAATCTTGAAAATTGCAAGATATACGCGATTGTACTTATGTACAGATTGCATGTATACGCTACTGTAACTAAGGAAACATGCATATACGCGGGTTCACTTAAAGAAACATGCGTACATATGCCTCTGTAACTAAGAAGAACAGCGTATATAAAAGGTTTCAATAAAAATAAAAAACAAACTGAAGAAACTGGTAAAACTTAAAGTTCAAAAACAGACCAGAAAGTAACAGCAAGCAGACAAGGTAGCTGAGCCCTGATTGGCTTGAAAACACCCAAACTAGGAACAACAAGAGTGTTTTCCCCAGCGGAGTCGCCAGTTCTGTTGGAGGGAAATGTTCCCCTAGGGCTTTTTGGGTTGAAACCCTAGCAGACTGAAAGTTATCTATTCGAAGAAACATACATTCACACAGCCATTATGCTATTATAAGCAAATTCTATTGTAAAGGGTACGTACCTTAGGTCCTACCTTTGATAAGGCCTTTAGGGTCCAAACCCTTCTTCTCTTTTGCCCTGCAAAACAACCAATTCCAAAGAACACAGCAGTATATGGACAAAACCTTATAAAGAAACATCTTCATGTTAGATTTTAAGCTTCTGTGGAGGTTTCTTGTAGCTTCATGATCCAGATTATCCACAGTTTCTAGTTCATTCTGCCAACGTTTCAAACCCCAAAGGGGGTCCATCATCTGGACAAATCAGAAAGAATATGAATGAAAAATTATTGAGAGAAGAGAGCCAGCGACCTGGATATAAATAAACCAAGAACCCTAATTTTATAAAGGCCGACACATGATTCCTAACAATTAATGATAATTATTTTATATAAATCTTAATTGATTAATTCTTTTTTATTTAATTAATTAATTATTGATTAATCAATTAATTAATTGATTAATTGATTAATTAATTAATTAACTAATTACTTAACTCATCAAATTAATTTATTTATTAATTTTATTCTTTTATTTTTATTTGATTAATAAATTGGTTAGTTAATAAATTTGTTTTTACAAATAAATTGGTTAGTTAATAAATTTGTTTTTAATTAATAAAATAAATTTGTTTTTTATTTTGTTTTTAATTAATAAAATAATTTGTTTTTAAAGAAATTAATTAATAATACCAAAGCTCCTGTGAATTTAACAAGTTTTTGACGTTCTACATTAGTGAAAACAGAGACAAATCAAGATAGGAAAACGAGATGTTTCTCACAATGCTCTCAACTCTGTGCATTTGCCTATCTCTGGAGGGATGCATCCATGCAACCTGTTCTCATGAAGAGCTTTGCAGACCCGCAATACACATTATTGCCTAAACAAAAAATTTGATATAACTCAAGGGAATTCTGAATAGGCCAAAACATAAGTAATTTCCAATGCAGAGGTGGAATCAGGACATACAATCTGTGCATCTTGTTCAATTATGCAATAAACTGAACCATTTGTTGCTTAAATCCAAGCACATTACCTCATGCTTGACTTCCTACTCAGCCAAGTTGTTTTTGAGATATTGAGGAAACTCGAGTAATACATCTTCCCCTGCGATTTTCACATGTATTCACATGCCCATCCAACATGGAGATTGGAAACAAATCAATGGAATATTCTTCTCAATTAAAACTTAAATACTCACATCATTTTAGGTGGAGATCAGTTACATTGCCCATTGGGAGATCTGGTATATTAATGGCCATCAATCGTTATCTCACAAGTCTCAGTAGGTTGCACCTTCTGATTATCAATACTATTATTTAACCATGATTCCCTAACAACATGGATTCATTTTTCCCTGCAGGTAAAACAATACCTTAGACAAAATCGTGTGGAAGACATTTCATAGCAAACCTTAGATGTAAAGATATCTTCTAGGAAAATACATTTAACAACTTATACGGAAGCAGCAACCTGTAATCATTAAGAGACTTGAGGTATGACAAAATGATATTTAAGGTCGATTTTTAAAATTTGAATGGTTTCATGGGCTATAGAGAGGACAAATGTAGCCAACATCTATTTAACAACACATACTCTAATGAAGGCTAAATGAACTTGATTTGATACTCATATACATGCATATATCTCTTGAGGATATTATTATACTTGTCAAAAAAATTATATGTTTCTATATATGTTGTAAAGTATTAGATTCAATACTTATAACAAGGAATGGATTTGTTGATCAGATTGATAATTAGTTATGTCTCCCCCCTTGTTCATGACTAATTAGTAAGAAAACAATGTATATTTCCTGTTTGTATTGATTTTGTTTCTATGAATAGGGAATTACTAAAGAAGCCATATATTTATATGGGCATGTGATAATGCTAGAGTCGAAGTATGTGTAGATGACTTGTTTTTGCTAGAGCTGACACTTAGATGCATTATTTGTGGACAAAATTTAAGAGAATATTGATGTATGCACATTCCAGTTAGGGTTTGAAAACTTAATGTTATTATGAAAAGAGAGGATTTTTGACAACTCAATGTCATTGAAGAGTAGAGAGTATTGTTGGGAAGTCAAAATTGTTGAGATCTGTTGATTAGAGAGCATTGAGTGCTTCTACTTTGTCCAACTAGGATTTGTTGTCGATGTTGAGAAAAAGTAGTCGACTTGACAAATTTTATTCTACTAGGGTTTCATCTCACGAGCAGAAGGAATGTTTCTCTCATTGATTGTTATAGCTCCAAATCTCACTCTTATGGTTTGTGATGCTGCACTCATGGCCTAGGGAAACCCCTCCTTCCAGACCTAGTCCTAAAATTTAAAAAACAGTGTTTTATCCCTTATACGCGACATTGCCCTAAGTTAAACGCGTGTATACGTGGGTCTGTGTATACCCAACCCGTGTATATGTATTAAAACACTTAAAAAAATATAAAACTCCTTATTTTCAGGCAGAGATCGCGGGTTTTACCTGCTGATCACCTGTTAGTGCCCGTGGCCCAACTGTTCCCAACCAACTCCCAACTAAAAAACTACTTTGGGAGAGGTATAAAAAGACCTCAAAGGGAAGGCCTAAAATAAGAGAGAGGAGAGAAGATAGAGAAAGGTTATTATGCTGAGATTTTTCCCCTGACCAGGTCTGAAGTCCCTTGTGCCTTCTGCACTTCCCCCATTTGTAAAGGAAACCCTTGTTTCCTTGTGTGTTGATGTTCATCCACCATTTATGACATCATGGAGTGAGTCATAGAAGGAGTTTGTTAAAGGCTTGAGGCTGGAAAGGATCCGGAAGGAAGCTTTGCTTGGAGCCTGCTGAAGGTGACTCATGTGAAATTATTCCTTTTTATGTACTTTATTTGTCTATAATAAAAGAAACACATGTCTTGGTTCCCGATATAAATCTTCTTTATGTTCATGATATTCATGTTTAGAATTCATATGTAAATGGTTGTTTGGATTTCATAACTAACTACCTTTATTTATAACATGAAGATGTAGCTTCATGATCCGGATTATCCACAGTTTCTAGTTCATTCTGCCAATGTTTCAAACCCCAAAGGGGGTCCATCATCAGGACAAATCAGAAAGAATATGAATGAAAAATTATTGAGAGAAGAGAGCCAGTGACCTGGATATAAATAAACCAAGAACCCTAATTTTATAAAGGCCGACACATGATTCCTAACAATTAATGATAATTATTTTATTTTAATTTTATTTATATAAATCTTAATTGATTAATTCTTTTTTATTTAATTAATTAATTATTGATTAATCAATTAATTAATTGATTAAATGATTAATTAATTAATTAACTAATTACTTAACTCATCAAATTAATTTATTTATTAATTTTATTCTTTTATTTTTATTTGATTAATAAATTGGTTAGTTAATAAATTTGTTTTTAATTAATAAAATAAATTTGTTTTTTATTTTGTTTTTAATTAATAAAATAAATTTGTTTTTAAAGAAATTAATTAATAATACCAAAGCTCCAATTCTAATTTCTTTTAAAATTTTATTTAAATTTTTTTTTAATCCAAATGAATTTTTATTTGATTAAAATTATTATTTCATTTAATTTTTTTTTTTTTTTTTTTTATATACCAATTTTATTTTATTTTATTTTATTTTTTTTTATACCATTTTTTTTTGTTTCTACCAATTGAATTTTTATTTGATTAAAATTTTTATACCAATTGAATTTTTATTATTATTTGATTAAAATTATTTAAAGTTTTTATTTGAATTTTTTATTTGATTAAAATTATTATTTCATTTAAAATTTATTTATTTATTTAATAGATTAAATCAAATTAATTTATTAATTTATATTGATTAAAAGATTTTGATATTTGAATATAATTAAAATTAATAAATTTTGGATTATTATTAATCATTTGATTTTTATATATATGTTTAACTTCAAATTTTATTTCTTTTTATTTAAGAATTAAATCATTAATTTAATTTAATTTAATTAATATAATTAATTAATTAAATTAAATTAAATTAATTAAATTAAATTAAATTAATTAGATTAATTTGATTTAATTGTTTTAATTAATTAATTAAACTTACGGAATGAAAGACCCCTTATTTCCGATCTTATGCTTCCAAGGGTCCGGGGGGGTTTATTTGCTTGATCAGAGGAAGCCAATTTCCACTGATTTCACTCCCATTGTCCCTGTTGAGGTTCTGAGGAAATTTCATAATTTCAATGGCCTTTCTGATTTTCCTTTTATGATAGTTGTCCTCTCTTGCAACCCTGGCGTCTTCCACAGAGTTGAGAGCATTGTGAGAAACATCCCGTTTTCCTATCTTGATTTGTCTCTATTTTCACTAGTGTAGAACGTCAATAACTTGTTAAATTCACAGGAGATTTTCTACTGAAAAAATGGGCCTTCCGTCAGCCACTCTCCCTTTCAAATTTTGGCCTATATTTGGATGGGAAACTCTTCCAGGTTTGCTAATCATCGTTCTCACTGTCATTCTAAACAATCCTATGGAAAAATCCCTCCACAAGTGCCAAGCTGAATTCATGATTGCACAAGGTGAAAGACTCAGAGTAACGTCTGAAATTCTTAATAGTATGAAATTAATCAAACTACAAGCATGGGAAGGATAAAACAGAGAGTTGATAGAAAATCTCCGAGATGTCGAGTTCATATGGCTGTCTTCTGCACAATTTAATAGAACGTAGGGTTTATCACTCTACTCGATCGTAGTAACTTGTATTTTATAATGATTTAATAAGAGTAAAAGTGATTAAGAGAAAAAACAATTACGTTGATAGAATCCTTTTACAGGTTAATAAGGATGATGTATATTTGCTTCGATGCGTTATCTTTTTCTCACCCTTAATCTAACCAGCAGCATATGGCATACTACCCTTAAGACTATATACCACCCAAAACAACAAATAAAAAATTCCTCCAATAAGAAATGAAATATTTGACCGAGGAAGTTGGAATTGACAGCTACCTCCACCATTCTTGGATCCCACCCAAACCAGGGATAGCCGGTTTCCTAAATGAGCAGCGTATATCGTGAAACTCGCATACTAGCTTAGACCAAATGCATGACCCATAAACACTAGAAAAACAAACTAGTAGAGAGAGGGTCGTACTACTTGGACATAGAGTGGTGGATCTAAGAGAAGCTAGCCTCTTGATCGATGCACCTCCATTCACCAACTGGATTGACAACTTTAGATGACTACCATCAGCTTGCAAGCAACCACTCAAGGAAAAGCGCACCACTAGCGCCATTAAAGAAGCTCGGCTTCTCCTTCTTCATTTGCCTCATGGCTAGTTAGGATAACAAAACTGGAATCCTTCCTTCTAACACCTTTTCATCCTTCCACACAAAGCTCTCATTACACTCTTCCTTATCATATCCCTCTCCTTTGTTGGGCTAGTCAGGATGTTCTTTCCACCACCTTTTAATCCATTTACAAAAGCCTCTCATTACACTCTTCCCTATTATATCCCTCTCCGTTGTGGGGATCCTTACATTTTTTCATAAATGATTGGGTGTCAAGTTATTCCCAATGTCAAATTAGCAACACATGTGAGATTCCATATGCACCTATTGACATTTTATTTAAGTAATAATAATTATTAATATTATAGAGAATGGAAAACTAGCATAATCTTATAAATTAAATGATTAATGGATATTAATCTATGATAAGTATCAAAATGCTTAAGAGGAAACATTTCACATTAAAAATATTTAAAAAATTAATATTAACTAAATTATAACATTAATTTAAATTTTTGTTACTATTATTATTATTATTATTATGATTATTAACAATTAATATATGAGAAACAATATTTTTAACCATGGAAATTCACTCTAATTTTACCATGCAGATTCATTCCAGTTTTACTATAAAAAATCTTAACTTGTAAATAGTTTTTATTACAACACCATTACCTATCAATACTAACAATTTTTTTAGTTAATTAATTCGAGATAAATTATTTAAAACTCTATAACTAACCTCAAGATAAATCTTTACCTTTGATATGTTGAGACTACTACAAATATATTCCAACTTATTCCATAGAGGTGAAATCTCAACCATACACCTAATAATAAATGATAATTACATTAAAATTGCTAAAAACCTATTCTAAAATAAACATAGTTATTGGCCTAATTAAATTTTAACGCATCAAATTTTATTATAAAATTTATTAAATTAGTTATATTTTCATATATATTCTTTTAATTTTAAAATATTTATTAAACATTTATTTATTATGGATGACCCTACTTCTTCATTTTTATTTCCTCGAATTTAATCAGCATACCTTGTTGTACTTTGATATATTCCAGTCTCAAGGTCTATCTTTTATACATTTTGAAGACACCTAATTAAGAACTGTTGGAATGTGTAATTCCTACTTGTCTTAACTGTGATTGTTTCTATGTGGAGAAATTGTTCCTAACTATGTTCCTAGGTTTGTGTGGTTGAGATATTCTCTCAACCAACAGATTGTGTGTCCAAAATAGTTTTCCTATCTTGAAACAACACTTCTTGTATATATGTAATATCATATTTGATTAAGTTTAACTTAGATTTCCTTCATTGAAATTTAACAAGAACTTGTACCTTCCAGCCCTGAATCCTCTTATATATATATATATATAAACTTAGTCAAATCTGACGAGACAGAAGTTCCACCAAACCATAATGGCATACCATTGGCATTTGTTTTCCAGTTTATCCCCAAAAATACCATGAAACAAAAAATGAATGTAGTTTTAATTGCATTATTACATGTCAAATAAAATTAAAGTGTGTTAGACTCTAGATTTGTCTCAGGCTGAAAAGACAAGGTTCCAGGGCCAACATCAAACCACGCTCAGCCTCGTAGCTAGCCCTACGAGGACAGGAGAGGGCTCTCTCGGGGTCAATCTCGGAAATATATAATCAATTAGGGTCGAGATGACTGAAATTGTAACTAATCTTAGGCTAGGTATTAAGTGCAGAGGTTTAAAGGTGATTTTTTGGGGTTTCTGTTGAATCAAAGGGAAAGGCAATTTTGGGTGCGGGGATGAGACACAGTTTCTGCAGAGATCTGATTGGAGCAGGGTAGTGTTATAGACATTTTTGTGCCTTACAGCTCTAAGCATGAAATTTCCATAATCCAAGGGATCCTAAGTCCCTAAATGTGTTGTTCCTACCCCTAGAGGAACAAGGTCAACCAATTACAGCTTCTCCCAGAAGTTCTCCACCAGAAACTGCTCAGAATCAGTCAAATCAGGATCATTTCAGCTGCTCCACTAGCTAGCTGCGTTGCATAGCACCCCAGTACACTAGCTAGGTGCATTGAAACGCACCTAAATGCACTACCAGGGTGCGCTGAGCGGGAAATGACAAATGGCAGTGTCATTCCGCGAGGTGGACAGACAATGGGAGCTTCCAGAATCTTCCCCAATGACACTTGCCTCACTGAGTTCGACCAAGGATGAGTAAGAGGCTCTCAGTCTCCAAGTGGAAGCAAGAACTGACAGAGAGAGGCCACAAGTCAAATCATAAGCTGACTCATCCTCTTTGCATACATCTATATATGGATCCCTCATCCCAGAGATCCAGAGGCTGGAATTTTGTATTTTGCAGAGAATTGTTGTTGGTTTTGAGATTGATATCAGAGTATTGGGTGATTTATGCTTTGTTGGAGGTGAAGAAGGGATTCCTTTGCTGGGAGGTTGATGCTGGATCGGGAATCATTGGTTGTATCTCCTCCTGGATCTTCTTGTTATATCAATAAAACTATTTGAGTTTCTCCTACATGCTTGTGTATCATTGATGTTTGTCGCATTTGTATGTTTAGCTTAAATCTGATCTTAAGCTATTTATGAATATAAATCCATGTCTTTGTGTAGTTTTCTTCTTCTGTGATCTTACAGGAACTTGGTGAAGCTGGGCAAGTAAGGGAGCAGGTAGCTGGAAGCTGTCAAAGAGAAGAGAGATTGGATCAAAGGACTAGCACAAGACACAGGTTGGTTCATCCTATTCCTCTTCGTTTATAGTTCATAAAGAAGAATACAAAAGTAGTTTTCTCTGTTTGTTGCTAAGGCACTGTCACACCTTAGTGGGATAGGGTCGTTCTGAATAGACACTTTTCCCCACAACAAAATGGCGACTCCACTGGGGATCGTGTCTAGTTAGTTTGTTTGTGTTTCTCTTGTTGTTTGTTTCATAAACACAGAAGTAGCAATCGAACTGCATTTTCCATTATCAAATGCAAAGTAGACACCTGCTACTTCAATCCATTCACTGGATTTGTTTATGATTTGAACAGCTGATTCACAAATGATCTGATTGCCCTTTGTGATAGCTCTTAGTCCTCCTTTAAATCATCCCTCTGATTGTACCTTACTGATTAATTTTACTCGGCAAAAAACCATAGATTAAACTGAAAACCGTGACCCAGAACCCGGATAGAAGTCTCGTCTCTACCCCAGCGTAGGCTCTGTGAAGAGGTTCTGCATTTCAATGCAGGTCCCGAGAGGGCTACCTGCGCTGCAATTCAGTTTCTCTGTGCAACAGGTGCGCTGATCAGCCTTGCCCTGTGCAGCTGAGGTTCTTTGCTTCATTTTGTCCAGTTTTGTCTCTGTTTTTTGCAGCCTGTGATCAGTGTGTGTACCTATCTGAAAACTCCTTTTCTTTGCCTTAATTCCGCCTCCTTTGTACAAAAATACTGTAGGTCTTTTTGTGTGTTTGTGGCATCATTTACAGTTTTCCATTGCAAAAGTGAAATAGTCATACTGTCGTCCTCTGATTTAGATCTGTCGTAACTGTCGATTTTGGTCTTAGGAGAAAGTTTGTTTGCTATTGACAGTTGATTATACTTTTACTTTTACCTTTGGTTTGAATTTGTCTCTTTCTAGTGTCGAAACGAGTGTTTATTTCAAAATCATAAAGTGTCGTAATCATCTCTACCTTTTGATTTTGAAAAGAAGCTTGTTTGTGTTTGTCATTTGAAAGCGAATTCAGATTTGTACATCAACTTTCTTTTTAGGCATCAATATTAAGAAAGTGGAAAACAAATACATGCACTTGTGCATTTGCATATTGATAGTTTGTATGGCTTGATTTAGGAAAAGTGCATTTACAGTGTGCTCTTTGCTCTTTGAGAAAAGATTGTGTCTTTCTTTTCCCCTTGTAGCTAGGATTTTGATTGCTGAAAAGAGATAAAAGCTTGCTTATCATCTTTAGATTGCATTTTAGGAATTACATCTACATCTCGTGGTGATCCCAAAAGGCAAACTTCTAAGAAAGATCAACTTAAAATAAATTGAATGAATCTAACAACGCTTTGGAACTTAACGCACAACATAGAGGTCTAGGCTAGAGACGTGTTCCGGCGTCGTAAAACCTGGTAACTGTTGTCCTCACTGATGGTTGGGTGATTCCTCCACTGTGAGACGATAAGTGCCAGTACGGACTTGTGCTCCCACGTACCGTCGAGTATATATTGGGAGACCCCTATAGGCTTAAAACCTTTTATCCATAGGAAGCCGTGTCGACCGCCCTACTGATCGCAATGCACTGAACACAGCATTCGGGAGATTGACTGCCGTACCGTAAAACATATTCTGCAGTTTTGTGATTGGTTTGGTACTCCCTCTACCTAGATCTCCAGAGCAGTCCCTTTCGTTCCTTTTCAGACTCCTTAACGGAAAAGGTCCATCTGAGCACTTGTCACTTCAGGCTCATTAAAAATCGAAGGAGACTAGAGTCATCTTTTGTTTTTTCTCGACTCTTTAAAATTGAAAAAACAAGTTGTGTCCAAGCGTCTTAAAATTTATTTTAAACGAAATATTCATACCCTTTTCCTACGTTGATCTTAGGTTGAGAAAATGGAGTCTACCAACCAAGGAATTCCCCTTGGTGGAAATCCTAGTCCTTTCTCCTCTTGGGGAGATGTTGGTGCACCCCATATGGCCACATTTTCACTTCCAGGACTGACAATTGGCTTGCCGGTCTGGCTCTTCTCAACCAATGTCAATCAGAACACTACTATTCCTGAACAATTGAATCAGCAACCAAACGAATCCAGAGTTGCCCACCAACCTTCTACTTCCTCTAATTCTTCCTCTCCCCCTTCCTCTTCGCTTGATGGGGCTGGCAAAGCCAAAAGTCAAGTTCCTAAGGAGAAGAAGGAGAAGAAGAAGAAAGAGAAGAAGAAGAAGGAGCCAAAGGCGAATGGGGGAAGACGAGTATCGTCTAATGAAAATCCACACACTGCACCAACCAGGCCTAAATCACCATGTGTCATTTGCAGAGGAGACTACTTTCACAGAGATTATCCTTGCATCCCTCAGATACTAAGGGACTGGTCTCCTCGTTTGCACAATCCGGTGTCATCAACCTCTAATGATCATGTTGAAAGCACACCGTCAACTAGTGAAAGTGAAGCCTCAGGACAAAAAGGGAAAGCTAGATTTCCCTGTAAACTGTGCGAAGGCAATCATGCCGTCCACCATTGTCCCTTCTTAGACGAAGCGAAGAGAGTTTTGGATGATCGTCCGGTTTCACCGTTACGACTTCCTCCTGGATATAAAAAACTCTTGCCGAGTCCGTCGCTAGTTGAGAATCCAGCTGGCCCGCTCAAGTGGTCGGCTGAAGCACCTATCATCAAAGATAAACCATCTGAATCCATACCAGACGAAATTCAAAGGGTCGAGGCGGCAGTTGACCCGGTCTTGCCTTCAGAGGTTTTATCTTCAGATGATACAGTCACTGAAGAGAACAAGGATGACACCGTCCAAATTCTCTTCATCAACACAGACTCCGACGAACATGGGGGCAATCTACCTATTCCCTTACCGCAGGAGGGAAGTTTGTCAGAGCCATACCCGGCCGTCTACTCGGTCCCACCTCCAAGCAACCTAGTTGTCTCCTTCAACTGGAATCAACTAGGCAGACCACGTTTACCAGTAAGCATACCATTCCGAATTATCGTTCAAATATATAGAATGGTCATGGCTGGTACCATCATAGATGAGGGGGCTTCTGTGAGTATCCTTTCCTCTATTGCTTGGAAAGCGCTTGGTTCGCCATCGCTGTTGCCTGAGATGAGAAATATGACAGGCTTTGATAAAGGAACCAGTCGACCTTTAGGGATCCTTCCCAATGTGCCCATAACATTGAGAGGGAAGACAGTTCAAATGAACGTAATGGTAGTTCAAGGACCCTTCGATTATAACCTACTCCTTGGACGAGACTATATTTATTGCATGGGAACCATCGTCTCCTCACTCTTTAGAGTAATGTGTTTTCCACACGAAGGAAGAGTGGTCAAGCTCGTGGACCAGCTTTCATTTCCCGGATCACGCATAGCAAATAGTCATATACCATCCTTGAATGGTCTCTTCACACAAGAAATGTCTCAATCCCCAGTCCGTCCTCCCGATGAGCACGAGTAATTCGGAGGGATATGACTGAAACCCAGGGGGCATGCACCCTGGTCTGCTTCGGCAGGAAAACTTCGGATATAGAGTAGGTTTCCGTGGGAGAATATGACTAGTCTGTACCCCGCCCATGCTGGAAGAGGGTTATTCTAGAATAAGATTCTTTTGTCAAAGTTATGTGAGTTGGCGTGCCGGCGCCACTTACCTTTGTTTATCTCGGTAGACATCGCCGAAGAAGTGTTTTGTTTGCACCGCGAATAGAACAATCTTTGGGTAACCTGTAAGAGGTAGGCCTTTCCTGATAGAACAAATGTTTTGTCTGCAAATTGAGGGGTAACCTCGAAACCATATTTTATACCTGGGGGCATGCAAACCTTTTCGAGTGCAAGCAAAGAGCGATTATTTATCTGTTTTTTAGATTAGTCGTCACCTAACTTGCATAAAGAAAGGATGTGGGGCAAAAATCTAAATGTTGCCGTTTTATATGAGACATTCTTATCATATGACTGGATTAATCGAGCAGTTTTAGCACATAGTTCAAGCTCGTTAAAAAATAAACATAAGACATGAGCAAGTGTTTCCACCCGCATTTAAGCTCATTAAAAAATGAACTATTCCCCGGTAAATAACCACCGTGAATGAAACATTTCAGCCATTAAAGCCTTGGTCGTGTTTGCACCGTCACCTCCACTTTTCCATTGGCCGATCATTCACCTCCATTTGATTGTTTACCCATTTTGAGGAACAGCTACGAAGAGTGATTTCACTAGCCATCCTTGTGACACTACTGTGATTGGAAAATTCCAACCCTTACCTGGAATTAGCTGCTACCCATTTTATCACTCGTTCCTCAAAAGACGAGTCTTCTTTAAGCTCTTTTCAACTGACTCGTAAAATATGAAAAGATTGCCGAGTTTTGGCCTTCCAGCTCGTTAAAATGACCGGAATTGCTATCCCTCCTCTAGATTTTAATCTTTTTGGACCTGAGGGATTATTGCATAAAAAGATCGAGCGCTTGTTTTGTTCGGCTTGTTAAAACTATCGAAAATTCATCCCTTCTGTATTGTTTTATACTTTTTCGGGCTTAAGGGATTAGATGACGAAAAAGGAATTTTGGAGTTACCTTTACGTACCTTTTCAGACTCTCTAAAAATGAAAAGGACCGAGTTATCTTTGTCGTTAAACTCGTTAAAAAGATTAATAGCGACGAACTTGTCTTTAGACGAGAACGAGTTTCACTATCGCTAGGCTCGTTAAAACATAGCGATGGGTTTGCCCGAAGGGAAAATTATAGAACAAGCATATGTTATCTTCCTCAAGCTTAACAAAAATAAAGAGGTACTGGTCAGCAATGACTGGGGAAAAATTGGGAAGAAACTCAAAGAATCTTTATTGGTAGCAAGTCGCTCTTGAACATGACACTTCCACTCCATGCCTGAGTCGGGTTGGGTTGTTTCATTCACCGGTCACATCACCGTGGTCACGCCATACCATCCACATTTGGGGTAAATGCTACCAATCCATCACATAAGTGTCGCCGACATGTTCAAGAGAAGTCATCCAGAGAAGTCACCCATGTCCCATCCACTACCATACATTATACTTCATTCCTTCATGACCGCCATCCTGAACCATATATCATCAGATCGTTTTCACCTCCATCAAAATCATTTCCTCCGTTCTGTGTCATTGATGTGGGATTCATCAAGGCCCTCCTTTGACGGATCGCTTCTTGTCGACATCAGCTCATTATCCAAGAATTTGATCTAGGAACACCCCATTCAGTACTTTGAAGCTTGCATGCCTCAATGGCAAGTTTCTCACTTCCGGCGACAGGTATACATCAATGACCTTCGACCGAAAGATTTTGCGTGGTGTTCGACGCCAAGTCCTTTATTCACACCACGTGAATTGTACTGCAGTACCTTGAGGGTCATCATCATTATTGGTGATTCCTCTCACGCTTGCTAACAGTTTACATCATCGACTGGTAATCAAGCGATGTCTTTCCATGTTCGACTTCAAAACATTTCTCACATGGATCGACTTGTACTTCGAGTGAAGATCGGACCAGATTGAAGACCCCGGATCTAGTTTCATCCATTCGGGTTGCGATATATATTTAGGAAAAATAAAAACATTGACATGTACAGCATTGCAGCACAGATAGTCATCCTACCAAAAGGATGATGACTCCATCAGAATCATCAGTCTACCATCAGACGATTGTCTGTCCTGTGTACATAAAAATGAGTTTATAGAGCTGAGCATGGGAATGCCCGCCTCAGCTAGATCATGAAAACAGTATGAAGATAATGTATTGTATTATATGTTATTACAGGTCTCCTCCCAGCATTGAAAGAACTTCGGATCCTCCTAATAAAGCATTTCACCCGATAAATGGCCTCATACTTTAGGGGGAAACTGTTATAGACATTTTTGTGCCTTACAGCTCTAAGCATGAAATGTCCATAATCCAAGGGATCCTAAGTCCCTAAATGTGTTGTTCCTACCCCTAGAGGAACAAGGTCAACCAATTACAGCTTCTCCTAGAATTTCTCCACCAGAAACTGCTCAAAATCAGTCAAATCAGGATCATTTCAGCTGCTCCACTAGCTAGCTGCGTTGCATAGCACCCCAGTACACTAGCTAGGTGCGTTGCAATGCACCTAAATGCACTACCAGGGTGCACTGAGCGGGAAATGACAAATGGCAGTGTCATTCCGCGAGGTGGACAGACAATGGAAGCTTCCAGAATCTTCCCCAATGACACTTGCCTCACTGAGTTCGACCAAGGATGAGTAAGAGGCTCTTAGTCTCCAAGTGGAAGCAAGAAATGACAGAGAGAGGCCACAAGTCAAATCATAAGCTGACTCATCCTCTTTGCATACATCTATATATGGATCCTTCATCCTAGAGATCCAGAGGCTGGAATTTTGTATTTTGCAGAGAATTGCTGTTGGTTTTGAGATTGATCTCAGAGTATTGGGTGATTTATGCTTTGTTGGAGGAGAAGAATGGATTCCTTTGCTGGGAGGTTGATGCTGGATCGGGAATCATTGGTTGTATATCCTCCTGGATCTTCTTGTTATATCAATAAAACTATTTGAGTTTCTCCTACATGCTTGTGTATCATTGATGTTTGTTACATTTGTATGTTTAGCTTAAATATGATCCTAAGCTATTTATGAATATAAATCCATGTCTTTGTGTAGTTTTCTTCTTCTGTGATCTTACAAGAACTTGGTGAAGCTGGGCAAGTAAGGGAGCAGGTAGCTGGAAGCTGTCAAAGAGAAGAGAGATTGGATCAAAGGACTAGCGCAAGACACAGGTTGGTTCATCCTATTCCTCTTCGTTTATAGTTCATAAAGAAGAATACAAAAGTAGTTTTCTCTATTTGTTGCTAAGGCACTGTCACACCTTAGTGGGATAGGGTCGTTCTGAATAGACACTTTTCCCCACAACAGGTAGGCAATAGTTTTGATGCTTTAAAAGCAATGAGGTGAATAGATTAGACAGGTGAGGAGCTAAGGAGAGCAAGAAAACCTCAAGAGTTCTCCTTAAACAGATGAAAACATAGGATATCAAACAAACTTAAAGGTAGAGCATTACAGATTATGAATTCTACCTTAACACTTCATTTTTTCAATTGTAGAAGATGAGAGAAGGAAAATGATACACATAACAAACTTACAAGTACTGAAAGAAGCACTCCATCAAGACATAAAGCCACAAGAATTCCAAACAGTGCTGCAAAACCCTAGTCTTTCCTTTGCCAAAATGCTGAAGTAAAATGTACAATAAAGTCTCAAAGCCTCTTCCCCAAGAGTCCAACCTGTGCTACTGAATGAAAATTTACATATATAGATCAAGCTAACCTCATTCCCTAACCTCTAGGGGTCAAGCTCCTCCTTCTAGGAGCTGTTTCAACCAATTCTAAACAAGGAACTGAAAATTAGGTAGTCAAACAACTAACCCCTATATGCTAGGAAACTGATTCATTCATTAAATTTTTGCTATTTTGTGAATGAATCATCTAGAATAGGTAATATAGTGCAAAAATTACATCATATACATCAAATTACATCAAGGAAAACCAAAAATTACATCAAGCGGTGAAACTGGTCAAACTGGCCAAAATTCTGAGCTGAAAGGTGAAAAATTGGCCAAAATCCTCAATGCGCAGCGCCTTGATCTCTACGCGCAGCGCACTTTTCAGGCTGATTTTGAGGCACTTCCCAGCATCCAAATTGAGCTCAGGTTGGCTTGTTGGAAAGCCCTGGATGTCTACTTTCCAACCCAAGTGGACTTTTCCCATTTGGTGTCCATTTGCCCCTCCAAAATTTCATTTTCCCAAGACTGCTTCCTGTGTGTCCAACAAGGGGCAGTGAGGTCATTTTTTGCATGTTTTTTGACCCTTTGGGGACCCAAACCTTGATGAAATGCCTTGGCAATAGCTGAGAAGGTATATTTTATCATGAAAAATCCAAAAATGCAAACCATTTGTGATTTGGACCTCCCAATCTTATGGGTAGCGCGCTGCGCATTGAGCCAAAAAACCTGTTTTTAGAGCCAAAAATTCAAAATTGACAAAATTTTCTCCAAATTCCTTGAAATTTGGGCTGGGGGTCCCTAATCAAGTATCATGCTCAGCCAAAGAGGCTTCAGCCAAAATCCGAAGACGATCAAGCTCTTTTTGTCTTTTTTTCTTTTTGACTGCTTTCTTCAATTTTGCCTTTAGACTCCTAATTCGCGCCTTGCAAACTACGTTCCGGGCCTTGTAATGCATAGCCATGTGTTTCAATAATGCATTGTCTCTATTGGCCTTTTCCAGTCATTCCTCCAAGTAGATGTTGACCCTCTCAAGCCAAGTCTCCCGGTCAACTTCTATCTCCTGCTCAATGGGTGTCATCTCATGTATATGTCTTCTGGCAGCTTGTCAGTCTTCACGGATTTGTCGCAGCTCCATAAGTGTGTGTTGAAATCAAAACTTCAATGCACACTCAAAACCCAAATATGTTTACCAAAGCATCATGAAAACCAAGCCATAATGGCAATGCTCTGTTTCAATGAATTGGCATAAAACAGTCACTGTTTGACAAATGGACAAAAAATAATGTGTACCCTTTGCAACGTTGACTAGAGTTTACAAATGAGTATGGGACTGTTGTTCATCAATAGAGGATGGAAAATCTTCACAAAACCACTTGCAAGTTTTGGAGTGGATTTGGTATGATCTGGTGGCATGGACAGAGTTTTCTTGTTGCTATAACCCAATGCGCAGTGCACAAACCCAAAGTGCAGCACACCCCTCTATGCGCAGTTCCCTTGTTAATTTACACTGGCCAGTGAGGCCCAATGCGCAGCGCACCTCTCTATGTCTAGCGCACACTTTCTATGCGCAGCGCACTTTATAGGAGGCTTTTGGAGGCCTTCTCGGTGTCCAAATCAGGCACAGGGTAGCTTGTTGGAAAGTTCTTTGAGTCTACTTTCCAACCCAATTGGAACTTTTCAATTTGGATTTCATTTGCCTTGTCAAAAATCAAATCTCTCAAGACTGGTCAAAATGTGCCAAATGAGGCTGCCTCAAGGCAGAGTGTTGTTGCAGTCAACTTTTGAATGCCTTCCTCAACTCCAAATTGAGCTCATGATAGCTCATTGGAAAGATATCTTCGCCTAGTTATCCTTTGAATCATCAAGAAAGTTATTTGACCAACCAAGCTAGGAGAAAAATTGATTTTCCCAAGGTCACTTCAGAGATGCATCAATTCTCCCGAGGCGATTGCATTTTTGACATTTCTCAAAAGAAATTATACCTGTGTAAAAAGTGAAGGAGGTTTTTCTTCCTTGTCATGTTGTGGAGAAAAATGTCTCTCGGTTTTCCAAAATGCATCTTTTATTGCTTTGAAACATCATTTGAGTGAAACCTATCCCGATGTGTGGAACAAGGGAATTGTCGAAATGAAGCGAAATGAAGGGGATAGGGGGCTTCTAAATTCTTGAGGAAATTTTGGGGAGTAAGGAGGGATGTTAGGAAGTAGGGGAAAGTGGAATCTCAGAGATTGAGTGAGGGGAAGGGGTCCAAAAGGGCGAAACACAGGTCCAACCTAGAAAATTGCCAAGTTGTAGCAAGAAACTAGGGTTTGTGGAAAAATGAGGAATTTGGGGAATCTCAGTGATGGGAAGTGTTTAATAAGGTACATTAAGGATAGGGGAAGGTGTATGAACATCAGGATACAAGTTTTTATGATGATTTGGCCATCCAAGAGAAATTACCTCCAAAACCCTAGGAGAGGGAAATAAACCTTGCTTAGGCGCAACTGAAGCATGAATAAGCTGTAAAATGACCCAATGGAACTTGACATGATGATGACAACCCTCTGAATGATGATATGGACTGCCATTTGGACAACTTTGAAAAGAGTGAAAACAAACCCTAGACCTAATGCCTAGTGACCAAATTTTTCTTGAAGGCTCTTTGAAATGACAAAATTTGACCTTGCACTCTGAGACCACTTTGTAAGAGCATATTTTATCACTAGAGGAAGGCTGCAAAGAATGACACTAACATTGGCTCCAATGGGGATGGTAGCTCCTTGGAGGTGCCAAGAATAACAGATCTTTGGGAGAGCAGACCAGTGCCTTCATCCATTGGGAAATGGAGTCAAAAACTCAAGCTGAAATGCATGACTGAAAACCGAGACAAACTAACTTAACAACAAGACTGAAAATTGATTCACAAATGACTCATGACTCAACTAAAAACTGACGCGATACTTAAACACAACCGACAAACTGAAAATGATGCTCAAAGGGGAGCTTATTCATCACAACCTACTCTAGCAGTTTCATTCATCACCTGATCAAGTGAAATGAAACAACCAGTGCAACCAAGTAAGTATTCCATCTTCTGTTCGAATTTTCCGCAAGTGCTCACTTATGAAAAACAAGAGAGAACTACTGAAAGGCAACTCCCATGATAACTTAGAAATAGATCCGTTGAATGATATGAATTCTCTATCCGCCTCCAAAAACACTGCATAAGGATCTTGAAATTCAAGCACACCGGAACTTAGCTCATCCAATGGATTACTTCTCTTTTCCTCATACCATGAATGCAAACTTTGATCTGAGCCTTGTGACGAGACCTCTGCTAAAAATGACAAAGAAACCGACTACCGGATCAAGTTCATATCAGCACATGTTTCAAGCTCACATGTAGTTAATGGAGAAAGACTTTGACTGCAAACCTCATCTAAAACATTAGCTATTGGATCATGAAAAACTTGAAAAGACTGTTGCAACCCATTTTCTATTGGTTCTAATGTGATTACATGATTGCCTACATGCTGCTCATTCTTCATTGGAGATGTACTATGCAAATTTCCCTTCAAAAGCTGAAATGATTCAAAACAGAAAGGTAGGGAACCTTCATGTATCATTTGATCATATGTGTCAGCTTCCATGCCTTCATCTGCAACTTGACAATCAATGGCTTTCGGGGGCTGCAAAGCTGAATATGAGAAGTCTTGAACAAGGTTTTTATTGCCTTCAAGATGGTCTAGATCAAGACTTGTTGACAGCTGATTTCTAATTGCAGGGAAATTGGCTCTGATGAACTGACATGAATCAAAACAAAAAGGTAATGATCCTTCACTTACTTCAAAATTTGCTACACTTTCCTCGTCACTGTCATAACTGATATGTGATGGTTGAACATTGTATTCGAGCTGCTGAAAATGAACTTCTTCCTCCCACAAACTAGTTGCGTGTTTGTCTGTAAGATTAGCTTCTGTTTGGAGAACATAATCATCATCATATTGATCAAACTAAGGCAAATCATCGGTATAAAGCATATCATCAAGCATGTAGGTCATATCAACAGTTCTTTCTTCGCCAAGGTGATCTACAAAACAATCGTTATCAGATCTATAACAATTAGGATAAGAAACAAAATGTTTTGGAGCGGCCATTTGTTCTTCTTCAATCAACAAGCCATGGGCTTGAACATCATAATCATTCCTTGTGTTTATCTTGTCCATCATCTTTTCCACTACACTTACCAAAATGTCAAGTTTCACCTCTAGAGATGTTGATTCCTCTGGATCTATGTTTTTCATCTCTTCTTCTTTCAATCTTGCCCGTCGGATCAACAAGTGAGCCTCTACATTTACTACACTGTTTTGCATCTCGTGAAGTGTTGCAATATTTCTTTCTCTCAGCTGAAACTCCATCTCCGGATCAAAGGCACCTGGATAGTGCAAGAGAGAAGATCTAGGAGTAGGCCTTATCTCAACTGGCATTGAACAATAAACTTGATTAAATCTGGCCGAAAACTGTTCTACTGTCTCCCCTGGCAATCTTTTCAGCTGGTTATACTCTTCTACAATCAAGAAAAGGTTCTGCCCGATCATCCACCTGTCGAGAAAAACTTTGACGAACTGCCGGAAATCTGAGATGCTCGTATCAGGCAGGGCTTTGAACCAACTTTTCACTTTAGCTTGCAAAGAAAGAGAAAAAATCCTAATACTCACATCTTTTGCATCAACTTCAAAAAGATCTAGAAAAGACTCAAAATTCTGCACATGTTGTTCAGCGTTGACATTCTTACTTTCACCATCAAACCTCGGCAAGTATAGATCATAGTGTTTGGGGAAAGCATGGAGAATAGAAGGTAAAACAAGAGGTTTATACCGATCTGGAATTTTACAAGGTGTAGGGGTATGTACAGTAGGTATAGAATTAGTCTTGGTCTCTTGAGGTTCATCAATTTGAAGATGGTCATCACAAAATTCGGAAAAAGGATCCTGATCAAGCTCAAAGGCATGCAAATCTTTGGTATTCACAATCTTCAAAGGGAAAGAATCAACTGCAGGCTGAGGATCTCTTCTCAAATACAGTATACTTTGCAAAGTTGTCTTGACATTCTCGGGAAAAGAGAAGAAATAATTTATGACAAAGAACAAAATGTATTGGATGAAATTCCAACTTGAATACCTGATCTTGCAATATTGTCCTTTCATGTTTTTGTTGGTTGGGATCATCCTTCAGTGGAGTCTTTAGATCTGATCTCGAAACTAATTTAGAGTCGCCAGGTGAATGATTTCAGCCTTGCCAGTGTCTGATCGTTGTCCACCATCAACAATCAGATCTGAACTTGATACATGTACTGGGGTAATTAACAAGTTAAATGTCATGTTTACAAGCGAGACCGGAGATTGACTGAAGCAGCATTTATCTACTTCCGCTAATGCAAAGCAAAAGCGTTTCGAAGGCTACCTGGCATAACTTCAGGCTCCGTCTATAGCTTATAAAACAAATGACATCAACAAGCAAACCATTTTCTTCCCCAGTATGGTCGCCACTATGTTAGACTTTAGATTTGTCTCAGGCTGGAAAGACAAGGTTCCAGGGCCAACATCAAACCACGCTCAGCCTCGTAGCTAGCCCTACGAGGACAAGAGAGGGCTCTCTCTAGGCCAATCTCGGAAAAATATAATCAATCAGGGTCGAGATGACTGAAATTGTAACTAATCTTAGGCTAGGTATTAAGTGCAGAGGTTTAAAGGTGATTTTTTTGGGTTTTTGTTGAATCAAAGGGAAAGGCAATTTTGGGTGCGGGGATGAGACACATTTTCTGTAGAGATCTGATTGTAGCAGGGTAGGCAATTGTTTTGATGCTTTAAAAGCAATGATGTGAATAGATTAGACAGGTGAGGAGCTAAGGAGAGCAAGAAAACCTCAAGAGTTCTCCTTAAACAGATAAAAACATAGGATATCAAACAAACTTAAAGGCAGAGCATTACAGATTATGAATTCTACCTTAACACTTCATTTGTTCAATTGTAGAAGATGAGAGAAGGAAAATGATACACATAACAAACTTACAAGTACTGAAAGATGTTGGCATTATGATTCTGGTATGGCTCTATGATACAGATGTTGTACTTGATGGCAACACCCTCAAGTGGCAATGCTCTGATCAGGCTCTCAAAATGTTGGAAATTAAGAAGTACGCAGGAGAATAGTTCAAAAGGTGTGTACCCACAGGTACACCATGAAGGGACTGCGACCGCACACGCAGGTCACCTGTTCAGAAGGTGCGTACCCCCAATTCACTTACTTCAAGGCAGAGAAGTGCGCTCACGTGGGGTTTCTTATGTTTGGCCCGTGGTATTTAGCCCGCCGTTCTCGATTCTATGGTTTTGGCCCATGGTATTGTTTTATATTATTATTATTATTGAGCCCCATGTTTTTGGGCCCCTTGTATTGGTTATCTATGGTATTGATCCATGATTTTAGGAAGAGCTTGCCTATATAAAGCAAAGGAGATCACTTGGCTAAGCATCTTTGAAAATTGAATATCTTAAGATCTGAAATATTGGGTTATTGTTTTAAAAGCTTGATCTATATAAAAGTGAAGTTGAAAGCGAATCTAAGAAGGGTGATCTCTCGAGCGCATGATCAGATCTGAGCATCTGACTATCGGTGGCACACTGGGGGACTGCCAATTCGGCCCTAATCAGAGGTACGCAGGTGATTAACGGTGCAAGTGCGTGGGTACGCAGAGCAGAAGAAGCAGCAGTGCGTGGGTACGTAGAGCAGAAGAAGGCGCAATGCGTGGGTACGCAACGCGACAGAGGTTCAGGTGCGTAGGCACAGTGAAAGTACGCGGCGCTTCAGAAGCTGCAGGTGCGTAGGTACGCAGCGCGATAGCATCTGTGGGTGCGTGGCTACAGTAGCAGTACGCGGCGCGATAGTATCTGTGGGTGCGTGCCTACAGTAGCAGTACGCGGCGTGATCGAAGAGACAGTGCGTGGGTACGCGGTGCAGCAGAAGGCTCTCTGCGGGTATACGCAGGGGAGGAGAAGGTGAAGTGCGGAGCTACGCAGGCCAGATAAAGGAGAACTGCGTATCTGTCTTAAGACTCTTGTTGGCTGAATTTTTCTATTGATAAGGTGCTCTGGGTTTAGTTTACTGTTATTGTTGATCTGGTTACTGCAGTTGACTGGGTGATTTACTTGTACTTGATGATCTCTTGATGTTTATGGATCCAGTTTGAAAATTTATGAAAAGTGGTCCTTGAAAGAAAAGAAGTAGGGGGTTGTAGCTCCCTTCCAGGATAGACTGGAAAACGAGAGAGAGTTGTAGCTCTCTGCAGGTTGCAGTCTGCGTACTGGTAAAGCACTACACCAGTACAAAACCATTGTAAAAGGAGTTTCTAATTTGAAAGAAGATAGAGACATATTGCAGCAGGTGGTTTTCACCCACATTGGGTTTCCACCTTACATCTGGTGTTCTTTGGTGTGACTATCTGTTTTCTTTATTCATGCTCATTATTTTATGGTACTGACATGCAAAAATAATTCAAAGTATAAATAAGGAAGATTTATTAAAAGAACTTGATAATACTGATTCACCCCCCCTCTCAGTATTATTTCCAACAATTGGTATCAGAGCCAAGTCCTTCAGAGAAGCTTGATCGCTTGAAGGAAGATCATTCATCATGAGCAACTACGAGAGGGAAGCATCAATCAGGCCACCAATCTTTGATGGGACAAACTTCAATTATTGGAAGGTAAGAGTTACTGCCTATCTTCAATCTCTTGGTACAGAAGTTTGGGATATCATAGATACAGGCTACACTTTTCCTTCAGCTACTCCTACAGATTCGGCCGAGAAGAAGAAATATGAAACAAATGCTAAAGCAGTCAATACTCTACTAGGATGCTTATCTCAAAGAGAATTCGTAAAGGTTATGCAATATAAATCCGCAAAGGAAATATGGGACAAGATTGTCTTGAGCTATGAAGGAGATGAACAGGTAAAGCGTGCTAAACTTCAAACCCTCAAGATTCAGTATGAGAATCTCAGAATGTATAATGATGAAAGTGTGGCTAACTATTTTCTTCGGGTAGACGAGATTGTTAATTGCATGAAAAACTTGGGTGAAGAAATAAAAGAGGCTATTGTGGTTGAAAAAGTTTTAAGATCATTGTCCCCCAAGTTTGAATCTAAAGTGTCTGCAATAGAAGAAAAGGAAAATCTACAAATTCTTACTATGTCCCAGCTACACGGAATTCTAACTGCTTATGAAATGAGAAAGGGAGGTCCATCAGACAGGAGAGAAGCTGCTTTCAAGGCTTCAGGCAAAGGAGACTACTCTGAAGCAAGTTACGTGCCAGAAGAAGAAGAAGAATCAAATTTTGTCAGAAATCTTCAACGGGGTACTGGAAGGTTCAGAGGTAAGTTACCTTTTAAATGCTTTGCTTGTGGAAGAGTAGGTCATTATGCTGCGAAATGTCCTCATAAGGATAATATTGACAAAGGAAAGGAACCTGCTAGATGGAACAAGAAACAGATTGCAAATAAGAAAAGCTACTACACTCATGAAGATAGTGATGGTCTATCAAATAGTGATGAAGATGAACGAGGTAATGACTATAAACTTTTAATGGCATTTGAAGATGATGATTACATGGATGCTATAGATGTGGATAGCTTTTATGAAGAAATTTCTAGACTTGAGACATGTATAGAAGAAAAGAATAGGATCATTGATACTCTACAACTTCAAATTGATGAAAAAGAAAAATATCTTGAAAAGTTAGAAGGTGAAATTGTTGGTCTTAGAAAAGAGATTGAGAAAACAAAGGCTATTAATCTTAAGTTTGTCAAAGGATCTGAAACTCTGGATGAGATCATACAGCGTTCTCCTCTAAACAAGACAGGTCTGGGCTATAATGGAGAAACTTCTCAAGCATCCACCTCAAAGAGTTATCTTGATGCAGCAAGAAGGAATGAGCAAAAGCACAATGGAGATCACCAGGTAAAGCAGGGACCAATTACAAACAAAGACTATCAGGCAAACCAGGGGTAATCCGTCTTAAGGATGAACAAAAGCTACAACCAGCCACAGGTAAAATCCTCTCAATTTGCTTCAAGAATGAATGACAATAGAAATTACAATCGTTTGGCCAGAAGATTTGATAACCGCAGAAGTTTCTTCAATGGACAATGCTTCTCTTGCCATAACTTTGGTCACAAAGCAGCTCAATGTGTTGCATATAAAACGATCATGAATAGAGAAGCTCAAAAACAAAGAAGTATGACCGGGATTACAAAAAGGACCTATAACAACTTTTCGGCTCTTGAAAATGAAGCTGAATGTTCTATTTGCAATAACTTTGGTCATGAAGATTCTGAAGTCAGGAGCAGGTTTCAGCAGACAAAGGAACAAGCCTCAAGCACCAAAACATGGAGAATAAAGGAACCACAAACAGAAAGATGTGGGATAGCATTTTATGTAGAGGGACAAGAAAATCTATGGTACATTGACAATGGATGTTCGAAGCATATGACAGGTGATAAAGAAAAACTTGAATCATATTCTTCTTTAGAAAAGGGAAAGAAAGTTTCTTTTGGAAATGATACTCCTGCAACTATAAAAGGAAAAGGCACTGCTCAGTTAAAAGAAAAGGTCAAAGCTGGAAATGTTTTATATGTTGATGGGTTGAAGCATAATCTTCTAAGTGTCAGCCAGATGTGTGATCAAGGAACCGAGGTGATATTTAGATCAAATGGATGTCTTGTTCGTGATCTTGATACAGGTAAAGCGATGATCAAAGGTAAAAGAACTCCAAATAATCTATACATATTTGAAGAAGGACAACAACAATGCTATCTAAGCAAGGATGATGAACACTGGTTATGGCATCGGAGGTTGGGGCATCTAAGCTTTTCACAAATAAGGAAAGCATGCAAATATCAGGCAGTTCGTGGTCTTCGAGATATCAAAATTCCAAACAACACCATATGCAAATCATGTCAGTTTGGAAAGCAAACCAGAACTAACTTTCCAGAGAAGGAAGGATCAGCTAGCATGCCTCTTGAGCTTGTACATACAGATGTATGTGGACCATTCAGGAAAAGGACACCTCGAGGAGAAGAATACTTGATATTATTCATTGATGATTTCTCCAGGTTTGTCTGGTTAGGACTTATGAAGCATAAAGATGAAGCATTCGAAAAATTCAAATCCTTTAAAGCCTTGGTTGAAAATGAATCAGGATACAAAATTAAGTGCCTCAGATCCGACAGAGGTGGGGAGTTTACCTCAAATGAATTTTTCGATTTCTGTGAAGAACATGGGATAAGAAGAGAATTCTCTATAGCTAGAACTCCTCAGCAAAATCGAGTAGTGGAAAGAATGAACAGAACAGTCCAACAAATGGCTCGTGCTATGCTTGATGAGTCTGGAACTCCCGCAACTTTCTGGGGTGAAGCTGCATATGCTGCAGTTGTTATTCTCAACAAAACAAATGTCCGGGTGAACAGCACTCAAACTCCTCATGAGCTCTGGTATGGTGAGACTCCTTTGGTAAAGCACTTCAAAATCTTTGGGAGAAAATGCTATATTAAGAATATTGATGAGCAACTTGGCAAACTTGAACCTAGAGTAGATGAAGGCATTCTTCTTGGTTATTCTCCACACAGCAAAGCATACAAGTGCTACAATAAAAGACTTGGAAGAATTGTTGACAGCATTGATGTAGTGGTTGATGAGAAGGGATACATTCCTAGGCAAGTAAATCATGAAGATATCGAAGAAGATGAAGACTACCCTCAAAGACAGAATGATGAAGAAGAAGAACCTCAAGAAGAACCAGAAGAGCAGATAAGGATAGAAGAGAAGACTCCATCCAGATATGTTCAGAAGAATCATCCAGAATCTCAAATTTTGGGGCAGAAAGAAGCAGGTGTACAAACAAGAAGAACAGTTGCAGAAGCTTCAATCTATTTGGCATTACTCTCCTCCACTGAACCACAAAATGTGAAAGAGGCATGCAAAGATGAATGTTGGGTCAAAGCAATGGATGAAGAACTTGAGTAGATTGAAAAGAACAACACTTGGGAGCTGGTTTTTAGACCAAAGGATAAGAATGTTATAGGGACAAAATGGGTCTTCAAAAATAAATTGAATGAAAATGGAGAAGTAATTAGAAACAAGGCCAGACTTGTTTGTAAAGGGTATGCGCAGCAAGAAGGAATAGATTTTGAAGAAACTTTTGCTCCTGTTGCAAGACTTGAGGCCATCTGAATGTTCCTTGCTCTCTCAAGCTTTCAAAACTTCAAAGTATTTCAAATGGACGTGAAATCAGCCTTTCTGAATGGAGACTTGGAAGAAGAAGTTTACATTGAGCAGCCAGATGGTTTCATTCTTGGAAATGATCCAAATCTTGTATGTAGATTGAAAAAGGCTCTCTATGGTCTCAAACAAGCTCCACGGGCTTGGTACTATCGTTTGGACAAATATCTTCATCAACAAGGTTTTTCAAAAGGATAAGCAGACAGCAATATTTATATAAAATATGAAAATGACAAATTGCTAATACTTGTTGTGTATGTAGATGACATTATCTTTGGCAGCAATGAAGAAGCTATGAGTCAAAGCTTTGCCTTGGTGATGCAGAAAGAATTCGAAATGTCCTTGCTGGGAGAACTGACATATTTTTGGTTTGCAAATCCAACAAAAGGAAGGAGGAATATTTTTGTCTCAAACCAAGTATCTCAAGCAGATTTTGAAGAAATATGGCATGGAAGATGCAAAACCAGTATGTACACCCATGGTCACAGGATGTAGCCTCAGTGCAAATGATGAATCAGCAGTAGTGCATCAACCAACCTACAGATCTATGATTGGAAGTCTACTTTATTTGACAGGTACCTGACCAGACATCATGCATGCAGTGGGAATAGTTGGAAGATTTCAAGCAAATCCGAAGGAAGCTCATCTTCAGGCAGTGAAGAGAATCTTTAAATATCTTCAAGGGACTCAAAATTATGGCTTATGGTATCCTAGAGATACAGATCTCACACTTCATGCTTATACAGATGCAGATTGGGTAGGAAGCGTGGATGACAGGAAGAGCACAAGTGGTGGTGCGTTCTTTATGGGTTCCAGATTAGTTTCTTGGTTCAGCAAGAATAGAGTTCGATTGCCTTGTCTACAGCTGAAGCAGAATATGTTGCTGCTGCATCTTGCTGCACTCAACTCCTTTGGATGATGCAGACCTTGCAGGATTTTCAAATCACTTGTACACCACCTATCTCCATCTTATGTGATAACACAAGTGCAATCAGCATTTCAAAGAACCCAGTCATGCATTCAAAGACCAAGCACATACCGATCAAGTATCATTTTCTCCGGGAACAAGTACTTGAACAAAAGGTCAAGTTGGAGTATGTTCCTTCTAAGGAACAAGTTGCTGATATACTCACCAAACCATTGCCCAGGGAGACCTTTGAATACCTCAGGAAAAAGCTGGGGGTTGTTGATGCATCATCTTGTTGAATCTCTTCTGATGGTTGGTTGTATGCAAGGTTCATCTGGGGCATATGCGTATATGTGCTGGGTTGCGGATTGGTTGAAGATCGAATGACACGGGTTCAGGGGGAGCATATAATGCATTGTTGGCATTATGGAGGACATACAGAAGGAGATCATGGATGCTGGTCTGAATATTGCTGCAATATGTCTCTATCTCTTTCATGGTCATTTATGGTGTTTGGTGGATTATGGTTCTTCTTTGCAGATCTGGTTTATATTCAGGAGGAGCATGTTCTTAGGGGGAGCATAACCCTTTGCCCTTGATGTCAAAGGGGGAGAATGACGTTGAAGATTTTGAGGTTGCCATCAAGTCCAAAGGGGGAGATTGTTGGCATTATGATTCTGGTATGGCTCTATGATACAGATGTTGTACTTGATGGCAACACCCTCAAGTGGCAATGCTCTGATCAGGCTCTCAAAATGTTGGAAATTAAGAAGTACGCAGGAGAATAGTTCAAAAGGTGCGTACCCGCAGGTACGCCGTGAAGGGACTGCGGTCGCACACACAGGTCACCCGTTCAGAAGGTGCGTACCCCCAGTTCACTTACTTCAAGGCAAAGAAGCGCGCTCACGTGGGGTTTCTTATGTTTGGCCCATGGTATTTAGCCCGCCGTTCTTGATTCTATGGTTTTGGCCCGTGGTATTTTTTTATATTATTATTATTATTGAGCCCCATGTTTTTGGGCCCCTTGTATTGGTTATCTATGGTATTGATCCATGATTTTAGGAAGAGCTTGCCTATATAAAGCAAAAGAGATCATTTGGCTAAGCATCTTTGAAAATTGAATATCTTAAGATCTGAAATATTGGGTTATTGTTTTAAAAGCTTGATCTATATAAAAGTGAAGTTGAAAGCGAATCTATGAAGGGTGATCTCTCGAGTGCATGATCAGATCTGAGCATCTGACTATCGGTGGCACACTGGGGGACTGCCAATTCGGCCCTAATCAGAGGTACGCAGGTGATTAACTGTGCAAGTGCGTGGGTACGCAGAGCAGAATAAGGAGCAGTGCGTGGGTACGCAGAGCAGAAGAAGGCACAATGCGTGGGTACGCAGCGCGACAGAGGTTCAGGTGCGTAGGCACAGTGAAAGTACGCGGCGCTTCAGAAGTCGCAGGTGCGTAGGTACGCAGCGCGATAGCATCTGTGGGTACGTGGCTACAGTAGCAGTACGCGGCGCGATAGTATCTGTTGGTGCGTGCCTACAGTAGCAGTACGCAGCGTGATCGAAGAGACAATGCGTGGGTACGCAGTGCAGCAGAAGGCTCTCTGCGGGTATACGCAGGGGAGCAGAAGGTGAAGTGCGGAGCCACGCAGGCCAGATAAAGGAGAACTGTGTATCTGTCTTAAGACTCTTGTTGGCTGAATTTTTCTGTTGATAAGGTGCTCTGGGTTTAGTTTACTGTTATTGTTGATCTGGTTACTGCAGTTGACTGGGTGATTTACTTGTACTTGATGATCTCTTGATGTTTATGGATCCAGTTTGAAAATTTATGAAAAGTGGTCCTTGAAAGAAAAGAAGTAGGGGGTTGTAGCTCCCTTCCAGGATAGACTGGAAAACGAGAGAGAGTTGTAGCTCTCTGCAGGTTGCAGACTGCGTACTTGTAAAGGACTGCACCAGTACAAAACCATTGTAAAAGGAGTTTCTAATTTGAAAGAAGATAGAGACATATTGCAGCAGGTGGTTTTCACCCACATTGGGTTTCCACCTTACATCTGGTGTTCTTTGGTGTGACTATCTGTTTTCTTTGTTCATGCTCATTATTTTATGGTACTGACATGCAAAAATAATTCAAAGTATAAATAAGGAAGATTTATTAAAAGAACTTGATAATACTGATTCACCCCCCCTCTCAGTATTATTTCCAACAAAAGAAGCACACCATCAAGACATAAAGCCACAAGAATTCCAAACAGTGCTACAAAACCCTAGTCTTTCGTTTGCCAAAATGCTAAAGTAAAATGTACAATAAAGTCTCAAAGCCTCTTCCCCAAGAGTCCAACCTGTGCTACTAAATGAAAATTTACATATATAGATCAAGCTAACCTCATTCCCTAACCTCTAGGGGTCGAGCTCCTCCTTCTAGGAGCTGTTTCAACCAATTCTAAACAAGGAACTGAAAATTAGGTAGTCAAACAACTAACCCTTATATGCTAGGAAACTGATTCATTCATTAAATTTTTGCTATTTTGTGAATGAATCATCTAGAATAGGTAATATAGTGCCAAAATTACATCATATACATCAAATTACATCAAGGAAAACCAAAAATTACATCAAGAGGTGAAACTGGTCAAACTGGCCGAAATTCTGAGCTGAAAGGTGAAAAATTGGCCAAAATCCTCAATGCGCAGCGCCCTGATCTCTACGCGCAGTGCACTTTTCAGGCTGAGTTTGAAGCACTTCCCGGCATCCAAATTGAGCTCAGGTTGGCTTGTTGGATAGCCCTGGATGTCTACTTTCCAACCCAAGTGTACTTTTCCCATTTGGTTTCCATTTGCCCCTCCAAAAGTTCATTTTTCCAAGACTGCTTCCTGTGTGTCCAACAAGGGGCAGTAAGGTCATTTTTTGCATGTTTTTTGACCCTTTGGGGACCCAAACCTTGATGAAATGCCTTGGAAATAGCTGAGCAGGTATATTTTATCATGAAAAATCCAAAAATGCAAACCATTTGTGATTTGGACCTCCCAATCTTATGGGTAGCGTGCTGTGCGTTGAGCCAAAAAACCTGTTTTTAGAGCCAAAAATTCAAAATTGAAAAAATTTTCTCCAAATTCCTTGAAATTTGGGCTGGGGGTCCCCAATCAAGTATCATGCTCAGCCAAAGAGGCTTCAGCCAAAATCCGAAGACGATCAAGCTCTTTTTGTCTTTTTTGCTTTTTGACCGCTTTCTTCAATTTTGCCTTTAGACTCCTAATTCACACCTTGCAAACTACGTTCCGGGCCTTGTAATGCATAGCCATGTGTTTCAATAATGCATTGTCTCTATTGGCCTTTTTCAGTCGTTCCTCCAAGTAGATGTTGACTGTAGGAATTTACAGGGTAAGTTCCTCAGAAAGAACACCAAAAGGACACCGCTCACAACCAGATCACAGATCAATACACCAGTATTTTTGACGTGGTTAAAACCCTCAAAGAGGGAAACAGTCCATGGCCTGTCCCAACGTGGGTACTATAGGCAATTTATTAATCAAAGTGATCCGGATTTAAACAGGAACGCAACAAATTACAGAGATAACCATATACACAAAGATGCAGCGGAAATAATACTTCATTTCATTAATGGAAAATACTGAAATATGCTTACAAACAGAAATGGCAATAAACTAGCTAGGGCGATGGTAGCTTATCTCTGAGAAGAGATGTGATGGCTACATGCCTCTGAACTGTGTTACAATGAGGCTCGAAGGCCTATTTATTGTTGAGAAACAATGGACAACCCTTAACATTCCAAAACCTAACCCTAGGAGATGAAACGCCAAACTGTGGGCCCCGTTTGGGTAAATTGGTACATCAACTTCCCGGGGTCGTAACTTTGGCATACGATCTCCGTTTGACGCGTACAATAGCTCGTTAGAAAGATCTATCCGAGCACTACCACTTTGGGAAGGGCAACATGGTCCATGGACCCATGTTGCCCCAGATTTCCCAAAAAACGTCGTTTAGGGCCTCAAAACGGCTCCGGAAGTTCAGGACCCGAAAAACTGCTAAAAATAGTAAGTTGTGCTACAATTAAGGAAACTGAAAATGCTGAGAAAGACAATGGTGGGGGTCCAGGTGGACTTGGCAGGTGGCCACCAATATCCACTTGGATCATTCCTCCCCCCTTAGGAAGCAATGGTCCCCATTGCGTTGAGCTCCTCCATGAGATGAGGAAACTTCTGCTGAACTTGTTCCCTGGTGAGCCACTTGCCCTGCTGAAGGAGTTGGCCCGCTTTGACAACTCGATACAGTTGGATATTCTGTTGGCGAGTGTTCTTGATCTGTGTGTCCATGATCCGATCAGTTGCAGCTTGTTCCATGCAATCTGGATTTAATTCTGTGGGTTTGAGCTGTTCTGCAATGTCGGATGTGTCTAGCAATGGTGGAAAGTATGGCCGAAGGCGGTCCACATTAAATACTGGGTGCAGGCCAGGGAATGGGGGAATGCTGAGCTCAAATGCATTGTCTCCCATAGCCTTAGTAATGGTGTAAGGACCATATCGGAGTGGTCTCAATTTCCGATAGGCTCCAGTAAGGCGTTCCTTTTGCAAATGCAACCAGACTTTGTCGCCCACCTGAAACTTGTGTGGCACCCGATGTTGATCATGTCGCTGCTTGTACTTGGCATTTGATTTCTCAAGAATGTCATGGACCTGCTGGCGAATATGTTGGATTCGCTCAATGAAGTTGGTGGCCTTATCTGTTTCGGACTGGACATGAGCTGAATTCATGTGAGTAGCTGCAAGTGGCATGGCCACATCAATGGGGCATAGTGGCTGGAATCCCAAACCCACCTGAAAAGGGCTATGGCCAGTGGAGCTGTGAAGAGCTCGGTTGTAGCTGTGCTGCACGTAGGGGAGGCTCTCGTCCCATGTGCGTGGATGCTTTGAGTTATACATGCGCAGAATGTGCACAATCATCCTATTGACAACCTCTGTCTGGCCATCAGTTTGAGGATGGAAGGCTGTGGACTTCGTGAGTTTGGTGTCCAGCATTGACCAGAGACTGGACCAAAAGGTGCTGAGAAACCGACTGTCCCGATCTGAGATGATAGACTGTGGGATCCCAAAGTGCACCCACACTCGTTCAAAGAAGAGTTTAGCAGTGGCTTCTGCTGTGATATTCTTCTTGCAGGCCATCATAATGGCCATCTTTGAGAACCTGTCGACGACCACAAAAACACAGTCATTTCCATGCTTAGTGGAAGGAAGGCCTGACATGTAATCCATGGAGATGGATTCCCAAGGTCGACTAGGGGTAGGCAACGGGGTATAGAGGCCTTGCTTCTTAATGGTCGGTTTGGCAATGGCACAGGCAGTACATGATCGGATGTACTTCCCAACATCCTGTCGAAGATTCGGCCAATAGAAATAGTTTTGCAGTACTGCCACTGTTTTCTCGACCCCAAAATGCCCAGCAGCCCGACTGTAGTGTGCTTCCCAAATCATCTTGGCACGCTCGCTTGAAGGAACACAGAGGTGACCGAGGTGGCATAATAGGGCATCCTGGAGGTGAAAATCTGCAACCTGCCGACCCTCCAAGAGTGTCTGGTATGTGTGGCCGAATTCTGGGTCGCTTTTGTAGAGAAGTGGCCAATCAGAAGTCTCGTGCCCGCAAGAGTTGAGCACGGTGGTTAGCGCCATGATCGGTGGTCGACTGAGGCAATCTGCAACATTATTGGTGCTGCCCTTTTTATACTTGATATTCAAGTGAAACTGTTGCAGGTATGTAGACCACTTCTGATGGCGATCATTCTGCAATTTCCCTTGGGTCTGTATGAACTGCAGAGGTCGGTGGTCTGTGTGGATGACCGTTTCCTTCCCCAAAATGTAATGCTTCCATTGTCGGCAGGCCTGTACAATGGAATACATCTCTTTATCATAAGTGGGGTACTTCCGGACTGTGTCTGAAAGTGTTTCACTGTGATATGCCACTGGATGTCCATGTTGAGTAAGGACTGCCCCAATAGCATAGTCAGAGGCATCTGTCTCGACCTCAAATGGTTGTTGTAAATCTGGTAACGCGAGCACTGGTGCCGTGCAGAGGCGATCCTTCAACTCCCTGAATGACTTCTGTTGAGATTCAGACCAAAAGAATTTTGCTTTCGCCCCGCCCTTGGTGACTTGACTCAAGGGCCAAGAAATATGAGAAAATCCCAACACAAACCTGCGGTAGAAGTTGGCAAGACCTAGAAAGCTGCGGAGCTCTGTTAGAGTGGTTGGAGAGGGCCAATCCCGAATGACTTGGACCTTGGCTGGATCGACATGCACCCCCTGTTCATCAATGATGTATCCCAGATACTGAACCTCGGTCATGCCAAAAGTGCATTTCTCCAAATTGGCACATAGCTTGTGTTGCCGCAGTGTTTGGAGAACCTGTCGGATGTGGTGGAGGTGCTCTTCCCAACTCTGGCTGAAGATCAGAATGTCATCCAAGTATACTACTACAAAGGAGTTGGTGAATGGCCGCAAGATGTCATCCATTAGCCTCATAAAGGTTGCAGGAGCATTCGTCAATCCGAAAGGCATGACCAACCATTCGAAGAGGCCCTCCTTGGATTTGAAGGCAGTCTTCCACACATCTGAGGGTTCAATTGGTACCTGGTGATATCCTGACTTCAGATCGATCTTGCTGAAATATTTCGCCCCCTTTAGTTGGTCTAGGAGGTCATCAATCCGCGGGATCGGGTACCTATTACGGACAGTGATCTTGTTCAGCGCCCGATAGTCAATACAGAGTCTCCACGTCCCATCCTTTTTCTGTACCAACACTATCGGGCTCCCACAGGGCGAAGAACTCGGACGGATGTGACCTTTCTGCAGGAGCTCCTGAATCTGTCTCTTGATTTCATTGTTCTCCAGAACGGAGCGCCGATAAATTGGTCCATTGGGTAGCGGCGCACCTGGGGTCAGATCGATGGAGTGCTTGACTTGACAGTGCAGAGGAACCCCTGCCGGGGAGGTGAAGATGTCTTCGTACTCCTCCACAATCTTGTCCATCTGTAGCTGCCGTGCAGAGGGACCCCGTTTGGAGGCCGCGGCCACTGTCTTCTTCTTCCCTTGAGGGCGTATCATCAGGAAAACAAATTTCCTGGTTTTGGAAATGATCTTACTGCATTGTTTTGCAGTAATCAAAGAGATGGCGGCAGGTGGTGCTACCTCTGGTATCCTGAACAACTTATTTCCCAATGTAATAATAACAGCACGGGGCCTTGATTCATACACAGCATGTCGCTTCCACAAGTATGGTTGTCCTAGTAATACATCACAAACTTCAAGGGGAGCAATGTCACACAATACCTCATCCGTGAAGGGCTTGATGTTGTATGGAAGGCGACACTGCTGGCTCACGCGAAGATCTCGCCCTTGGTGAAGCCACCCAATGGTGTATGGTTGTGGATGTGCTGTGGTCGGTAAGCCCAACCGCTTCACGACCTCTGCCGAAATGAGGTTCTTTTGACTCCCGCTATCAACAATGAACTGTATCGGGGAGCCCTTTACCCACATCTGGGAGTGGAAGAGACGCTCCTCCTCCTCTGGATCTTCGGGTTCATTTTTCTGGATCTTTGCGGTAGCAACAGTGGCGCTGGGATCCGCATCAATGATCTGCTTCCCTTTTTCATACCCCTTATCGGGTTCTGACTCAGAGTCGGAACATGCATCTGATTCTGAAACCTTTAGCTCAGCCACCAGTGACTGCTTGGCCCGACACTCACTTGTGTTGTGAGTGGAGCTCTTATGGAACTCGCACCATTTTCCAGTGTCCTTTCTCGGCTTCACGGCGTTGCTCTTTGCTTGCAGCTTCAGCTGGTTGTCTTGGGTTGTCCCGCCTTGGCTTTGTCCTTTGTTCTGTGGTTTAGGGGCACCTTTCCCCTGCTTTGGATTCGCAGATCCAAAGTCTCGCTTCTTTTGTTTAAACTTCTGCTCGACCTTGACAGCATACCGGTATGCTGCGCCGAGCGAGGGGATGTTTAAGAACTGTATTTCTTCCTGGATGTACTTGTGCAGGCAGCCACGGTATTTGAGTATCAAATGTTGCTCTGAATCCTTGATACCCAACTTTGTGCGAAGGGTATGGAAAAGATTGGTGAACTCCGGCACGTCTTGGTCCCTTCCCTGCCGCAGCGTGGTCCACTTTATGTATTCATCCTCATAGCTTCCGACAGGGTAGTACTGCTCCTTGATGGCATCCCGGAACGAATCCCAGGTGGGTGCGGCTGAAAATAGTGAGCCAGTACTTTCATCCTTCTGCTCGCAGTAGGTTTCCCACCAGTCCTTGACGTGGGGGGCTGCTTTGAGAAGAGCAAAAACAATCTTTTCCCGACTCGAAAATTCATGAACAGAAAAATAACCCTCTAGCAGATTTAACCATTTATCTACGGCATCGGTGTCTATCTGACCCTCGAATATGGGGATTTCAAAATTAACTTGTACCTTAAAGGGTGTGGCATTTCCAGAGGAGCTACTGGAAGCCGATGCGCCGCTTCTGGGTAGCCGCTGAAGGATCTGCGCAAAGCTGTCCATCATCGCGTTCCGTTGTCGCTCGAGCGCTTCTTCGAGCAAGATTTTGATGGGATCTCCTGCCCCCTCGTCTTTCTTCTCGTCCGCCATGGGAGGCCGTCGGGATTTGCGAGGCTGGTCTTGCAAAGGTTCAACCAGTTCAAGCCCTAACTCTTTATATCCCGACCTTGTTGGGGACATGCAAAGAAAAACAGAGAAAAAGCAGACCGCTCTGATACCACTGATTCGGATTTAAACAGGAACGCAACAAATTACAGAGATAACCATATACACAAAGATGCAGCGGAAATAATACTTCATTTCATTAATGGAAAATACTGAAATATGCTTACAAACAGAAATGGCAATAAACTAGCTAGGGCGATGGTAGCTTATCTCTGAGAAGAGATGTGATGGCTACATGCCTCTGAACTGTGTTACAATGAGGCTCGAAGGCCTATTTATTGTTGAGAAACAATGGACAACCCTTAACATTCCAAAACCTAACCCTAGGAGATGAAACGCCAAACTGTGGGCCCCGTTTGGGTAAATTGGTACATCAACTTCCCGGGGTCGTAACTTTGGTATACGATCTCCGTTTGACGCGTACAATAGCTCATTAGAAAGATCTATCCGAGCACTACCACTTTGGGAAGGGCAACATCGGTCCATGGACCCATGTTGCCCCCAGATTTCCCAAAAAACGTCGTTTAGGGCCTCAAAACGGCTCCGGAAGTTCAGGACCCGAAAAACTGCTAAAAATAGTAAGTTGTGCTACAATTAAGGAAACTGAAAATGCTGAGAAAGACAATGGTGGGGGTCCAGGTGGACTTGGCAGGTGGCCACCAATATCCACTTGGATCACAAAGAATGAAAATTTACATAAGCTTCTCTCATGCACGGATTACCCGAACAATGACCCTCCATGCGCTTTAAATAGAACTCATGGACCAATTGGGTGTCAAGCCACGGATCAAGTGTCGGTAATACCAAGGTGAGAGTGAACCGTCGGATCACTACATATCGTGACCGTCGGATTGTAAGTTACAAAATGTACAACGATAAAGAAAGACGCTTTACCTAACTCTATACCTAACTCTATACTAGACCAAGTTGAACTTAACTATATCCTATGTGTCAGAATATCCTAACATCCCCCCTTAAGAACAACTTGGGATAGGATTGAAGGATTTACAAATATGACACAATAGGAGAAGGAAGGAGGCACTAGAGCCTATCCCCCCTTAGTGACAACTTCCTGAACTCCAAGCATATATCGAAGTTTAGTGAACTTCGCCTCTGTGAGAGCCTTTGTGAAGATGTCTGCAACCTGATCATCTGTTGAACAATATTGCACTTCAAGAACATGGTCATGAATGAGCTTTCTGATGAAGTGCATGTGTAGTTCAATGTGTTTGCTGCACTGATGCTGGACTGGATCTTTCCTTTGCTGTTGGCCTTGTTGCTCGTTTTATGCAAAACCCCCGTGAAAGTCATTGGAAAGCAGCCAAAAGAATACTTCGTTATGTTCGAGGTACAGTACAATTTGGGATTCATTACAGTGCCAAAGCAACTCCTCTATTAGTTGGTTTCACTGATTCTGATTGGGCTGGTGACCTTGATGATCGGAAGTCTACTGCCGGTTATGTCTTCACTCTTGGTTCAGGACCTATTACATGGGCTTGTAAGAAACAGGCTGCCATTTCTCTTTCGTCAGCAGAAGGAGAGTATCGTGGTGCCATGGAAGCTAGTAAGGAAGCCTTGTGGCTTCGTCAGATACCATGTAGGAATTTACAGGGTAAGTTCCTCAGAAAGAACACCAAAAGGACACCGCTCACAACCAGATCACAGATCAATACACCAGTATTTTTGACGTGGTTAAAACCCTCAAAGAGGGAAACAGTCCACGGCTTGTCCCAACGTGGGTACTACAGGCAATTTATTAATCAAAGAATGAAAATTTACATAATCTTCTCTCATGCACGGATTACCCGAAAAATGACCCTCCATGCGCTTTAAATAGAACTCATGGACCAATCGGGTGTCAAGCCACGGATCAAGTGTCGGTAATACCGAGGTGAGAGTGAACTGTCAGATCACTACATATCATGACCGTCGGATTGTAAGTTACAAAATGTACAACGGTAAAGAAAGACACTTTACCTAACTCTATACCTAACTCTATACTAGACCAAGTTGAACTTAACTATATCCTATGTGTCGGAATATCCTAACATTGACCCTCTCAAGCCAAGTCTCCCGGTCAGCTTCTATCTCCTGCTCAATGGGTGTCATCTCATGTATATGTCTTCGGGCAGCTTGTCGGTCTTCATGGATTTTTCGCACCTCCATAAGTGTGTGTTGAAATCAAAACTTCAATGCATACTCAAAACCCAAATATGTTTACCAAAGCATCATGAAAACAAAGCCATAATGGCAATGCTCCATTTCAATGAATTGGCATAAAACAGTCACTGTTTGACAAATGGACAAAAAATAATGTGTACCCTTTGCAACGTTGACTAGAGTTTACAAATGAGTATGGGACTGTTGTTCATCAATAGAGGATGGAAAATCTTCACAAAACCACTTGCAAGTTTTGGAGTCGATTTGGTATGATCTGGTTGCATGGACAGAGTTTTCTTGTTGCTGTAACCCAATGCACAGCGCACAAACCCAACGCGTGAAGCACCCCTCTATGTGCAGCGCCCTTGTTAATTTACACTGGCCAGTGAGGCCCAATGTGCAGCGCACCTCTCTATGCGCAGCGTACACTTTCTATGCGTACTGAATTTTGCAGGAGGCTTTTGGAGGCCTTTCCGGTGTCCAAATCAGGCGCAGGATAGCTCGTTGGAAAGGTATTTGAGTCTACTTTCCAAGAAAATTGAAATTTTTTAATTTGGAGTTCAGTTTCCTTTTCAAAAATCAAATCTCTCAAGACTGGTCAAAATGTGGCAAATGAGGCTGCCTCAAGGCAGAGTGTTGTTGCAGTCAACTTTTGAATGCCTTCCTCAACTCCAAATTGAGCTCATGATAGCTCATTGGAAATATATTTTTGCCTAGTTATCCTTTGACTCATCAAGAAAGTCATTTGACCAACCAAGCTAGGAGAAAAATTGATTTTCCCAAGGTCACTTCAGAGGTGCATCAATTCTCCCAAGGCGATTGTATTTTTGACATTTCTCAAAAAAAGTTATACCTGTGTAAAACGTGAAGGAGGTTTTTCTTCCTTGTCATGTTGTGGCCAAAAATCTCTCAGTTTTCCAAAATTCATCTTTTATTGCTCTGAAACATCATTTGAGTGAAACCTATCCCGATGTGTGGAACAAGGGAATTGTCGAAATGAAGCGAAATGAAGGGGATAGGGGGCTTCTAAATTCTTGAGGAAATTTTGGGGAGTAATGAGGGATGTTAAGAAGCAGGGGAAAGTGGAATCTCAGAGATTGAGTGAGGGGAAGGGGTCCAAAAGGGCGAAACACAGGTCCAACCTAGAAAATTGCCAAGTTGTAGCAAGAAACTAGGGTTTGTGGAAAAATGAGGAATTTGGGGAATCTCAGTGATGGGAAGTGTTTAATAAGGTACATTAAGGAGAGGGGAAAGTGTATGAACATCAGGATACAAGTTTGTATGATGATTTGGCCATCCAAAAGAGATTACCTCCAAAACCCTAGGAGAGGGAAATAAACCTTGCTTAAGTGCAACTGAAGGATGAATAAGTTGTAAAATGACCCAATGGAACTTGACATGATGATGACAACCCTATGAATGATGATATGGACTGCCATTTGGACAACTTTGAAAAGAGTGAAAACAAACCCTAGACCTAATGCCTAGTGACCAAATTTTGCTTGAAGACTCTTTGAAATGACAAAATTTGACCTTGCACTCTGAGACCACTTTGTAAGAGCATATTTGATCACTGGAGGAAGGCTGCAAAGACTGAAACTAACAAAGTGGATGACGTAAAATATGCAAATTAGCCCTTAAATAATGCAACAAGTCTTTAGACTATAATAAAATCTGATGTGTACTAAGTTCTAACCATGCAAGTGGTTTGAAGTTCAGGGTACCGTAGGCTGAAACTTCATTGAATGTGGTACTAACAAAATAACTGATTTTCTCTCCGCAAAATCTGTGAGGGCACATGTCTGATGCTTGGATGATCGTTCACTATTTGGCGAAATGTGATTGGAAAAGTGGTGTCTATCTACATATCAAGCACATTCGGGAATGTTGTTTTGCTAATGCTATAATATCTGATCTTAAATCTCGGACCCTAGATGGTTGAAAACTTTCTAAACTGTTAATGCAGACTCCTATTCACTTATCCAGGATATACATGTTAAAATCATATATTCTATTAATTAAGTGGCTCTCCAGGTGAGGCACCTGGAGAGTGCCAAAGCACTTCACACATTACACACTGCTATTCAATCAGGAGAACCTAATACATATAGGCTTTCACACTAACAGGGTCATTTCGACCACTCCCTAGATAGTAGGATCTGAGACCTAATCTTAGAGTCTCAGTCCTATCCTTATAACAACTAACTGTAACTTTCTCCATTAATTCTAACACTCCTCCTTAATGGAGAAAGGGTGCTGAAAAAATAACATACGCATGTTGGTCTAGTCTCAGCTAGGCTTACAATAGTAGATAAAAACCCGGTAACAGAGTTTTCATTTTAGTCTTATTGCTTGAGATATCATGCTTGTTCATTTGTAGGCGAGGCTTCATCTTTACTTTCCTTGCCATGAGCTAGTGATAGATTTTCACCTCCTTTTTTATTAATTTCCCCAAAGATAGAATGCTTGAACTCTTACCCTCCTTGAACTTGATTATAGGCTTGGTAGTAGAATTTTCCTCCCAGTACATCCGATGTCAAACAACTGAACATCAATCATGTTATCTTCAACATTCATGTTATCATGATAATTTGAATTCTTTCCAGCTTTGTCTTCTTCTACCAAGTCTTTGCAATCAACTTCATGTGGCTTGTCCAATTGACCTTCAACAATATGTTCCTCTATACTTCCATCCTCAAGAATGACTAATGGGTCTTCTTGATCTTCAACCATATGTTCCTCTTTAATGCCACACAGCCCAATATGAAGCAAATCACCAATATAGCTAAAAGAATAACAATGAAATTTATTGGATCATTACAAAATGAATTCGACCTTTTCAAACCTGGACTCCGTCAAGACACCTGGAATAAGTAGCAACCAAAAACACAACTCAATGAAATGAATACACATTTGGAAGAGTGATATTTGTTTCCTCCCTCTCCTCTGCACCACCCTGCATCTCCACAAAACTCTCTTAGACTCGTTATCGAGTGGATCTCCTCCTTCAGCTCCATGGCCTCCATGGTAGTTTCCCTAATTCTGGATCAAGGATTCGGATTCAACACTCCACAACAGTTTTGAAGGAGTAGATAACTGCCTCCTCCGTGAGGCCTCTAGCTCAATCATGCCTCAATCAATTGACCTTGGGTGATTTCAATAAGCAATTGATTGAATTGTTAGGAATTTTCTGATAAATTCCAAAACAAACAAACTGAACACAGAGACAATGCTCTGTTTTTCCACAGGATCTTAGGACAGGGAAGCTACAATTGATTTTTGAGAATAGAGTATTACACACACACCCACAAAAGCTTTGTATTCATTAAAATAAAACTGCTGTTACAAAAATATTCTTCCTCTGCCTGAGGGATTACACCAAGACCATTTCAACAAAAAAAAAAAAAATTACTCTGTCTCCTCCTAAGATTTTACACTGCTATGTGTAAAACTCTCTTACATTCACTGCTGTAAAAACAACCTTACATTTACTGCTATAAAAGAAAAAAAATCCTCTTGTTTCATTCACGCTGCTGCATTGCAAAATTAAAAAAAACTTCTGTCTCTGTTTAAAAATAGAAATACTGATGTATATTTTTACATTGTTGTGTAAAAATTCTCCATTCGTTTGTGCTGTTGCACATTACATTTCCTTTTCAGAATTACCGCAGTTTTTCATTCACTGCCGCGAGTTTTTCTTCTTTGATTTGCACTGTTGTGCGTGCTCTGTTGCATATGATTCACACTGAATATAATAAACAAAAACACTATAATAATAATACACGAGCTTCACTATTTTTACATATTACATTGTGTATATCATTTAACAAAAACGACCATACCTATCTTTAAATTCGCCATACTTCCGTGCAAAAAAAAATATTAAAACTGAAACATCTCACCTACAATCTACGAAACAACGTAAATCACATTAATTCCTTCATGTGGGTGGTCAAACAAAAAGTTCAGGCAAGTTGAAATGATCCTGGTCCGTTGATTTAATCGAACGGTTGACATGGCACACGTCGCTCGGTCGGGGTGATCGGAGGCCCTCTAACAAATACTGCTTTGTGTGAAAGGTGGTGCAGGGAAGATATCACTGGTTTTGTGGAATTAATTGCGCTGCCCTCGCTGTACCTGCACGACAGTTGAAATTATATTTCAACACTCCCCTTTAATTTCAACTACTGGGTTATCAGTCATACCCAGAGATTTCCTCAAAAATTCAAAACTCTTCTGGTCCATTGGCTTGGTCAGTATGTCCGCAACCTGCTCTTGAGTCCTGCAATTTTGTAAAACAATTTCTCCATTGCTTACCAATTCCCTGATGTAGTGAAACCTTGTGTCAATGTGTTTCATTCTCTTATGAAACACAGAATTCTTGGATAATGCAATAGCTGAGCTATTGTCACAAAAAATCACCGTTCCTTTTGCCTGCGCTTAGCCTAAACTCCTTAACATCCTTCTCATCCAAACTTCTTGACATGCTGCTGCTGTAGCTGCCACATATTCTGCCTCTACTGTAGACAATGCTACAATAGGCTGTTTCTTAGAAGCCCATGAAATGGCTCCTGAACCCATGTGAAAAACATAACCGGATGTGCTTTTCCCATCATCTACAATTCCAGCCCAATCACTATCAATGTATCCAATTAAATCTGAACATTCTGAAGTAGTATATAAAATCCCAAATCTTTTAGTACCTTTAACATACCTCAGAATTCATTTTGCTACCTACCAATGTGCTTCTTTTGGCCTCTCCATGAATATGGAAATTAAACTAACAACAAACATTGTATCTGGCCTAGTTGCAATCAAATACATGAGGCTGCCAACTATGCTCTTGTACAAACTATGATCAAAATCCTTGCTGCTGTCCTCTTTACTGAGTTTTAATCCCATCACTGTGGGAGTGATTGCTGCCTTGCTGTCCTGCATGTTAAATCTTTCCAACACTTCATTTACATATTTTGCTTGTGAGATAAAAATTCCATTTTCGTTTTGATCTACTTCTATTCCTAAGAAGTATCTCAGCAAACCCATGTCAGTCATCTCAAATTCTTCTTTCATGACTAATTTGAAATTTTCAATGAGGTAGTCATCAAAACTTGTAAAAATAACATCATCAACATATAACACAACAATTGAAATTTTACCATCATTTTCTTTGATGTAGACGGTGGGTTCTCCCTCACACTTCTCAAATCCATTTTCCAGTAGATAGGAATCTATCCTATTGTACCATGCTCTTGGTGCTTGCTTCAGCCCATAAAGAGCTTTCTTCAATCTGCATACTTTGTGCTCTTGACCTTTCTTCTCATAACTTGGACGTTGTTCAATGTAAACCTCTTCCATTAACACTCCATTTAGGAATGCTGACTTCACGTCCATTTGGTAAACTTTCCACTTGTTTTGTGCTGCTATGGATAGCACTGCTCTCACGGTTTCCATTCTTGCAATCGGTGCGAAAGTTTCCTCATAGTCTCTCCCATACTACTGCTTGTATCCCTTGACAACCATCCTTGCTTTGTGTCTTTCTATTTTTCCTTTAGCATTGTTGCTGGTCTTGTAGACCCAGTTAACTCCAATGACTTCCTTTCCTTTTGGTAGTTCAACCAAATCCCATGTCTTGTTTCTCTCTATGGCATTGATTTCCTCATCCATAGCTTCTATCCATTTCCTATCCTTAATTGCTTCTTCGAAATGAATAGGGTCATCAACATGACAATATAATGCAAACAAAGAATTCATACCTTCATCATAAATGTCACTTAAATTTCTAAATTTCTTACCTCTTTCATTTGGTGTGCAGGTGCTTGAAGAAGCACTTGAATTTCCTCCTTGTGATGTGCTTGGCGAAGCACTTTCATTTCTCCTCAAGGGTGTCTCTTTCTGCCCTTGTGTTGGCGCTGCTGTTTGGGGATGTATTTCAGCCATCTCCTCATCATTTTCATCATGAGACAAATAGTTTTTAACATTCACTGTTTTCTCTATGCTTCCATCCCAAGCTTCCTCCTCAATGAATTGAACATCTCTGCTCACAAAAAACTTCTTGGTAGATGGGATATACAACCTGTAAGCTTTGGATTCCTCACTGTATCCAATGAAAATACATTTCTCCCCTTTACTGTCCAACTTCCTCCTTAGCTGATCTGGAATGTGTGCATAAGCCACACAACCAAAAACTTTCATGTGGGTGACTCCTTGCTTTCTCCCACTCCATGCTTCTTCCGGCACTTTGTTCATGACTGCTTTTGTAGGACACCTATTCAAAATATATACTGCACAGTGTACAGCTTCAACCCAATAATCATTTGGAAAATGCTTTGCCTTCAGCATACTCCTCGCCATATCCATGATGGTCCTATTCTTCCTCTCGGCAACTCCATTTTGTTGCAGGGTGTACCTAGCTGTAAACTGCTTATGAATTCCATTTTCTCTACAAAACCGTAGAAATTCCTTGGAGATATACTCACCTCCTCTATCAGTTCTTAGAACTTTGATATGTAGCCCGCTTTGGTTTTCTACAAGTGCTTTGAAATTTCAAAATTTTTCAAACACTTCACTTTTGTTCTTCAGGAAATAAACCCAAGTCTTTCTAGTAAAATCATCAATGAATGTTAGAAAATATTGGCTGCCTACTACTGATGGAGTTTGCATTGGTCCACACAAATCTGAGTGGACAATCTCTAAGGGTGCTTTTGCCCTTATGCTTTTCCCTGATGGAAAACGTTCTCTGTGTTGTTTCCCCAAAATACAACCTTCACAAAGGCTGTCCGGTTTCTCTATCAATGGTAATCCTCTTACGATTCCTTTTCTACTCAACAATTTAAGACCTCCAAAGTTGAGATGTCCAAATCTCAAGTGCCACAACCAATTTTCATCCTTTTGTACACTTTGGAAAGCCTCCTGGGTAACTGCTGCAATTACTTCTTTGTTTTTCAAATCTGCCCTTATTCTGAGAGGGAACATCCTGTTCCTTGTCATCTTCACTTCAGCAATACATCATTTTCTAGGTGCTCTATCCATGATGGTGCATACATCATTCACAAAGAAAACATTGTACCCCTTTTGAACAAGATGTCCAATACTCAAGACGTTACATCTCATTCCAGGAACATAATAGACATCTTCTATGGTTTTCTTTTCACCTTTCTTTGTAAATATTTTTACTTCTCCTTTTCCCATAACAGAAATTTTACTATCAGTCCCAAGTGTGACTTGTGACTTCACATTTTGATCTGAAGCAGAAAACATGGCTATGTTTCCTATCATATGGTTGTTGCAATCGGAGTCTAGAAACCATATATCATCAATGTTTGTTTCAGCCATATTACAAGCTAACAACACATTATCTTGGCTGATATTTTCTCTAGAGATATTTGTACTTGATCTATTACTCATATCATGCTGCTTCTTCCTACATTCATTTGCATAATACCCATATTTTTTACAATAATAACATTGGACATTGGATTTTTCATACCTTTGTCCTTGAGCATGATGTTGTCCACTTTGTTGGTTGCTGCCTTGGCCTTGGTTCTAATTTGGATTGCTGCCTCTTCCTTGAGCATTTGTTGGACTATTCCTTCCACCTCTGTTTTGGCTTCTGCCTCTTCCTCTCTTGTTTCCTCTGCCTTGACCTCTTCCTCTTCCAAAGAACATCTGGGTCTTGAAGGCTTGCTCTAGAGATGAGTTTTAATTTCTACTCAACCTCTGCTCATGTGTTATCAGTGATGCATGAAGTTCATCAACTGAAAAGTTTGAGAGATCCTTTGTCTCTTCTATGGTGGTGACAATCACATCAAACTTTGAGGGTAGGACCCTCAATAGTTTCTCCACAATCCTCCTTTCTTCAAGAATTTCTCCATGAGATCTTATTTGTGTGACCAGAGCAATCACATCTGTGAAGAATGAGTCAATATTGTCTGACTCCTTCATGCAAAGGTTCTCAGAATCTCTCCTCAGCAACTGTAGTTTTGTTGTCTTCACTTTCTCCATGCCTTGATAGGTTGTCTTGAGAGTTTGCCATGCTTCTTTGGATGTCTTAGCTGCTGCTATCCTTGGAAACACACTCTCATGCACTGCTTGATATAAAAATATGAGGGCTTTGGAATCCTTCTTCTTATTGCTCTTCAATAGATCTTTCCCTGCCTGAGTTAACCTATTAAACTCATCTTCATCTGTGAGTTCTTCAAAACCATCGTCAACTAATTCTCATAAATCTTGAGAAGAAAACAGGGCTCTCATGGTTATTGCCCAGTAGTCATAGTTTTTCCCATTAAACTATGGGAGCTCAGTATTAAAAATACCCATGCTAGTGCTGGTGCTGGCCATTCTTGCACTCTAAACTATGCTTCAAATATCTAACTGTGTATTTAAAATAACTCATTGAGTGTCTTCAACAACAACACAAAAAAAAAACTTTGAGAAATACCTTGGATTCTTTTGCCTGAAACTTCTCTCTGCTGGAGAAGTTGTTGCAGCAAAAAATTCCTTCCTTCAGCTTCTTTGACACCTTCAAAGAGCCTGGATCTACTCTAATACCACTGTTGGGAATTTTCTAATAAATTCCAAAACAAATAAACTGAACACAGAGACAATGCTCTGTTTTTCCACAGGATCTTAGGACAGGGAAGCTACAATTGATTTCTGAGAACAGAGTATTACACACACACCCACAAAAGCTTTGTATTCATTAAAATAAAACTGTTGTTACAAAAATATTCTTCCTCTACCTGAGGGATTACACCAAGACCATTTCAACAAAAAAAAAAAAATTACTCTGTCTCCTCCTGAGATTTTACACTGCTATGTGTAAAAGTCTCTTACATTCACTACTGTAAAAACAACCTTACATTTACTGCTGTAAAAGAAAAAAAATCCTCTTGTTTCATTCACGCTGCTGCATTGCAAAATTAAAAAAAACTTCTGTCTCTGTTTAAAAATAGAAATACTGTTGTATATTTTTACATTGTTGTGTAAAAATTCTCCATTTGTTTGTGCTGCTGCACATTACATTTCCTTTTCAAAATTACCCTAGTTTTTCATTCGCTACCGCGAGTTTTTCTTCTTTGTTTCGCACTGTTGTGCGTGCTCTGTTGCATATGATTCACACCGAATACAATAAACAAAAACACTATAACAATAATACAGGAGCTTCACTATTTTTAGATATTACATTGCGTATATCATTTAACAAAAACGACCATACCTATCTTTAAATTCGCCATACTTCTGTGCAAAAAAAAATATTAAAACTAAAACATCTCACCTACAATCTACGAAAAAACGTAAATCACAGTAATTCCTTCACGTGGGCGGTCAAACAAAAAGTTCAGGCAAGTTGAAATGATCCTGGTCCATTAATTTAATCGGACGGTTGACAGCAATTCTCTGGAGCCTTCAATCGCACGAACCTTACCGGCCGGGGGATGGGCGGTATTCGAGTTGTACACTTGACACGCGTCGCTCGGTCGGGGTGATCGGAGGCCCTCTGACAAATACTGCTTTGTTTGAAAGGTGGTGTGGGGAAGATACCAGTGGTTTTGTGGAATTAACTGCGCTGTCGTCGCTATCCCTGCATGACAGTTGAAATTATATTTCAACATGAATTCTGGGGATCCATGTGATTTGCAAGACCGACACCTATCACCCATATGCCCATTCCACTTGTGCGAATTTGAAGAAATAAGGTGCCCAGGGTGAACCCCATACGGGTAGCAATTGCCTTGGCCACCACACTAAGCAACAGATCCATGACTTGTTTTTGCAGTCTCAGCCTCCATATGCAAATCACACTCCTCTGCAAATTGCAGTCTTCAACTGTACTGACCTTGCCTTCCCAATAGAGGAAAAACACTCACTCCATGGTCGCACTTGGAATCAACAAGAAGCATACAATGTTACTGCATTGATGGTGTGTGGGGATCTCAACCTCTTGCCTCTTCCTCTGTCTATAGATCATGCAGGCTGATCAGGCCTCCTAATCCGTCAACAGTACGCCTCCTTCGATCACGTCAATGGCCTTCGATCACCTCAGTGGCCGTAAACGGATCCACGCCAATGGCCTCCAGGCAAGAAATTTCACCTCTTACGTAGTGTGTCGATCGCCCCCTCGTGCTCGATCATGAACTCCACGCTCACTACGCCTCAATTAAATGATCTTGCCTCCCTCCACAGATGCTCCACGCAGTGCTGGCCTCGACCACGGATTCTCCATGTAGTGCTGGCCTCAATTGTTCGACCTCAATCAAGACCAAACATTCTCACCCTCACACATGCTCGGCCTTTAGCTCCCCTCCTCGGGCTGATCCCACAACAAGTAATTTTGCAACGATCCATGCCAATCCACACAACGATTATCAATCGTATGGGAGGAAATTTCGTAGCAGATGTTGTTGGACACCTAATCCTCAATGGGTTAGTGTGGAAGCCGAATGGACAAAAGTAGTCCAAGAGACCTTGGGATGGGAAACCCAACGGTCACATAATGTACTATAAATGTATATGTCCAGTTAATAAAAAATGTACTACATGTTTTATCTTTCATATCTCTCTTGCTGTCCATGTGTGTTTAACATGGTATCAGAGCCATGATGTGTGGTCTGTGTAGTTTTCTTCCTCACAGTTTATGCCTTAGGTAGAAAAAGAAAAATAAAATAAAATTGGCATGTTGTTATTCCCTGTGCAACTGGTCTGAGCTGCCTTGAATAGTGCTGGCCTAGTCTTCATTACCTGACCATTTATTTTATTAGCTGAGCGCATCAGATCTGCAACTAGGCAATGTATTCCTACCTGTGGCCTATCAAAGTCTGCGTACTGGTGTCACTGGTATAACAGCGCTGTGATTTACCATTATTCTCTGACAAGACTGTGAATTTAGACTGTTGGGATTCCATATACATAGGTGGCCTCCATACGCTGCCCTCTTCACGCCGCTAGCCTCATAGACATTCTAGATTCTCTTGTAACTCCTATTTTCTGCCCATATTGCAGCACTGACCTCCCTGACATGGTACCATGCCTTCAACCATTGACTGCGCCCGTTCATAATTGTCCTCCCTGCGCTCATTTTTGGCACGTTTTTGGGTGTAACGTCTCTGTTATACAGAAGAAGAGCGTTTGGTGTCAGAGCGTTTGATGAATGCCCAGCTCCCACAGAGAAACGCCTAGCTCCATGAATTCGCTCATTTCATACAATCAACATAAGGTTTTCTACTCACAAACAGGGAGTGAAACAAAAGAAGTCTGGCGACGTGCAACAAAAAAACTAAAAATGAAGGTGTGTGGAACTTGAATTGAAAGTGCATTTTGGCCCTGTAGTGCAGTAACTGGTTTGCTGCTGAGAGACGGACGAGGACACACAAGATTGACCAGCACAAGCAAGGCTGAATGAATAACTTCAGGCTGTAACCTCACGCTACTCCCAATACGCTGTGTTTGGCGTTCTGGTATTACACTGCTTCCAACGTTCCATTGCCTGCTCTACTACGCACTGTAATTTCTTCAGAAGTCTGACTCTGTCCCTTTGCTAATTTTCCTGGAATACTTTGGATGAAACGCTTGCATGAGCTGATTAATTTTCCTAGATACGAGTCTCTTGGCACTGCTGGTGAAGCCTAGCATTCTTGGGAAGCAAGAAACGACGCCGTCTTTCAGAACTGGTGCGGAAATAGTGTGCGGAACTTTTCATATGCGTTGGTGAATTGAAATACTGCGTTAATTCTGGTTGGGACGCTTGTCAAAAAATCTTGTATGGCAGAACTCCATTTGGAGTATAATGGAGGACGATGGACAAAAGAAATGAGGTAAATTAACCCTGGAAAATTTGTGTGGATTTTCCTTACTGTTCTTACATCGTTGCCTCATGTCTGAGGCTTGGGATTCTCGCTGAACGTTGTTTCTGAAAACTGTTAGAATATTGGTCCCTACAGCTGGTCGAAAGGAAAACAATGATGTTGTGAATGAATAATGGTCTACGTGCATTAGGCGTTCAATCATGTTGATTGTATATGGCCGATCAGTCTCACGGTTGATTGTCTTCTCCATCACAAGTGTTGCAATGTCACGGAACTGGCTTGATAACTTAGATTCTCTTTCCTTTCCCGCAATTTGGAGCTCTCCTTTATTAAGAACCTCCAACCATATATTTTCATGATCATCTGTTCCGAAAGATTTTATCAAGTCCTTGGATTTTGCCAGAATTCCTTTGGAGACATTTGAATACACTGTATGAGACTGCAGCGCCTCATCCAAATCCTTCTCTACTCCTGACCACCATGAGAGCACTTTATTCTTGTAACAAGCAATTTCAAAACGCATTCCGTGTTTCTTCAAGCGAACTACGGCCACGTTCGTTAATCCTTTTTGCCCAACGGGCTGTACTATTGTCTTTGACATTTCCTATGGCTGGTGTGGACAAAATTATACGGCTTCCTCCCATCTCTTCTGTTTATGCAACGTGATGTGGACAAAATTATACGGCTTCCTCCAATCTCTTTTGTTTATGCAGCGTGACTCGCCTGAAACAATTGTTGAAGGAAATTCCACTGCGGAGAGGTTGGATGAGATAAGTGAATGATATTCAATTATTCGAGATAAAATGGGAATTTTCCCTGTTTTTTAAAAAGCTACAGTTGCTGGTAGTCATTTGAATGTTATCATCAACCAGAGTTATCGACCGAGAAGACTACCTGAACATGAAACAATCAAGAGAAAATGGGTGTTGATGAGTAATAGTCTCAATAACGTCGCTATATTTTGAAGGAGTCAAAAACACTATTGGGCAGAAGTCTGGTTGGGAGATCCTTCACTGTGCATTCAAATCCTACTTTAATTTATGGTGATGTGTTAATTGATTTCCATGTAAAATGCATTAAAATAATTTTGTTGTGCGTTCTCTTTTGGAGGTTGAGCGTTGGAGTCAATGATCATAATATATGTGCATCTATTGAATATTGTGCATACACATTCGATGCAATGAAATTATATGTAATATGGAATATAGTTAGTGCAGCTTTATGAGTTGTGATGGGTATGCATTGATATTAAATGCCCATGACATGGTGTTCTGATAACCATCATTTCCGAAGGAGTATTTGAAGGATTCAAGCAAGTTTGCAGTTGTTGCTGCCCCAGTGTGGCTTTGTATTTAAAATTCATTATAGTGCATTAATTCCTTGCTTCAACTGTTGCATAAAGAGTTTGGTGGGCTGATTGTAATATTTTACGGAGAAAAGTTTTGTCGGTTGTTTTGTTAGAACATAATGCTGGTCATGAGTAAACTCTTATTTTCATGTAATGGATTGTAATCGGTGCTTGCTGGTTGAACTCTGATCATTTACTGCACATGTATAAAGGATATTACTGTGTACTGTGAGTAGGTATTACTTTTCTGCACTGAGTAGTAGTTGTAAGGTGTAAATCTGACATTGAAAGAAAAAAAAATGGCTAGAATCAGTGAAGTATTAGAGTTCCTCAAAACTCTAATGTCGTCTACTACTCATGATATATTAAAAGTCAGCAAAGTTTCTCTCACAGATATTCAGGTCTGTCTACAAAATGCACAGGAAAAGATTGATTTTTTGTAGCTTGAATCACAGCTACAACAAGAAGAGCTACATCAAAATAGACATCATTCTGAACCTGTTGAGACAACCACCCATCAGCAGCAAGTCAATAATGTTACAGTTCATTCAATTAAAGCAGCAGTTGTACATGCAGATGCAGAAACTCAGTCAGCACTTCCCAAGCCCATCATCAGACCTTGGGAACGGCTTGTCCACAACAAGCACAGAACTGGTCTTGGATATGACAAGGACTTGTCCTTTCATATTCCAGACTATGCCAAGCCCATTCAGTTTCAGAGTGCTGGATTCATTCATGACAGTTCACCTGCTCCTCATGACAGTTCACCTCCAGCTGTTCCAGATTCTGCCCCTCTTCCACAGCAACAACAACAACAACAATAGATCGTGAAATGCCAACACTGTGACCGAGTTGGCCATATGAAAGATCACTGTTTTGATCTTCATCCATGTAAGCACTGTCATAAAACTAGCCATTCTTCACACAGATGCTTCAAAAACAAATGTCCTGCAAGAACAAAGATTCATCTTGGATGGATCGCTTCTTGGCAATGGGCATCAACAGCCAAGAAGATATTCCAAACACATGTCAGAACTTGTTCCAGAGTATTGAACAGTCTTGCAGCTGAGTTTTCTTCATCTTCTCACCTTGTATCTGACAGGGAGGGAAATGATGGTCATCTACAAGCTTCAAAGTCACATCAAGCGAGCCTGAGCCACAACCTGCCACACCAGTTTCAGAGTTGTAGCCAGAGACAAAGACGCCCCTAAACATGCCTTCAGTTGGCAATCTGGGACACTTCCTCTAGCAAAAGACTCCAGCTTCTTGCCAGTTTTGGAAGAGTTCTAGGAATTGCATTAAGAATTCCAGAGTTGTTGGTCATCCTTAAACCATCACAGGTTGAGACTTCCCTTTTCTGGTTGAAGTTTTACCTTTTATGTGGGGTGAGACCTCCCTTTTATGGTTGATGGTTTCCCTCTTTAAAACAATAGGATCACTTCCTCTAGCAGAAAACTTCAGTTTCTTGCCAGTTTTGGAAGAGTTCCGGGAACTGCACTAAGCGTTCCAGTGTTGGTGGTCATCCTTAAACGACCACCCTTTATACCAACATTTCATAGAGCACATTCGGCCTAGTGATGCCATGCATTTTTTGCACATTTTGTATTACAGCTCTCTTCTTGGACTCATACATAACCCTTCAGATTAAGGGGGGGAATGTTGGACACCTAATCCTCAATGGGTTAGTGTGGAAGCTGAATGGACAAAAGGAGTCCAAGAGACCTTGGGATGTGAAACCCAACGGTCACATAATGTACTATAAATGTATATCTCCGGTTAATAAAAAATGTACTGCATGTTTTATCTTTCATATCTCTCTTGCTGTCCATGTGTGTTTAATAGATGTTACCACAGCCTCCTCAACCATGGCCTCCAGCATTTTCTCTACTCGGCTCTATCAGAGACAACGGCTATGATGACAGCCAGAAAGGGAAAATCACGGCCTTCTCTCATCATCGTCAGCGCTACCAGGTAGCAATGGCACGCCTCTTCCTCAGCCTCCAATTTCAGCGCGCTTATTTGATGCGTAAGTGTAGTAGTGAGATCGACACGATTTTCTCACTAAATTCCATGTTGATTTCACCTTAGTTATGCTGGCCTCCCTCCACTCAGGTACAACCTTCCTCAGCCCTGTAGCTATGATATCATGTTAAAAACTGATATTCTATTAATTAAGTGGCTCTCCAGGTGAGATACTTGGAGAGTGCCCTAGCACTTAACACAATACACACTACTATTCAATTAGGAGAACCTAGTACATATAGGCTTTCACACTAATAAGGCGGTTTCAACCACTCCCTAGATAGTAGGATTTGAGACCTAATCTTAGAGTGTCAATCCTATCCTTAAAACAACTAACTATAAATTTCTCCATTAATTCTAACGATACAATCAAAATTAAGTTATCCTACCTTTTAAATTTCATAGATTTAACGTTTTATTCTCTGGTTATCTCTGTCTCTAAATCTTGAGACAAGTAAGGGTGATGCTTTTGGATAAGGCATCAAAGAAAAGTACCAAAAAGAACCATGAAAAACAAATTTGAATGACATTCTTGAAGGGCCTTCAGTTTCAAAAGCAAATACCAAGGCCCCACCCCACGAACACAGTATCTTGTGACATGGTCAGAATAAGTTGTACTTGGAAAACGTTTTTCCTTCTGTGTGCCGAACTGTAAATGAAATGAAAGAACATGAAATTATGTACTTCTTTGGTGTCTTTCATCAGTTCTATTTAATAATTACAAATGAGAAGACTGAACCTAGGTAGAAGAATTTGGAAGAAAGTAAAGATTGAGATTCTGATTATAAAATGACACATTTTCCTCATACATTTATCTATGTTCATGGCATCTGCTTTTCCTAGAGTATGAAAGGACCACACAAAGATACAAACACGTGAATTCAAAATACTTTTACCAATTGTCTGCTGGTTTCTATAGATATACATTACGTGAATCCAACTAACATTGACTGGCTGTCTGTATGTCTGTGTGGTGGTTGGTGTACATCCATCTAACATTGACTGACTATGTGTAGGTCGGTGTAAAAATAGATATTATTATAACAATAGCGATGGTAGTTAATTGTACTATTTTCAACCCCCACACTTCACAGTCGCATCTTGGCACAAAATATGAATGAATATGAAATATTTTAATGATGTCCCCAGCAGGACAAGGGATCTAAACTCCATATCAAATAAGATATCATAATCTCAAGTTTCTCTCTGAAAAACCACCTTTTTGCTACAAATCTTATCAAAATCTTTTTCCGAAGTTTTGCTTTTCTCACACATTTTGCTCAAATTGTCCACCTTTAGACCACTTTCAAACTCAATATGAATGTCTTCACAAGCCAGACATTCCGTGCTGAAATGTCATTCAGTTTCAATCAACTGCTCTTTTCCTACAAAAGATACAAATTCTTTCTTCCCATTCTTCCTTGGGTGTTACCCATCTACCTGTTTCTCACCTAACACATAAGATGGTGAGATCTAGTCATTAATTGGGCTATGCAAATTTCAAATAAGTATTTTCATCATGTGATTTTAATGGTTTGAAATTTTTGGCACATAGTCTTTTTTTCTACCAACATGTTTTTATCACATGGAAGACCTAAATTTTTCAAGCACCCAATTTTTTATCTCCTCTGTAGAATTAGGACAATCTTGCCAATTAATTCTCCATTTGCTCATCGACTTGTCATTTTTCTTCATCCAAGTTTTCTTCCTACGCTTAGCTCCTTTGCAACAATATCCTTGGGCCAACCATGTGCATCCATGTTTTCCACCTTTTTTAAATAGCTTAAAAAATGAATGATTGTTGAAGCCTCCATCGGGAACATTCCAACCTAAACTAGTAGGATCTCATATGTGACCGTTGACTTGAGTTTGAGGTTACTAATGATTCAGTGCTTTTGAATTATTTCCATTTATCTCCACTTGTGATTTGACATCCTTCTACCCCAAACGTCACATCCATAGAGGACAACCGAGGCAACGAAGACTCCAAAAAGATTTTTCTTGGTTTTCCACTCCCATAATTCTTCTTTCTTGCATCTATTTTGAAGAAGGTAAGAAACTTTTTGACCCCCTTGGATCCATTTAGTTATGCATGTATCGCAATTGATCCTTTTGTGAAAAACGATTCCTGGGTACTTGTAATCTACTACTATCTCCAAGGGTTCTTCCTAAAACGTAAAGCTAACATGCTACTTTTTCTGTTTCAAAGAGAATATCACGACTTAGGTTTTGATAGTGTTTATTTGCATCATAGCTTCTTCATATAAGAGATATAATGCCATCAAATGATCTCTCAGATCATGAGAGGATTTTGCAATTAGGATAAAATCATCAACATACAGAATTAGCTTCACCACATAAACCGCTAGTTGAATACCCTCTCCACTGGTGGTATTTAGCCATTATTCTAGCTTATCAATATATAATCCAAATAGAGTGGGGGAAAGGGGGTACCCCTGCTTGACCCCAATTTCAATTCCAAAGAATTCTTAGAAGCCATCTTTAGTTCTGATATTAGAACTAACTTTCTCATACAATTTATGGACAACAACTCTATATTCATTTGGGATTCCAAGCTTTTCCATTCTTCTTTAGAGCTTATCCTTAGGAACAATGTCAAAAGCTTTTTTGAAATCAACAAAGCAACAAAATGTTTCGCCACCCCAAATGTCCCATACTTTTTCGATGAAGTGTCTAAGAGTGATGCAGTGATCAACTGTAGAGTGTCATGGCCTAAAACGAACTTGCCCTTTTTCTCTTTTCACCTCTTTTTCTACCGAACTGTTAGTTCTATGCTCAATCATGCTCCGAAACAATTTTACAAGAAGAGGATTGACAATAATAGTGCAATAATTAGATAGATTATTGATGTCTCCACTTTTGTAAAGAGGGATAACAACATTTGTTGTCCATTTAATTGGAAAATTGTCTCGTGTGATGTTTTTGAAGATCTTCTTGATGATTCGGGACATGATCTCAACACTCCATTTTAAAAAGTATGTATGTAACCCATCAATGTCATGGCCTTTACCACTTTCTAGATTTTCTATACCATGCTTGACATCCTCCTCTAAAAATAACACAATTGTAGAGGTGATTATGGGGGGGCTACTTTTCTCCTATTTTCTCTCATAGAGGAGCTTTTCATATTCAAACCAAAGGGTATCTGAGATATTATTCTCTATTTGGTCCTGCTAGAATCCTTTGGGGTTGTGCTTTACCAAAGAGATTAATTCATTTCTCTTTGAAACAACATAAATTTCTTTTTTTGATTTTATCATATTTTTATACTCTTTCCTACTTTCATTGTCTGCCTTCTTCTCTTTAAGGGATCTTTTATTAGCCTTTCACTCTTCATCATACCAAGGATTAGATGGAAAAGTGTTTGAGACCCTCTTCTAGGCCAATATCTTTTCCACACCTTTAAGGCTTTGTTGATTAGAGGGATCAACATATTGTTTCCAACACATTATATTTTTTATCGTCTTCCTTGTTTTCTTTGTTGTTTTTTTGCACTGGAGGTTTTGTTCCAGAGAATTAAGAAAGAGCTCTTGGTTTTATTTATTTATGAGGATTCTTTCATTTGCATGCACTTTATTATGGAATTGTTGGGTATGCCCTTTTTGTATCTCACTTGTGTGTATGTCCAACTTAATACATATAGTCATATGGTCGAAGTTCATCTCAATAGGACAATCCTTAATACTGAACTCTAACAAATAGAAAATAGAGCTGAAAGAGCATATTACATAGTCCACCACACTTTGACCATTGTATGTCTTACGCGTGATGCCACTGGATGTTCTCCAATCTTTCATTCCATTGCAAATCACCATGTCATAGAGGCTGCATAAGCCTAACAACTCAGCGCTGAAGTGTGACACATTCCCATTCCCATCCTAAGAAATCATTTTCCATGTGTGCTCTTCATTCTCCTCTAACCAAAGAGGATGGTTGTCCAAATTCCTATTGCTCCCAACTAAATACACTAATTATTTACTGTCCTAGAATTAAAGTCTCTAATTAGAACTATATTTTCTAAATTCCTGAAAGAAACAACATATCTTTTTAAAGTTGCATAAGGATTGTCTTTATCTAAATTTCTCTTCATGTAGAACTTTGAATTTTTTGGGGAAAAGTAACATGCTACCAACCTGAATGGTATATTGTTTTCTATTATATTTAGCCATATGAATTGCTTATTTGGATCCTCTTTTTCCACTTTCACTATTCCACTCCATATTTCTCTTATTAGAACGGTGATACCTTCATGCCCTTTCCCTGTACTAGTCTCTTCATTCCAAACTGATATTTTATTGTATTCTTCAAATTCTAGAACGCTGCAACCATGATGCTCATGAGTTTATGTAAGTATAATGATGTATTTCCGTTCTTCTATGGGCCCCAATTTTGGTCCTCTCCACGGATAACCTCTACAATTCCAACTTGCGATGTTTAGATTCTCACGGGAGGCCCTGAATCCCTATTTTTTATTTGTTAAGTGTTTCACTAACTTGGACTTTCCCATTTTTTAGCCATGCTCATTTTCCTACATCTCTTGTTGATTTCACTTTCTCCCATTCTTTTCCTCGCTTATCTTGTTGTTCAAGTGTCAAGTCACCATCTAGGTAAATATGAGTGCCTCTAAGTAGCCCTCTATTCTTTAGCATATCCATATGATCTTCTATACTTTTTAATGAAATTATAACATGCCTATCCCTTCCATTTTCTGCCTTCCTACCAATCTTATTTTCTTGTTGAATACAACTTGTCTAGTTCAACTTATCCTTGAGAAAATCCCTTGATAAAATATATGTTCCTTCATTTTCTCCATAATCTTTCATGCCTTTGATGGTGACATTTATGGCTTTGTGTTCTAAAAATGATTGGGAAATGATCTGAAATTTATCAATGACCTAGACAAGGCCTAAAAGTCAAAGTTATTGGATTCAAGTGGAAATAACACCATTGCATAGAGCTTGCAGAAATGACTCCAATGCTACTTGAATGGGTGCATTTTGCCTTTGGATGAATGAGAAATTGCTTGTTGAATTTTGTGATGGATCAGTGCACGTCACATTTTTACTGCTGGACACATGGCATTTATAGTTACAGTTGGAACATCTCGAGTTTGGTTGCAAGGTGAAACAATGGGTTGAATGGTTTAAAAGGTGATTTTCTTATTAAACATGTATAGTGCACATTTGATTTATTAACCAAAAACCTATGTACAAACTATATAGCAGAATGGAAAATGGATATAAGTTTAAACTATGGCAAAGGGAATTTAATTATAAACATATGTTACATGGTGGCTTTGGTAAGTGGAGTTAACATGGGTGCCAACAACAAATCAATTATGGCAATGAAGTATTTGTTTTAGACCTCGGATGGCGTGATCTAACAAGAAGTGCCATGGGAAACCACCATAAAGGTTATAACATTCGAAGCCATAGGTTGTATCGTCACATGCTAAGTTTAATATGTAGTTTAATGCTCTTGACACGGTTCCACCACTCCACCACGAATGCAGGAGGATATGGTAACTGTTTGCATCCATTGTGTTCACATGCCATGGGCTCCAATTTACTACCACCACTATGCTATGTTTAAATATCCAATTCAATGATTTATGGTACGGCTCCACATCATATATGATTTGTTATGTAACATTGTTATATGAATAGTTTTCATTGCACCATATTGTTATATGGTTATAACAATGCGATATGTAATTTAATACATTGCTATGTTTTCTATATGTGGGTTAGTCACCAAAACTACATATACATGTAATGTAATGCCATGAAGGAGGAGGGGTTGGGACATTTTGTTCAGTAGAGAAGAGTTTTAGTGCAGTTTTAGAGATTCAGAGGTGAAACTTTGCAAGCTTATTCTAGGAGTTGCAAGAGGTCATTTTCTGAGTTGTTAGTTGCGTCACAATTTTGAGGTCGAGAAGAACACAACTAGACCATCCAGGGATCTAGTTGATGTAACTTTGATGTATTTTTTTCTTTGAATTTCTAATATAAAGACATCCCCGTTGAAGACTAAACCCGGAGATGTAGGCTTTGAGAAAGCTGAACTTTGTTATCAAATTCTTTTGTCATTTTCTTTCGCACATGTTTTTTGTTCTATTATTTTGCTACAACATTATTATTCAGTTCTGCATGCTTTACAGTTTATGTGATTAAGTGGTGTTCTAATAATTCATGCATTAACTTGTTTTTGAAACATATGAAAATCATAATTTCAAATTAAATATATTTCTCGGGATCATTTCATATTAGAGCAAGTTGTTGATAACTATGATTTGAAGTGTGCATGATCACCAGGAGAAAATCAAAGCTTGGTGAAGGAGAACTTGTTGAAGGAGATCCAGAAGTTGGCTTGAGAAGAAGGAAAACTCGAGGAGAAGAGATGGTTGAAGAAGGAAGAGATGATCATCTATTTGGATCTGATGCAGGCTTCATAGATGCTTTCATGACCTTGTGAGCCATGGTCGAAGATATGTATCGAGAGTTCAAGAAAGAAACAGGCGAAGACACAAAATCTAAAGATGAAGAAGGACAACCATCACAATCTAGAAAAGAAGATGAAAGAGATAAAAAAGACCCTATCACTTCTTTCTTGAACCCATCTAAAACTTCGAAACCATTGTTGAAGCTCGATGTTAAGTTTGAGTTACCCATGTACAATTGAGAAGTTGATTCCAAGAAGCTTGACAATTGGGTTAGGAAAATTGAGGTATATTGTAGAGTGCAACGGATCACTGAATATGAAGTCAAAATCAGACTAGCATCGCTTCATTTAGCAGACACAACATTGATCTGGTGGAAAAGTAAGTTATGAACATGTATTCAGCATATCGGTAAGATTTTTCCATCATGGTTTGATTTTATTACTACACTTAGAAAGAAATTCTATCTATTGGGATATAAGGAAAAAAATTTAATAAAATGGCAAGGACTAAAAGTTAAGAAAGGCCATTCAGTGCAGGAATATACAGATGAGTTTCTTAAGAAGCAGTTGTTAAATATTCCTTTGTATCACTAGTACAAGATGGCTAATTAGTTACTATAACAACGACTAAAATTTGCATATAAATGACTATTTTTCAGTTGGTGACAATAAGTAGCTAATTTACAGTATCTTATAATGCGACCAACTTTTAGTCCTTTTTATCTTAGTCATTAATTGATCATCTCAATTTTATCATCTAGCAATATATTTAGTAATAAATTTGGTCATTAATTTAGTTATTGATTTAGTCATTAATTGCCACAATTAATGACCAAATATATAACAAAATATATTACTATATGATCATCTAAGAAAACCAATTAATGACCAAAGAAATATGACCAAAATGTTAGTCATGTTGTAAGATACTGTAAATTAGCTACTAATAGTCACATATATGCAAATTTTATTCGTCGTTTGAAACCAATTAATGACCAAAGAAATATGACTAAATTTTTGTTGTGTTATAAGATACTGTAGATTAACTACTAATAGTCGTATATATGCAAAATTTAGTTGTAATTTGTAATGAAAAATTAATCATTTGTAGTAGTCATTTATATTTTTTTGGTAGTTTCATATTCATTATATAAACGACTAATTTAGTAGTTTATATTCATTTCATTTATTTTCATTAATAATCATTATAAACGACCAATTTAGTCGTATATTCATTTTATTTGTGTTCATCATTAATCAATATAAACTACTAATTTAGTAGTTTTAAATTGATTTATGTGTTCATTATTAATGAACATAGATTAATTAGTATGATTTTGCGACTAAATTAAAAAAAAAAAAACATCATACAATGTGAATTGGTTCATCTAATATGAAAATTCAAAATGACATATGTTAGTTAAAATACTAAACAATATCAAGTGCAACTATAAATAATTTCAACCACATAAATTATATTATATGGAATGTCGAGTATTACAATATGAGTTTTCAACTTAACATTGGTTGGACTACAATTTACACATGAAATATTATTTCATCACTATAAAACATTATCATTGTGTTGTCAAGTCATTGCAGGTGAATTCACCAACTATGAAGACTTGAACATTAGTCTCTATGTGTGTGTCTTATGTGGGATATTGGCTTTAAGATTACCTCTAGACCAGTTCTCTTCTCTCTCTTTTTGCATTTGTCCCTCTAGGGTTAGTGTTCTCCTCTTTCTTCAAATCATGTTGCATACCATCAATACTGAGTTCCTTTTTTGAAAACAAAAGAACCTAGAATGCAGAGTGTAATACATGAAAGACGTTGAGCACTAGAATATAAATGAAAGTAGAAGATAAAGGACTTATATTATATATACCTCAACATCAATAATGTGAAATCCATTCTTCCCCATAACAGTAAGAAGCTCAAACAAGTTTTCTTCAGTTGAGTTGTATAAACAAATTAAAGTCACCATAGAAAATAACACCTTAGTAACTTAGTATTCAACCTTCAGGGAAAGCTTAGGCACAATCATGCCAACTAAGTTACATGCTAAAAATCTCAAGCTGTAAATAACTTGTTAAAACAAATAACCTGAGGTGTGATGTATAATCCTTGTCATTTTATTTGCAACAACAATTTGTTGTCTAATGCATGAACTTGGTCAACTTTATAAAAAACATGTTCTCAAATAAAAACATGAAAGTAAAATTTTCTAATAATCATGAAAATATTTCAACACAAAACAGTTAAAAGGATTTCAATCAATATCGTGTAATATTAATTTCATCTTCAAGCTTCGGTTGTTGTTTAAACAAACATAATACCAAGTACTTTCAATTTCATAGTTAAAATAAAAACAAAATTTGTAATAAACGTTCAAAATAGAATCAAACAATATAGAGAGAATATCATGAAATGGACATTGAAATTATAAAAAAATTGTTTACCTGTCCATCAATATCTTATCACGCATTCCTGAAACATTTTCTTGCCCAAAATAACCATGAGGTGAAAGAATCACAACTTAAAAAACCATAGGAATACTTACTAGAAACATTTCTAAAGTCGATGGTTGAAGTGCCTAAAGGATCTCCAACAGAAAATGGATCATATACAAGACATGATCTCTGTATTGTCTCTCCATCCTTTTTCCAATCACATTTCATGTAACCTACCCATACTAGAGTCAAGTAACAATCAAATGAAGGAATTGACATTTGTTTTTATCTTTTATATATGTATAAACTTTGAATATAATTTGTTTTGGTAACATATTAATTCGTATTTAAAGCCTTCCTATCATGAGAATGTATCAATCAAGTAGAACATCAGAAAAATTGACCTCAATGTGGTCCTCTAACAATTTCTACAATATCAATATTTGTCTGGTTGTGATATCTTGAATAGAAAAAGAACATATCTGCAAACAAAAAAGCCATATATTACTTATGTTCAAACTATGTATATGGTGTATTCTTAGGTAACTTTTTAAGATGTCCCTCTACATTTACCAAAGAAGATTGTAGCTTGGTTAAACTCTTTATCCTTTCATTCAACATTAGTTTTTGCAAGATAAATGTCACACATTATTCTTTCCCATTTCTCAACATTCTAGATATGATAAATTGAAAGTCACATAAAATCAAGAGAAAACCATTTTATAATGAAAAAATAAACAAACAATGCCTCTAATAAAACTTCATACCTAATAAATTACTCTGCCACGTGCTCAGACTAAAGGTGATATTCTTTAGATTATCTTTAGGTCATATTTAATGGGATATTCATATTTTTACCATGATTTCAATTTGGTTCTAAAAGAAATATATAAATCCAGGTTATTATGAGTGAACTTCAAGTATAATTCAAAAAAATAATGTCATTATAAGGTATGGAGAGAGTAACATCTTCATAACTAGGATTCTCTATTTTAGTCTGGCTTCAGTGGAGTTGGTATTTGAATATATAGTTTTCTCTAAAGAAGTGGAATAGAAGATGAGAATCAAAATAACGCCGTGAATTTTTAATTAAGTCATATTATATATATCTAAAATAGCCAAGTCATCCTTCTCTTCTATTTGATAGAGATTTATTGGCATAGAATAATAATGAATTAACTATCAAACACAAAGATGCAATATATTAATCAAGGAAAGAAAATGACATGGCTTTGGTATTTTTGTGCTTGAAGGAAATCCAACAATGGTTGTGTTCTTTCTTTATCATGAAATAGTATTGAAGAAAAATGTTGGTTCAAAAATTGACCTCTGTTACCAATAGGAGATGGCCGTGTTGGGTAAGGAAAGGATGAACTGAAGGGCTCAAGGTATAGCTCCAATACATAGTTATCCTTGTCACTACAAAATACAAAGTTGTCATCATTTTCTTATCCAGGTAAAAAGAAAAGTGAGTTTGTATTTGTGCACTTGTGATAGTATATGACAAAGAGCACACTAGTGGCAATCAAAATGTGTTGTCCCATCATTCAACCTAACAAAAAAGTTATATATTCAGTTGTTGACTACAGTGGAAATCAAATGTAAAACCCACTCAACTTGATCTTTACATGACATAGTCGTAATGAACTAGTACAACAGAAGCATGCTAACTCATAAATAAGAGATTATAAAGAAGAATAATGGAACATTATTTCTTGCCACATAATTGGCATGAATAAAATTTCCAAAAAATGAGTAGAACTTATGGAAAAAGAACATATCATTAGTGTTTTGTACCCTCTTTAACACATGTAGCCTAGGGAAGTAGAGGAGGGAAAATGTAGCAGGATTGCAATTGAGTGGAATATAGAAACAAACATGTGGAAAAACACACTTGCTAATTCACGAAATATCAGTCTAAATAATATAAGATGTTGAGGATAGTAGTGATGAAAATAGATCATGTAATAAGATCAAGCCCCTTATTGGTCATTAATTAGCAAGGCGGCTGGTAATTTTTACTCGTAAAAAAAAAATATCATAATTAGTGTAATGACTGTGTGGATCTCTTTGTGAATTTTTTACATTTATACTATGGGGTCCTTGCAGGAGAGAGTGGTGAATGTTCTCCAGGTTTGGTCAGATTGGCTTCTCCTTTTATATGCTTATGTGAATGGACAGAGAGTTACATTTCTTCGGTTTGGAAATTCAGGTGTCACCACCTTTCATTCAATATGTGGAGATGCCCCACCATTGAAGGACCTTGATAGTTCTAAATCCAATCTTACAGACATAACATATGGATCTGGTCCTGTGATGCAGGAAAGTGTTCCCCTTGCAGACAAAGGCAACCCCTCTAGCCCTAGAGTGGGTCTAGTCACAAACAAGGACAGATTAACAATAGCTTTCCTTAAACAGTCATAGTTGGAGGCCTACCTCAACCAGTGGTTGATGGAGTTCCATTGTGTTGCTCCAGCTTCCGCTTCCTAATGAGTAATCAACCTGAAACAATCCAAAGGAAATACGACAAAGCATGTAACTGGAACAACAATGATCTATTTACTCACAAAGTCAAGAAGTCATGAGCTATCAAGTACATTACATACAAGACATAGGAAAACATCATTTATTGCATTAATAATGAAATAAGAGTAAGCTTACAACCAAAGTCTTGACGTCACAAGCCTTCTCGGAGGGATCCAGCCAGCATGTTCCTCAAGCATTCACTCTTGAAAATGGATCTCCCAATACACAAGTCTCTCTCACTCATAAGTTTTACACAAGATCAAAGGCACTTCACAACCTTCCTCAAGCTATCAATAATCCCACACTTGTCACACTCACACCAGCTATCTAGCAAACTCACAAGCACTAACAACACTATCAACAATCACTCCAAAGACTAAGAACTCCAAAACTAGCAACACATAGCAATGGTGGGAGTTTAAATAGGAGAAGGAGTCTCCATGAAAGGTGGGAAGATGAGCTTATCTCCATGGAAGGTAGCACAAATGACGGAATAGCCATGCTAGAGAAAGGAGGGCGACATAAGCTAGGCCAACAACCAGGTCTGGAGTCATCTGGAAGGCCAAGTGTTGGAACAAATTCGCCCAATCTGGATCATTGCGGGCACATAACTGGTCTGTCGCGCTGACATCACTATTGAATAATGTAGCTAGTCATGACATCGCTCAGGATTACAAGCGACAGTCGTGCTGGCACATAAAATCCGACCATCGTGGGAATCATGTGTACTTTCACGATGGCAGCGCTTGTGGACTATTTTGGAGCACCCATCAATGCGTTTATTTAGCCAACAGACGTGATGAGGTAGAAACCTTTGGAAAAGTGGGTCATTTGGCAACATCAGAGAGAATTTGTCTAACATGAGCATGAATGACTTTGGACACATGACATAGTAGGAAGACTGGAATGAAGACAGTGACAAATTACTGTGTAACAGATGCCCCCTAAAGTATGAAGCTTGAGAGAGAGGGAGGGGTGAAATGCTTTATGAAACTGACTGGATTGGAACACCATCTGGAAGAACCTGCATGCAAGTACAACTGATATCTCTGATAATGAAGTACATGTAGTCTAGGCACGGGTGCAACCATCCAGCTAATAAGACCATGATGATGATAAAGGTATGGTCGCAGCCATCCATCAATGAGTCATGTAATCATAAAACCAATCCACGCAGCTCGAACCTTTGTAATCTGAGTTTGGGTTCTTGAACCCATCCGATCATAGTACAAATTCTAACATGCGAATAGATGTGCTGAGGTCGAGCATGATAGAACATCGCTTGATTACTGGTCAATGATGAAAAATTGTTAACAAGCGCAAGAGAAACCACCAATAATGCCAATGACTCTCAAGGTACTGTCTAGCACAATCCATGAAGTGTGAAGAAGGAGCTGAAGTCGAACACTCATGGAATCACGCAATCGACAACCAATGATGAAAGTCGACTGTCAGGTGCGAATAACTTGCCATTGAGGCATGCAAGCTCTAAGGTACCAAAGGGGATCTCTAGATCAATCTCTTGGATAATGAGCTGATGTCGACAGGAGACAACCCGTAGGAGGAGGGCCATAATGTTTCCCCCATCAACGACATGAGATAAGGAACAAGAGGCAAATGACGAAACAGAGTATCAGAAGAGAAGGCAGGGGTGTAAACTGCAGAAGGATTATACTCTTGAACATGTCGGCGACACGACTCCAGAGGGGGGTGGCATTCAGGCATCAAGGGATCAGAGGCTCAAAGGAGATAGCATGAATCAAATGGAAAGAGGCTAGAATGATAACCCAAACCCACAGAAGGCCAAACGATGATGTATGGATGTCTGAACCCGACAAGAAGCAAAAGTGTCGATGTTCAAGAGTGACTAGCTGCCATGGACAATCAATGATAAACCTGTTGTTGAGTCCAACCTAGTAACAGTTTAACGAGCCCTAGGAAGGAGAAGCTCGAGTCTCATCATGGTGACGAGTCCAATGTCGTCAGGGTTTAACGAGTCCGACATAGGTAAAACTCGAAGTCTTTTTCATGTTTAGAGAGTTTGAAAAAGACACGGAAAAGAAAACTCTAGGGGGGTCCTTTTTCGTAGAGTTGTGTCTCTCGAACCCGAAAAAGTATAAAACGATACTCGAAAGAACCACCCAACCATTACAATCGAGGAGTAGTTTTCGTAGGTAGTGACTTCGACCCAAAAAAGTAGAAAAGCAGTCGGAAGCACATCATTTTGCAACCAATAATGAGCCTGAAACGACAAAAGCCCGACAATCTTTTTGTATTTAAATGGTCGAAAAAAGAGCTTAAAGGCGACCGCCTCTCATTTCTTTTAACGAGTCAAGAGGAAAACTCGACCATCTTTTCATTTTTCAAGTCGGAATAGAGCTTAAGGACAACTTTTCAGGATCAAGTGCATATGAGATGGCCGTAATTCCACTACCTGAAGTTCTGCACAAAAAACACGTCACCTAAACCCGTTCAAGATGATATGAACAATACACATAAAATCATAGGTGAAAACCATATTTTGACTATCCATGTAGCAAAACTATGAGAAAAAACTCACATTTATGAAGTGTAATTTTATAATTTGCAAAAATCACTATAAAAAGGGATTAGCTCATTCATTTTTACCATAGCACTTTTCAATTTACCATGGAGCAACATGGAGTACTGAATTTGGCGAGCGAAATTCGGTCCTGTCTGTGCATCATTCATCTCAAAACTTGTTCCAGGTAGACACACATTGCCATGCACTTCAATTTAATCTTTTTTCATGCGTTTTGAACATTCCAAGTGTTAGTTTAGGCGGATTTTCAATCCGAGTTCCACCGCTCGGTCATCGTGGGTTTACCCTATCGGGTCCGCAATGGCCGAAAAAATTTACACACGGCGCGCCCCGATCATTGCGGAAAGGTGGTGTACTTCCGCGATGATCACGAAAAACTTGAACTAGCGGCCTCACGCCATCACGTCTGTTTGAAAAACAGACGCGATGGCGACGCAAACACATGTTTTTATGCAAATTCTGTGTTGAAATTTCCAAACGAAGTGCTAATCTAATTTTTCTCATCCTGCAGGCTATAATGGCATTCATCTGGCAAGAACGCACACATGATAACAATGATATAAAAGCTTTTGCCGATGTGGGGTGCCGAAACGCATTACGGGCATGCGGATTGCTCAAATTCTTCCTAACTGCACACCTGCGGTCACAACCTGACTTGCTGGAGCTATTGATTAGGGTCTGGAATCCCACAGATGGGAAATTCATCATCCAAGGCTAGGATATCGAGTTGACTCTACAGACATATATTTTTTGACCAGGCTGTCCCATCAAGGTGAGAGGCCCATTCTGGAGGGGCAGCACCCTGGGGGTGATTCCTTAGATATGCCGATAGCTCAAGTGTGCCCACGGGCACGCAAGACAAGGAGTGGGAAGGTGGAAATCCCAATAGTGGATGATGTAGTCCTTCGTCCTATGCTTTTCATGGTGACACGGGCAGTGGGCTCCCAAGCCCGATATGAGGCTTTGAAAACCCAGCTCCAGCTGGCTCTCGAGTGTCTCAATCCCACCATGTTTAACTAGGCAGAGACGGTGACGGCGAACATAAAAAGGAAAAACACCAACTGTAGTCGACGAGAGATGAAGCAATTTGGTTATGGATCCATCTTAGTCCTGCTCATGCTGGAGCGGGTGTCGGTACTGTAGTTACAGGACATGGATTTGGACTTACCTAGGCCACGTGAGATGAGGGCCATGCGATGGGCTCACGTCATGCCACGAGGAGGTGGCGGACAACCAGTGGAATGGGGGACATTTTTTTGAGAGTGGCTGGAGTGACAAATGATCTTCGTGGAGGATTGTCCATATGCTGGCATGGACTTCCACGGAGATCCTAACATGTAGTTGCCCGCTGGAGAGCAGTGGGATGACGGTGGTAAGACACTTGATCACATTTTTTTATTTTTATTTTTATGATGTTTTTGATTTTTTCATGTACATGTCCTAATGACGAACGCTATGGTATGCAGATGTAGGACCAGTGAGACCCATCGGGCTGGCTCCAGAGGCGCGGAGGGATGCGCAGGGAATTGCAGCACTAGCCCTGGCTCCTCCAGAAGATGATACGATGGAGGTAGTGATCCAAAACCTTGAGGGCCTGCTAGCAGGGATTACAGATTACATGGGGATCAAGGAGGTCCCCAGAGCATCCCAGATCCACACAGTAGGAGTGGAGCCCAAGATGCACCGCCTGTTGAGGCGGGTGACACGAGCAGTGGTGTATTATAGGGAGCACAACCCACTGCAGTAGACACCTAGGTTTTTATTTCCTGCTGGTGATTTTTGAGAGACATGTGTCTCAAATGTATAGAGAACACAGACTCTATTTGGACATGTACACTTATTTTTGAGCGCCTCAGTGCGCCACATGATATATATATATATATATATATATATATATATATATATATATATATATATATATATATATATATATATATATATATATATATACATATTCCTATGGTCTATTATTGTGTTTTACATGCTTCTTGTATGCTATTTTGATTACATGTTATGCAAATGTCTGTCTAATACATGATTAGCCAATGCATCAGTTAATGTGTTTAATCTTCGTGTAATATGCTGATATGTAACGAAATCAAAATTCCTCTCTAACAATTTAACATGTAAATACAACCTTAAAATCTGTTGGTCTCTGACGGAATATCGCCCATTGAGCTAGTGGATGACAAGCTAAGAGTCCAGGTTCACAACCAATGCACGAATACTGAGATTAATCGCCTTGGCCAGTAACTCAATCACAGCACTATATTTAGCAACATTGTTTGTGGTACAACCTAAACACACACCTTGAAGGTCTATCAACTCACCATGAGGAACGTAGATCACCCATGCCACAGAGGACAAGTTACGGGTACTGCGGTAGGAACCATCGGCGAAACCAACATAAGGTGCACCAGACATCTGCACAAGAAGCCAAAGACACAATATGCGGCAATCACGCCTTCACACCAAGCCAAAAATATGAGAACACACACACAACACACCTGCTAAAAACACACGTATGTACAAATCAAAGTGCATGGAATTCACGCATAGTACTTTTTCAAGTAAAGCCCATTTCGGGGCTTATCGAGAGGATTCCCTTCATAATCAATTAGCTCGTAGGCCCCTTTTTGTAAAACACCCTTTACAATATAAGGCCCAAGCCACATGGGCTCGAGTTTGCCTGCCCCCAGCTTATCGTTCGCTTGATCATAGAGCAGGACTAAATCTCCCTCAACAAAAGAATGAGGATGGACAGTATGATCAAAGTGAGTTTTCACTCTCTTCTTCTGTGCTTTGATAGCTAGAGAGGCTAGCCGATGGGTCTCATCCAGATGTTCTAGGTAAAGAAGGCGTTCTTCTACTAGAGTAGTGTTGGGAAGTAATTCGACGGCCAACTTCAAAGAAGGGATCTCGCACTTGATTGGAAGGGTAGCCTCTAGTCCGTAAACCAATTGAAATGGAATGAAACCGGTGGCATCCTTCACAGAGGTTCGGTAGGCCCACAAGGTAGAGAACAACATCAAGTGCCTGTTAGACTTGTGCATGCCAACGGTGCGTTGAAGCATCGTAACTAGAACCTTGTTAACGGCTTCTACTTGGCCATTGGCCTGAGGATAGTATGGAGTCAAACTATCATGCTGTAAGCCTAGATGGGTTGTTAGCTCGATCATCATGTGATTACAGAAATGCTTCCCGTGATCAGTGACGATAGCCCGAGGGACTCTGAACCGTGAAATAACATGGTTAAACAAAAATTGCGCCACTGTGTGACCGTCTTCAGATAACGTGGGCATCGCCTCGGCCCATTTTGTGAAGTAATCAATGGCAACGATAATATACCCATGCCCCTCGGCTGAGCGAGGGTTACAGTTCGTATAATCAATGCCCCATTTTGCAAAAGGGCTGATGTTAACAACAGGGTGCAATGGATCTGGAGGTGCACGCATCTTCCGCTGGTAGATCTGGCACTCGTGACAGGAGCAGATGGCAAGAATGCAATCCTTAAAGATGGAGGGCTAGAAATAACCGGCGCGGAGGATCTTTTGAGCAATAGCATATCCAGACATGTGACCACCATAGGGGCCAGAATGGCAGTCATTCAAAATTCACTCAGCTTCCTCGAATGTTAGGCATCGACGGAGAATGGAGTCAGCGCCGAGATGGTACAGGGTGTGCCCAATGATACGATAGGGCTGAGACTAATGACGAATCCGTCGCCAAGCATCCTTAGGCACATCGGGATGAAAAGAGGATGTCTGCAGATATACAATGATATCCCCGTAGTAGGGATTGAGGGTGCTAATTAGGAATAGAGTTTCATCCGCGATATGGTCCTCTAACCGAGAGGGCGCGGTAGGAGATGGAAAAGAGCAAAGTAACTCAGCAAAGACAAGGGATTTCTTAGACTTGGTGGTGGTGAATTCCAAGTCAAACTCTTGGAGGATGAGGATCCACTTCGAGTACTTGCCCCCTAGCAACTGATGTGATAGAATGTACATCATCGGGTTGCAATCAGAAACCATAGTCGTAGTGTGCAACAAGATATAATGGCAGAAACATTGGACAACAAAAATGGTGGCTAATGCCAACTTCTCGACGTAAGTGTATCGAGTTTCCGTATCTAGAAGATTACGGCTGAGATAATATATGACATGCTTAGTGTCATCATCGTCATCTTGAATGAGAACCATGCCAATAGTGGTATCGACAGCGGCCAAATACAGAGTGTAGTCGCGATGATAATTCGGAGGACGCAACAATGGAGCAGAAACAAGGAGGCCCTTGAGACGCTCAAAGGACTCTTGAGCAGTGGCATCTCAATGAAAAGGCGTATCTCGCTTCAGTAACCACGTGAAACCTTTAGCCACTTCGATATAGTTCAGAATGAATCGACTTAGAAAATTCGCTTTGCCCTACAAGCTCTACAGTTGCTGCAAAGAAGTAGGGGGAGGAAGATTCAGAATAGCCTCGACTTTAAGGGGATCTAAATGGATGCCCTCCCGAGAGACCATAAACCCAAGCAATCTTCCTGACTCAATGTAGAAGACACACTTATGAGGATTAAGCCTAATGCGGTAGTGTTGACAGCGGAGAAAGATTTCGCGAAGATGAGGGGGATGGGCCTGGCATTTTACTGAATGAGCTAGTAGATCATCCAGGTATGGTTGTACAATGTGTCAAATGTCGTGGAATGCATAAGACATTGCACGTTGGAAGGTAGCACTAGCGTTCTTCAAACCGAAAGGGAGCGTTTTGTAGGTGAAAGTGCCCCACGAACAGATAAAGGCAGTCTTGTGCTGATCTGCGGGTGCAATATTGATCTGGTTATACCTAGAAAAACCATCCATGAATGAATACATTTCGTTCCCAGCACACTCATCAATGAGCTGTTCAATGAAGGGTGTGGGGAAGTTATCTTAAGGACAGGCCTGATTAATATCACGATAATCAAAACAGACTCGAATGGTACCCTGTATTTTAGTCACAGGGACGATATTGGAGACCCATTCTATGAGTGGGATGGGGTAAATAAAACAAGCCTTAAGAAGCTTTTCAACTTCCGCTTTAATAGCAGCAACCTTTTGTGGGTGCACGGGGCATAGACGTTGGCGAACAAGCTTAGCACCCGGATACGTAGGTATCTCATTCACCACTATACTAGGATCAATGCCATGCATTTCTTCGTTAGACCAAGCAAAGACATCACGAAATCCACGAAAAAGATCTGTATAGAGCTGAACTTCCTTCGTAGTACAAGTTACTCTGACATGGATATGCTCAACAATCCCTGGTTTCATAGAGATGTCGATGGGTTGGGTCTACGTGATGTTTCCCATATTCCCTTCAAAAAACACTTGATAATCTTGAATGGGTGTCTGAAGGGTTTGGGATGGGAGACAATGAGCAAACTGCTCGAGACAGGTAAGCATTTCCTAATGGGTAGGGAGGATCGAGGAACGATGGTGATGATCAGACCAAGGGGTTTCCTCAAGAGACATGGTCTCGATAATGGCTTCATCAGAAGGAAATATTTCCTTTAAAGGGTCCGAAGAAGTGTCATATCCAAGCCAAGGGGAATGAGCGTATGAGTCGAGAGCCCTACTCGAAGGAGCAGGTTCAGAAGGTGGAGCCGATGTAGAAACAATTTCGACGTAGTTGAGCTCGGCAGGACTCAACGGCATCTCATCAACCCAAGATTCTACCTGATTAGTGGGGGGAAGAACCCATGAATCAGAGCGAATGGAAATCATATTGATAGGAGCGACATTAGGAGGTGGGAGTGAAAAAACACCCATCAGGGTAGGATCTTTAAAATGTCCAGCTCCCACACTCTCATATGGGATGGAGGTATGCTCCACAAAAGGCATGTTGCCTTCGGAAGAGGAGGCGAAGAAGGACGGTTGGTCTACAGTAATGATCTTCCCCTGATGAGGGGAGCGAATGACACAAAATAGAGATGAAGCCACGACTCGCATGGCGTATGTCCAGCTACGTCTGAGAAGGAGGTTGTAGGTAAGATTAGCATCAACAACTTCAACTTCCACTTCAACCGTCTTCCCTTCCAAAGTAATGGGAAAATGTTGGAGTACACCATAAGGATGAGACTCTCTCCCATCAAAGGCTTCCAAGGTCGTAGGAGACTGGCTCAGAGTCGAAGAACCAATAGCCTTCCAACTGGCAACAGACATGATGCAAGTTGAAGCGCCTTCATCAATAACAATACGATGAATTGTTTTAGAATTGATGATGACCTGTATGAGGAAGGAAATTTGGTGAGGTAGTCTCGGTATATGGCTTTCAAGGTCAAAAGTAATCAAATTTGAGTCAGCTGAGTCTATGCCACCGATGGCCGATAGCAAGGACTTCCTCTAAGAAGGGCAGCTCTGGAGTATTTCTAAGGTAGACATAGCCGATGGAGCCTGGGCTAAGTCCTCAATGATGCTGTAGTGCTGGGCAGCACGAGCATTAAGGTTGTAAGAATATTTCCAGAGTACACCTTTCATAGGGGGTCGGATGGGTGTCTCAGTGCTAGGTCTCTCGATATGGAGCGAACCAGAACTGGACGAACGAGCGCTAGAGGAGACCTCAGGCTCTTTCCCGATAGGTGACGAATACTCTTTTGCCCAAGTACTGATGTGCACAGGAATTATCCCAGCCATAAATACTTGAGAACCAAAGGGACAAGAGGATTGGGATGGATCAGCCACCATTTCCGTTCGCTGTGAGGGAAAAGGTTCTTTGAGCACAGCAGCAGTCCCGGGAGCATCTTTCAACCAATGACTAACTTCGGATCGCCTTGGGCAGTCTTTGGTATAGTGATCCTCATCATAGATAAGACAGGGGTACTTGGGCTTGCGTTTGGCACCTTCCTTGAGTGGAGGCTTAGGGGAATCCTGCTTAGGTTGATCCACTTTATTCTTTCCTTTTCCCTTCTTCTTTCCTTTAGAGGCTTTGTCCGCCGTGGTGGACAGGACGGCGTTAACCTCGGAAGTACTACCAGAATTGGATACAGCCTGAGAAGTATTTTCATTCAGGGCATTCGACTTTTGCTTGCCAAGGTTCGCAGAAGTTTTCTTTGAAGGCGGATTAACGGAATCGATGATACCGTCAACAGATGGTGTTGGCGGGGCTTTGGAAGTTCCTAGTCTCGGGGCATCAGGCAAATAATCATATAGTGTACCGGATTGGGAGTAAACCAAGTCAAGGTACTAAGTGTGTGCAATAGCTTGCTCTTCAGTTACACATGCCCCCATAGCAATGTCCCGTGGTATCGGACCGACGAATGAGGTCGTGAACCAGTCGGTGAGAAGCTGATCGGGAATCCAAAACTTAATCAAACGACGGCGTTGTCTCCATTCATGGATATGATCAGAGATATGCGTAGCCATTATCTGTTTTAAGGATGTCAGGAGGTGTGTATCCATTTCATATCGAATCAACAGCTGAAAATGAGTTAAAAATGCCATAGCCATTGAGTTAAAATCCTAAAAAGATCTGCGAGATAACTCAATATACCATTTAGCAGCAAAGCCAGTGAGAGTCCTTTGAAAAAGCCAAAGCTAGATTAAATCATCAAGCCACGAATTCAATGAACACCATAGATGATAAGTCATGACGTGATCCTGGGGATCTTCTCCAGCTTTACCATTGAATTTGGGACAATCACCGAGAATCTTAGTTGGAACCGGGGGCCAATACGGATTATGAAGAATAGGATCATTTTTTAGTTTGGACACATCCGGTAATTCCAACGTTGCTAAAAAGGGTAATTGAGGGTTAAAGGACATCTGAAGCTGCGGGTAAGAGGTGGTACCAGAGTTCCAACTAGCTGTCGGTTGCCCCCATTGATTTTGTCCAGACGGATTTGGCCCAAGAGGGTTTTGTCCATAGGGATTTTGTCCATAGGGGTTATAGGATGGCTGACCCTGGATTTGGCCCCTAGAATTCCACTAATTACCACCTTGGCTTGCAGGAGCAACATAAGGTTGTTGGTAATTCTGATAAGGACTCACCTGCAGTTGTTGATAATTTTGATATAGGGCAAATTGATTTTACCCCTGGGATTGCTGGAAACCATAAGGCGACTGGGCTCCAAACTGAGCCTGAGAGGCAGGCTGCGTTTGATAAGCCGGTTGGGATTGAGGTCCAACCTACATTTGAAGACCGGATTGGGTTTGGAGCCCAGCCTAGGACTGAAAACCAGGTTGAGCTTGAGAAGCAAAAATCATTTGAGTGCCCGGTTGAGCAGGCCCAGAAGGATGTCCTTGAGAGAACTGAGGCTGAGCCATCTAGCCAGAAGTTTGACCTAGTTGAGATTGAGATTGACCCATCTGCCCAGAAGGTTGAGCTTGCTGGGTGTTGCGCTGTCCTTGCACAACTAAGGGTTGTCCTAATAGGCCAGATGGCTGAGCGGACTAGACAGTTGGTTGACCTGATTGGATTTGAGGATGATCAACTTGTCCAGATGGTTGACCATACTGGATAGTGGGTTGGACTTGCTGAACGTAAGGTTGACCGACTTGCCCAGAAGGATAGCCTTGCTAGACACCAGGTTGGCCTTGTTGCATGCAAGGTTGTCCCGAATTACCAGAAGGTTGCACAAAATAGGTAAAAGATGGACCACCAGAGGTTGAAGTTTGTCCCTGAAAGGGTTGTCCTTGTGGGCCTCCAGGTTGCCCTGGATAAGACTGCCCGTAATACTGCTGCCCATAAGAGGTTTGCATGTAAGACGGTTGGCCTTGATGAGGTGGTCCTTGAAGATGTGCAGGCAATACTTGGCCACCGCCATAACCAGTGGGGGTCCAAGCAACGGATAATTGGACCGTGACTTCAACCGTAGGCTGAGGTGGCAGAGGTCCGTGGTAATAGATATGAGCCCCTATAGAATCATAATAATGAAATGGCTTTTAAGGATCTGCATTCTGAAGAGCATACAAATATTGATTGTATGCCCCCCCTACTGGAATGGTACCAGAAGAAGGCGGGGCACCTAGTGTAGGGTCGACAACTCCGGGTATGGATGCCGATGGGTGACTATTAGCTGACCCTAAAGAAGGTCCGCATCAGTGGTCACAACTGAGGATGTAGTAATAGCACCGACAACGGGGGTTGAAGAAGCCACACAGACAGTTGGAATAGTCAGGACGAAAGTGACAGGCACATTGTGAATTTGAGGAATAAAGGACTTTGAGGTCAGAGTGATGGTGTGTGACCACATAGAACTCATAGGGGGAGTCCTAGAAGACATAACATCCCTCAATGCCTTATAGCGTAAAGGCAACGTAACACCAAGAGGGGTGACACGAAAAGGTGGAGTTTCCGTTGACGTGGGAATTTCATCGCTCGTCACAACGGATTCTTCACTTGTGACGGGGGATGTGTCCTCCATATCACAAGAAGACATTGGGACTGAAGCACTAGGAGGAGTACCAGGAATATCTTCTTGGGAAGGCTACCAGACGGGGTTCCAGTGAATCTCGTAAGTCTTGTCCTCTAGAGCGCGAGAGTTAATTGGTTGGACACTTGGAATAACAGGGAGAGTATCACTCACAACCGGTACCTCGGGAGCAACAGAAGAAGGATACCCTTGGTCACTCGGAATGGGAGACGGGATCAATGATTCCGCCAAGATGATGACTTCAAAAGATCCTAGGCAAACTAATGAGAAAGGACCCTACTCAAGCTAACGCAAACAAGATCTAATCGGGTAAATGTGAATCGTGGCCAAATAAATTTTAAGACACAGGAACAAAACTTGACCTTTTCATTTTTAAAGAGTCGAGAAAAGGACAAAAGATGACTCTAGTCACCTTTGAATGTTTAATGAGCCTGAAGTGACAAGTGCTCAGATGGACCTTTTCTTTTAGGGAGTCTGAAAAGGAATGAAAGTGACTACTCTGGAGAACTAGGCCAAAAGTTTTAGCAGAAAAATCTGTAAAACTACATATACACTTTGGCAGTGATATGAAAACCAAGGACTTTCCATACAGTAGTCAATCTTCCCAAATGTCGTGTTCGGTGCATTACGGCTTGTAAGGCGGTAGACATGGCTTCCTATGGATAAAGGATGATAACCTAGTGGGGTCTCCCCATATACTCGACGGTACGTGGGAGCACAATTCCTTGCTAGACCACTATTGAGTCACAAAAGGAGGAATCACCCAACCTTGAGTGGAAACAAAAGTGACTAGGTTTAACAACGCCGGAGCACATCTCTAGCCTAGACCTCTAAATGTGTGCATTATGTTCCAATGCGTTGTTAGATTTATTCAGTTCATTTTAAAGTTGATCTTGGATTATGTTTCAGTTTTCAGGCCTTACCGTATGTATATAACAAAACCTAGGATGCAGCTAGAATGAATGAAATATCCTTTTTTTCGATGAACACCTACCTATGAGAGGGTAGAGAGATCATTCGCAAACCAAGAAAACCAAGGCAACACAACAATCACTCAATACAAACAGACATCAATCGCTAAAGTGCATGGATGCTACTAATGAGAGATATAATCATTCGCTTTTCAATATGCAACCTGAAATGCAAATTCACTTTCACTTTCGCATACTAAATGAAATGCAATCTTTTTGATTTTGATGTCTCTTATCTAAAAGAAACCAATAAGAAACAAACAAAAGTGGAAAGACGGTTGATCCAAAAAATTGTAATCTATGTTCGGGTAGTGAAGAGAAATCGAATCAATGTCGAGATTGGTCCATTAACAATCACTAAACAATCAACCAAAAATAAGCAAAGGGGAAGGCTTAATCAAACCAACAGCAAGAAGCAAACGAATCCTTGTAAACAAGCAACCAAGCGAAATTGATCCAAAAACTTGAAATAATGAAACCAGGTCACAAAGCAAGAAAAACAAGATTCATTTAACAAAGCTCACAAGAAAGTGACTCAACCTCTAAACAGTGAAAAACAAGTTATCAAACAAGTGAGAATAGCAAGGGACTAGTAAGACTGATGGATTCAGGAGGCGGAATTGAAAAAATCAATTCTACAGCAATCAGCGCGGGTGATACACAAGCAACAAGCGCTGATAAAGAGCATGTCACAGCAACAAAGCGATGTCAGTGCAGAAGTACATGACTTTTTTGTGATGGTCCGATTTACAGAACTGTCACGACTGTTAAGCGTAATTACGTGATGAACATGATACTACAAAAGGGGTGATGCGATGACAACACGACTGTTAGATTAAAAGCTGCAATGATGTTCAAAACAGTAACAGGCGAACCAAAAACTCCCAAACCAAAGACAATCAATCTTTAATCAAATAAGGACATTTCCTAGATCAGACCAGGAAACTCAGAAGACTAATAACTAATCCCCAAAACCTCAAAAGAAACCTAACAAAAATCAAGACAAGAGTAAACAAGAAAAGAACAAATGTTCCCCAGTGGAGTCACCAATTTGTGATGCAGGAAAGTGTTCCCTCTATGGACAGAGGCAACCCCTCTAGCCCTAGAGTGGGTCTAGTCACAAACAAGGACAGATCAACAATAACTTTCCTTAAACAGTCATAGTTGGAGGCCTACCTCAACCGGTGGTTGATGGAGTTCCGTTGCGCTGCTCCAGCTTCCGCTTCCTAATGAGTAATCAACCTAAAACAATGCAAAGGAAATACAACAAAGCACGTAACCAGAACAACAATGATCTATTTACTCACAAAGTCAAGAAGTCATGAGCTATCAAGTACATTACATACAAGACATAGGAAAACATGATTGATTGCATTAATAATGAAATAAGAGTAAGCTTATAGCCAAAGTCTTGACCTCACAAGCCTTCTCAGAGGGATCCAGCCAGAATGTTCCTCAAGCATTCACTCTTGAAAATGGATCTCCCAATACACAAGTCTCTCTCACTCACAATTTTTACACAAGATCAAAGGCACTTCACAACCTTCCTCAAGCTATCAACAATCCCACACTTGTCACACTCACACCAGCTATCTAGCAAACTCACAAGCACTAACAGCGCTATCAACAATCACTCCAAAGACTAAGAACTCCAAAACTAGTAGCACATAGCAATGGTGGGAGTTTAAATAGGAGAAGGAGTCTCCATGAAAGGTGGGAAGATGAGCTTATCTCTAGGGAAGGTAGCACAAATGATGGAACAACCATGCCAGAGAAAGGAGGGCGGCATAAACTAGGCCAACAACTAGGTCTGGAGTCATCTGGAAGGCTGACTGTTGGAACAAATTCGCCCAATCTGGATCATCGCGGGCACATAACTGGTCTGTCGTGCTGACATCACTCATGATTACAAGTGACAGTCGCGCTGGCACATAAAATCCGACCATCGCGGGAATCATATATACTTCCATGATGGCAGTGCTTGTGGACTGTTTTGGAGCGCCCATCAGCACGTTTATTTAGCCAACAGACACAATGAGGTAGAAACCTTTGGAAAAGTGGATCATTTGGCAACATCAGAGAGCATTTGTCTAACATGAGCATGAATGACTTTGGACACATGACATAGTAGGAAGACTGGAATGAAGACAGTGACAAATTACTGTGTAACAGGTCCAAATCAAGATGTTGCTATGGTGATTGGAGAGGGAGCAATAGCATGAGAATTGTTTAGTATTCCTCTTGTGGACATTGAAATATAGTGTAGGAAAAATGGTTTATCTATTTGTGGAGGTAGGGAGGTAATGTTTTTCTAATTTTTTATCTTAGAAGAAGAAGAGAATCGTAAGAACCAAGATCAAGACTAGGATTTCATGTATGGGTATAACTTTTCAATCGGAGGGAATCATGCAAGAGAAACTGATGGTTATATGCAATTGGGAGGGGGAAGGAAGAGCACGTGTGAAGAAAGGAAATCCATACTTTATGATGATAAGGACTATATATCATTATCTTCATCTAGGAAAAATGTTCAGGAAGAATCGTCTTTACGATCACGGGTTGAGGAATGTGAATCAGTGGATTCCTCTTGCAGTGGAAATTTATCAAAAAATGTTGGTGTCATGATGGTAGTGTCACGTGATGTGGCACAAAAAGTTGAAAATATTCTAGGCAATTTCAAGGAAAATTTCTTTCTCTACTCGTTAACTCATATTTCCCCCCATCCACGTTTTGATAGACTAATTATCAAGATCATAGAATCAACTTTTCTTTAATGAGTCCAAGGGCTAACAATTTAAGGATATGATCATTTTTTTTTAAATGGATAGTCTTGTCTAACTTGCAAGGACTTGGGTGTCAAACTTGTTGCCAAGCTAATGTTATTCACATATCAAAATTTTGAGCATGGCTTGGGGTTGAGTTTGAAAGAGAGGATTTTGATTAATATTGTTTAGTCAAGGAAAAAAACCAAATTCAGAGTCCATTTGAATTATGATTCATGAAGCATAGTAATAGAGTTGGTGAGCTTAATAGGTCTCATCCTTGTCATGATGTGTTACACTCGAATGGCATGAATGCATGAATTTCAAAAGACTAAGATATGATAAAAATATTTGGGAATTTTGACGAAATAAATAACCCAAAACATGACAATTGTGATATGATATAAATATTGGGAAATTTTAACCGAATACATAAACCAAACCTTAAACCGAGTAGTGTGAAATCCATTGTTTGAAGTTTGGCTACTGAAGACAAATTTCTTAAATACTTTTAAAAATTAACATACAAATAATTTATAAAAGCATGGAATTTCCTTTTCAATCAAATGTCAAACTTGATAACACTTAAAGTGATAACCCGCAATGACAATCCAAAATCGACAAGGCATATTGGACAAATGTTCAAAACTCATTGGGAACATCCTAATCCTACAGGTCGCTCATCTAAAGCAACCAAATATGTTACCTTGCTTTGGAAACATGGAATGTTAATGATATAAATAAAAAAAAAGCTAAATAATTAAAACTGATTATTAAAACTAGCCCAAACAATGAATGATAAACAAAAAGAAAATGGGGCAAAATGTCGCATACCCACTCCATGAGACTGCCATCCACTTCCATACTCGATGTTGCCCAAGACTAAGCAGGTCATTCCACTAGTGTCCACATCCTGGTATCCATAGTATAATTCATCCTCGTATCCACATACAACCTGCATTGGTCATACCCTTATGTAATGAAAAAAAGTAAAAGAAAATGAAGCCCAAAATCCTTTTTATTGCTCAACGGTTTTAAGATTTTGAAGCATCTATTTAAAAAGAAGATTCTCATACCAATATCCTTGCTCGCTTTTAAAATATATTCAAATGCATCACCTCCTCCAAAAAATTTACATATCATGGACCATCATAATTCAAGTCATCAAATAAATGAAGTTCTATCATCTCTAAAGTAGGGGTGCTCTGAAGAAAGTAACCTAATACACTGATTTCCCTATCATGAAATTCATATATGTCTACATAAACCTATATATACGGAGATGAGAGAGTGGGGATTTGAGACGTCGAGGTATGGGATATTTTGAAAGTTCCTGCATTGCATTTCAAAACCAAAATAAGCCAACTCTGCACTCATTTACAAGGTAAAAGGCATAAATATTCATTATGAACATCATGGGAAAAAACCATGGAAGAATTTTATGGTATTTTCACATCTTATAACATGTTAACTTTTCTAATTTAGGTAGTGTACATTTTCATTAAGGAATAGTTATGAAACAAGGTCGTTACTTCGTTTTGTTTTATATCTATTGGATATACTGAATCTGCAAACAAGACATAATAATGAACCAAAACATAATAGTCAACCTAAGCTACATCAATATATGCTTTGCATAAAAATTTTTATGCTATACCTGACAACTAAGTAGCAAATGCAAACATTCTTAAACATTGAAACATGTTGTTCATTGCACATGTAAAATAAAAGCAGAAATTTTGTTTTTACCAAGATAAAGTTGTCACCCATTAACAAACATTGGAGATTAGGAAGGCCCTCGAATAAGAAATTGATAAGACACATATTTATTTAAGCAAAGGCACAACACATATGACCAGCTCCTTTAATGATTTAAAGCTCCCCATCATCTCAATCAATATGTCCACAAAGAAATTGTATGCATTATTGGGAGATGAGTCCATTTCCAATATGGTCAAATTACTTCCACGATGCATATTGAGTTTCAAGATAGAGCATGAAAGCTCTTGAAACAGTATGCCATTCACTTTCAAATATTTTATCATGTATGTCCTTGCATACACATAGAAGACAACCTACATTTACAATGGTTTATATTTTATCCACATACAACGTGCATTTACACTAGTTTCATTCTAAAGCATTGAAAGTAATAGTAAAAATACAAACTTACATGGTTGTAGTTTGAAGCAATGTGATTGAAGAGGTATTTTCCATATCTAGTGGTTGTTTTATGCAAATTCAGTGATTCCTCTACTGAGGACTACAAACACAGGGAGTGCACAGAAGGTCGAATACTCACGATCAAATATTCTTTATGGTTTGGCTAGTAAAGTGGGGCATCCGATCAAATTGGATGAGCATATAGCTAACCTTCAAATAGGGTCCTATGCAAGTGATTTTAAATGATATCCCTTGGAAGCTTCAACATAGTACTCACTATCATCATACAAAGGACCACCCAAAAACAGGCCATCTAGTCTTGTTGAAGTTTGAAGAACCAAGTCACCCTTTTTCAGAAGACCATTGCTACTGTCATTTTGAGAAATTATTTTAATGTCAACACTTGGGATTGTTGGTAGCATTTACCCTGAATTTACTTTCCTATGCACCCCGCAAAAGAAGGAATAGCAGGTTGGCACTCATTAGTTTTAACAACAACATGCCGACTTATTGGATAAAACAAGACCTTTTCAAAACTATTCTTCTCACTAGCATTCTTTTTATCTCTCAGAAGAAAGACCATTTCATATTCAAGATTGGCCTAGTCAGTGTACTGATATACAACAATGTTGCTTGGTCCATTAGCACTTGAAACAAGTTTGACACTATTAATCATATCTATAAATACACCCTCCTTTTTCCATATGTCTACAATAATGCTTCGAGACAACTCATTTTCTTTGGGTTAAGAACTTGAATCAATATGTATTTCACCACACAGTAGATATTTTTCACCAGTCAAATATATAGGATTATGGTTCAACACATTAAATTCTAATGAACAAATTCCAAAGAAAATGCACGAGTTCAAGAAATGAAGCATGTGCACACAAGAAGCTTCTAAGCAGATTTGCTAATACCCTTTCTCAATCAACAAATTAATTGGCTCTTTGTTTCAATGTATGATGCAAGAAGCCATAGGATGAGTAGACATAATACGCAACCAATAGCCTTTTTGGAAAAACACTATCTCTAAATGATTAGAAACACCAACATTGATATCAATAACCTTTCTCTCTTGACACCAGTCATCATCCCAATCTAACAAATAAGATGAATGTCCATGTTTTACCTCAAGACGCAATGCACCAGGTAGGACTTTCTCAAATATGAAGTCACTACTCTGATTTGTTAAACTTAAAGAGTTAATCTTCTATGAACCTAGAGTTCAACAACTAGATAAGTAAGTAATATAGAAACCGAGGAGTCACATCCTTCCTTGCATATCACCAATCCACGGATACCAACAAGGGCCTTTATAAATTCAATGCCAAACATTGGTCTAGTTACTATCCCATCAATATGCGATGGTGAAAATTGAAGACCATAATCATATTCTGCTCTTGTGGTCAACGGGGATATTCGATATTAACATGGTTGAACCTCGAAGTAGAAGTTTCCCATATCATCATTTCTCTTTAATTGAGGCTTAACATTGTCTGGCCCATGTGTCAAGCCAACTTGACGCTTGCCATAATAGCCATTTGTCACTAATTTTAGGGGACCACAAATATTATAATGTGTTTCTTCTATCTTTGGGATTGAAGCCATGTTTGGCACAACCATGAAATTCTCCAAACTACTAAACCTGAAGTGATCCTTCTCAACCTTGATTATGTAGCATGTTGATGTTGCATGATCAAGTTTGAAATATCCCTGGGCATCTATTGTATCTCTTTCTCGTCCATCAACTAATATCTTAACACCTTCAAAATGGACTCCTTCAGAAGTCACCACAAGTCCCCCAACTAAGAAACCTGTGACCTGAAATGGCTTAGATATATTAACATGACTGTGCTCAACAAAAACCTCTATGGATGGAAGTGAAACATCAAATATTGTATTCTCACCCTTGTAGAATGGCAACAACCTTTATTTTCCACATGGAATAAAATTAAAAACAAATTTCCTAAATGAATTAGATATTGCAAGACAAAGCGCTTGATTTGGCCAAGGAGCTTCTTTGAGGGCACTTCACTTCATGGAGATCATCTGAGTAAAGGTGTACATGAACAACTAAAATAGGGTTACCCTGAGAAACAAGTAAGCCATCCATATCATAACTTGGGACATAAAAGATGTCATCTACTACCAGATTTCCAAAGCCCAACTCCATCTCTGGAGAGCCTCTTTGGAAAATTGTTAAGAGAACATGAGAATCACATATTTGAGAGAGCATATTATAGAAAATATACTCTATAAACCTCAATCATTGTACCTCATGCATAGTGTCATCCTAGCTAGGATCGACATTAGGTATGACCTTGTATCTTCTTCCTCTGTTTAACAATTGGCTCATCGAGCCCGCACTTTCCACTTCTTCAAGTTTGATTTCATGGATGGCTACTGTGTCCTTTGGACACTCGTCCTTAAGGAATCTGCAAACCTATTCTTCCTATCAAACGAATGCAATGAGAGAAAAATATCATGGCCTTTCCTTTTAAAAAAAAATGTAGTGGGCTTTGATAGGACTTGATATTTGTATCTTACTCGAGGATTGATGAAGTTTACGTATTCATGATGGGAAAAACCATCTTATATTTCCTTGGAGTAATATTTGTAAACATGTAACTGCCTACCTGCGACGTAAACACAGAATTAATGAGATCATTGCTAGTGGAAATGAGTTCACTGTTCACATTGGCATGACCTCCATTTATATCTGGACAACTCTCTTCTCTAACAACCCCCATCACTTTCCCAGAAATAGTGAACCCAGTGAAGTGAAAATTGGTGTCTTCATGGCCATTACAACCATTATGATCCACTGATACATATTCACCCATTTAAGATATATTCACCAAGTCAGGGAATATGAATATTTATGATGTAATTTTTCCGCTCGATAATCTTAACATGAAATCCAAAAGTGTCTCGTTCATCCTCACATCAAATCTGAAATTGTCTCATTCATCTTCAGAGAGCTCTTGAAACAGTTTTTCAGAATTGTATCAATTATGCACAAATATATTAAAAAAATTATTAATTTATGCTGCTTGATTACCAATCAAAATGTTTAAAACAATACAGCACCAATAAATTTGTATTTCATCTCCATTGCACACAATTCACCTTCCTTCATAGAAGGCATATAGCTTGTAGATCTTTTCTAGGTTCTTAAGTTGCTGTAGCATATATTTTGTAGATGATCTTGATAACCTCACTATTTGTAATATGACTATCAGTTTGTAATGATTCATTTTATGTATTATTTTTTTTTAATTATGGTGAATCAATAATTCTTTAGATTAAATAACGAATCTACTCCTTGAACAAAAATTATATGTAGAAATTATATGTGAAGTAAAATTTACATGAGTAAATTATTAACTTTTCAAATTCCACTTATATTCACCAAAATTTCGAGTAACGAGCACAGAGTATCATTACAACTTACATTGTTTGGTGAACTAACCAATATGCCCAAAGCCTGCCCATAATTCTCCATAGTATTAACACATGTCAATTGCTTCAACAATTTTACTAGGTTTCCTTTGCGATCAATGTAGGGATTACATTTAAAATGTTCAAATATTATTTTTTTAAATTGTTGAATTGTTATGGGATTTACCACCGAAGAAGCACACTGATAAACCTTTACGCCATGCTTTTCTGCGTGTTTGGCCATGACTGAATTTGGCCATCATTTTTAAAGTTTCATTCGTAACCATGTCTTTGGATATCTGCAATTTGAACTGAACCAAAAAAAATAACACATTTAAGAGAAAAGGGATAATGGTTTTTTGGGTCAAAATTTTGAAGACATATATGGAAGATCTCATCTCCCAAGAGAAATAAATGATGTAGCAAAACTATAGAAAAATAAAATAAATATGATTTAAATAATTAAAAAATGTCAAATCTAAGTTTGGAACCATCCACTGTCATCTTCTAGATATAGATGAAAAACATTATCTAAAAAAATAAATATAATATCGAAATACTCTAGAAAATATAAATTAATTATGAAATGTTTTTTCACACTTTGTTAAGAGTTACTCACAAGATCTAGCACAATATCTAGGGGATCAACCAAGAAGCAAAGTAGTTGACCTTTGCCATAGTACGTAATGATTGGATCTATCATTCTTCACGCTGAATATTTTATTTAGCTCAATAACAATGTGAGAGTAATCTACCATCAGATGCGAAGGTTTTCTCAACTTTGTCAAAGATTGACTTTCGATGAAACCTCGACATCCATTGATCCGTCGGCATCCATTGATCTGTCTGCATCCATTCGAACTCCCAGAGATGTAACCAACATCTGAAGCACACACCATGTCTCCATTACAAGGATCTTCAAATCTAAAAACCTACTATTTTTTTTAGGTTTGAATAGCTCACTGCATCTCTCTTTCTCTAGTTCCCAACTAGTTGTGGCTTGTTCAATGCCAATAGAATCTGAAATCACTTTGATAGTTGAGATGTCAATTTTTAGGGGCACCAAACACATGGATCCACTGAAAATCATGATCTAGATCAGTTGTATCCTCCCATAGATTTGGATAGGTGTTACCCTGGTAGAAACAGTGCCAGAAAAAAAAATCCTTTACATTGCCAATTATCAACGCAAGATGATCTATAACCCCTACTGTTTAGGGAAAAATCACCCAAAACCCCAAATTTATGGCAATTTAAATTTTTAAATTATTAAGTTTTTTATAATTCAAAGTTTAAATAAAATAATTAAAAATCTCCATACTCTCTTTGAAAATAGAAAGCAACTTTTCATTCAAATAATATTATTTTAACATTCAATTAATTAAAATTTATTTTATTTTAATTAATATAAATTATTTTTTGGTTATTTATATGTATTTTGCAAAGTTATTTGTAATTTTAGATTAAAAATAAAATAATTATTGCACCCATGGGGTAGATATAGCATAAAAACGTAAACATGTAAATTTAAATGTAAATGTAAACATAAACGTAAATGTAGTTAATATTTAACATTTAACATTTTTAATCTAGTGTCGGCCCTATCTAAAAATCAATCAAATTATTATTATGTATAAACACATAATAAATTTAAAATATAAAGAGGTTTATGAATAGTAAAAAAAAATCTATGGTAAATAAATAAGACTTTTTTATATTTAAGACAAAGGTATGGTAAATAAATAAAAACATATCAAATGAGATTAGAAATAAACATCTAACTATATACCAAGCCTAAGGGTCAAATACCATTGCAAATAAAAGAAATGTGATAAATAAATAAAAATATAAATAAACAATATGTATGGTAAATAAATAAAACCTCTTTTTATATTTTCTCCATAGACCTCTTTACACTTACTAAGACTCAAAAAATAGGTTTTATTTAGGTGAAGCCTATGGGAAAAATACCATGGGCCAAATTATTATTAATACCACGCAAAAAATACTATTAACCATAATATTAATGTTAAAATATTATTATTATTATTAAATCTAATATTCATATTAATATATAATAATATTGATATTATTATATATAATAACTTTTTTTTAATCCAATATTAAATTTGTTATATTATAATATATCATGGTATATATTAACTCTATATATATGGGAGGTAAGAACAAAGACATAAAGCTATATAGGTGGAGGGATAGGGGGAGTGACAAGGGAGACATGAAGATAAACTAAAGGAGAGGGGAGAGGAGGAATAAAGAGAAAGAGAGGTAGAAAAGGGTAAAAGAGGGAGAGGGAGACACAAAGATGGAGGGGGGAGAGAAAGGAGAGTGGATGGGAGATAGTGAGAGGATTGTAGGGCAAAGAGAGAGAGAGAGAGAGAGAGATGGGGGAAGGGAGATAAATGTAGGAGAGAAATGGCAAGAGAGGAAGGGATAGGGATATGAAGTTTGAGGGGGAGAGAGGGAGGGAAGAAGAAAGACATAGAGAGTGAGAAGTAGAGAGAGAGTGTGACTAACAAGGGAGAGATGGAGAGAAAGAGTGTATGTTTAGGGGTGAGATAAAGAGATAAATAAGGAGAGATAGAGAGAAGGGGGGAGAGAAGGAGAAATAAGGAGAGAGGGAGGGATATAGTAACAAAGGTAGAGCTAGAGATAGAGAGGGAGGGAGGGAGAGAGAGAGGGAAAGAGATAGATATGGCGGAAGAGATAGGATTGGAGAGAGAGAGAGAGAGAGAGAGAGAGAGAGAGAGAGAGAGGGATGGAGGGTAGAGAGAGATAGAGAGAGTAAGAGAGTGAGAGAGAGAAGGAGGGTGATGGGGTAAGAGAGAGGATTAGAGGTAAAAAGAGAGATAGAGTGAGAGAGAGTGATGGGGGAAGAGAGAGAGAGGTAGGAGAGAAAGGGAGAAAGAGGAAGTATGAGAGAGAACATTTGAGAGAGAGGACGAGAGAGGGAGGGAGAGAGGAGGAGAGAGGGATGGATAGGGAGATGGAGTTGGAGGGGGAGAGAGGGAGGGAAGAAGAAATACATAAAGAGTGAGAAGTGGAGAGAGAGAGAGGGAGTAACAATGGAGATATGGAGAGAGAGTGTGTATGTTTAGGGTTGAGATAAAGATAAACAAGGAGAGATGGAGAGAATGGGGGAGAGAAGGAGAGAGGGAAGGAAATAGTAACAGAGTTGGTGGCTAAAGAGTAAGAGAGAGAGAGAAAGAGAGGAAGGAAGAGAGAGAGGATATGAGAAAGTGAAGTGAGGGAGGGTAAGAGATATGGAGTTGGAGGGGGAGAGAGAGAGAGGTAAGAAGAAAGAAATATAAATAGAAAGGTGGAGAGAGAGGGGGGGTGTGATAAAGAGAATTGAGAGAGAGGGAGAGAGGAAAGAATTAGGGAAGAGAGATAGAAGCGGGGGAGAGGGAGAGAAGTGGAAGAGAGAGAGAGAGGAGGGAGGATAGTTAGATAGATTGAAGAATTAGAGTGTATGTTTTGGCAGTGATATAGAGATGCAAATGGAGATAGAGATATAGATGGAAAGTGAAGAGATGAAAGAAGAGAGAGATGGAGAGTGTGAGGGAGGTACAAATATATTGATAGATATGAAGTGAAATAGCATGTGTGTTTAGTGGGTGATAATTGGGAAAGATTTTCTTTTGATAGAAAATGGACCAAGATAGCTAGTTGGGGTTTCGGAGGAGAGAAAATAGCCTAGCGAGGGTTTACGAGAGTTTCAGTGCTTGATCCCAATGGAGGGACGTAGAGGAGGGAGCTCCACTCCCTACTACAAGGAGGCAGTAGCCAGCATAGGCAAGTCTCCACTAAGTAATGTCAGAGGTTCTGTGGAAAAGGAAAAAAATAATAATGAAAAGGAGACAGATGGAGTCAGGCCCAAGGAAAATGTCAGCACTAAAGACAAGGAGGAAGAAGACAAAAGCTAGAGAACAAGGGACAATAAACAAAAGGGACCATGTAGACCCAAAATGGACACTACTCCTAGAGTACTGCTAAACGATCCAACATTGCAGGCACACAGGGAACATATGGGAACTTACGCTATAATCTTCAAATTCTTGGGACTATGCCCCATAGAAAAGGCTTTACAGATTTGGATCAAGCACCACTAGAAACCAAAAGGAGGCATCGATCTACATCTTGGGTCAAAGGGATTCTTCACAGTGGTGTTCATAAGCATCGAAGACAAAGACAGAATATTCGAAGGAGGACCCTACTTTTATACAGCAGTTGGCCTCTATATGCGGCCTTGGATGATGAACTTTGTGCCAGTGCAAGAGACTTTCACTTCGGTACCTGTCTGGGTAAGGCTCTATTCTCTCCCTCTTGATTACTGGCAAACTGAATCGCTTGCTACCATTGGAAATAAACTAGGTCATTTTGTCAAAGCTTCGAAAGCCACAAAAAGGGGAAAATACACTTCCTATGCAGGAATCTGTGTAGAAATGGATCTATCAGCAGCCCTTCCAAAGGAAGTCATCCTGGAAGTTTTTGATGAGGATTGGGTGCAAACAGTGGACTATGAACATACCCCATTCAAATGTCATAAATGCAACGAACATGGACACTTGTTCATAGACTGCCCTCTTAGTAGAGAAGACAACAAGAGTAAACAAAATGCAATGAAGGACACAGAAAGATTTCAGAAGGTGGCAAGTAGAGGAAAAGGAGGAAAAAATGTACCAAAGCACCTTCATAATGAGGGTCAAAAGGCCAGTCAAAATAGGTATCAAGCACTGGAAAAGAATGAAGAAATGGCAAATGAAGACCAATCTATGGAGGAAGGCCCTAATGAAAAGGAAAAGGAAGCAAACTACAACCCAACTCAAGAATTGACAATAAGAAAGAAACTATGATGAGTGAAAAAGAACTAGATATGGATCAGGAAATGACCCAGAGTGAAACAGATCTGGAGGACCATGAACTTCAAGAAATCCTAGATAAGGAACACCTAGATCTAGAAGGGTTCTTAATGCAAGGAACCGTGGGAGAAATAGATTGACTACCCCAAGAAGATTGCAACAAAATTCAATAGTTGTTTTTATTGAAAACTTAGGAAAGGGGGCCAGATAAAGGAAAAACCATTGATAAGCAGGAGTACAGAGGTGTGAAAACAATTAAATCAACTCCAGGAATAGCTACCAGAAATGCGGGAAAGAAAAGGGGTAGGAAAACGCAGAAGGACCTATTGATGGAATGTAAAAAGTTAATGATAGACTCAGGTAAGATGAAAGACCTAACCAGTTACTCCTTTACAAATCTTAAAATCATGAAGTTCACATCCTGGAATATTAGAGGTCTAGGTAGTAAAAGAAAACAAAGAATTCTAAGTTATAGAATAAAACAAGAAATTTCGGACATGATCTTCATCCAAGAAACCAAATGTTCCATTCAGAAAATAAAGCAAGTTCATAGCAAATGGCTCAATAGATTTGAGTTTCTATAAGCTAAAGCTAAAAGCACAGTGGTAGGAATTCTAACTCTCTGGAATCCCCAGAAAATCAACATAATAGATGCTGAAGCATCCAGAAATTACTTATCAGTGGTCATGCAATCAATGGGAGTATCAGAAACCTTCCTGGTCACTAATGTTTATGGTTCTCAAAAAAAAATATGATAAACTCAAATTGATAGAATCACTAATTGATCTTAGGAATAGACAGGCCGAGATTCCTTGGATCATGGGAGGTGATTTCAATATGATCAAGTCTCTTTCGGAAAAAAAGGAGGAACCAGAGTGCTAACCAAAGACTCTTTAGCATTCCAGTTATTCACAAATGATATGAAATTGGTTGATTCAGAATTGAACAATGGTCTTTCTACATGGAACAACAAAAGAGGTGGTCAAGCATAGGTAGCCTATAAACTAGATAGGTTCATGATTTCAGAGGAGCTGATGATATCAAGTAAAGAAATAACAACAAGAGTCCTTCCCTTTGGATGGTCATGTCACTGACCGATTCAATTGGAAATAAAGGGTATGGTTTCTCCCAGAAATAGGCCCTTCAGATTCGAGAATATCTGGCTCTCTCACCCTGATTTCTTCAGTAACATTGAAAAATGGTGGTCTGAAGACTTGCAATTACAAGGATCACATATGTACCTCCTTCATAAAAGACTAAAGCATGTCAAGTTCAGGCTCAAAGAATGGAACAAGAAGGATTTTAGAAATATTTTTGTGAACAAAATTCATTGAAATCAAAATGCAGGAACTCAACCTATTATTGATCCAAGGCAGCTTTGACAAAGTGAAAAGTGATCAGGCTGACAAACATCATGAAGAATGGGAAAATTTATGCAATCAAGACAAAATATTTTGGAGGAAAAAGTCTAGAGTTCAATGGCTCAAGGAAGGAGAGCGGAACACAAGATTTTTCCACAGATCCACCATAGCTAATAGAGAATACAACAGAATCTCTACGATAAAGAATGAGAATGGGGAGCTTCAGAACACTCATGAGAATATTGAAGTTGTTCTTGTTAAGCATTTTCAAAACATCACTCGAGAAAAAAAATCTTGACAGGGAACAAGCCATCAGGGAAATTATAAGGCATATCCCTAAGTTGGTGTCTAGAGAGGATAATTTTAACCTCAACAGACCTGTTACTGAAGAGGAAGTAAGTGAGGTTCTCAAAGACATGTAGAATTTCAAAGCACCAAGCCCGGATGGTTTCAATGTGGATTTTTTCAAAGCTTATTGGCATATTGTCAAACATGATATTTTGAATGTGGTGGAGGATTCCAGGTGTAGCAAAACCATCCTGAAAGCCCTGAACACCTCCTTCATTTCCCTGATCCCCAAACAGGATTCAACTCAAAATGAAAATAATTTTAAACCCATAGCTTTATGTAATGTAGTTTACAAGATAATATCCAAGGTTGTTGCTAACAGACTAAGACCTCTCCTTCCCCACTTAGTTTCAGAGGAACAGGCAGGTTATGTGGAGGGCTGACAAATTCTAAATAACATTATTCAAGCACATGAGGTGGTTCACACACTTACTAGTAAAAAGCAGGTGGGGATGATCATGCAATTGGATATTGCCAAAACGTATGACAAGGTGAATTGGATTTACATCAAGAAATTTCTCACTGCTTTTGGTTTTGATCACAACTGGGTCAAATGTCTCATGGCCCTGGTGAATTCTTCTAGCTTTTCTATTTTTGTGAATGGCTCTCCCTTAGATATTTTCATTCCTTCTAGAGGCCTCAGGTAGGGATATCCTCTCTCTCCCTTTCTTTTTATTCTCATGATGGAAGGACTTGGTAGATCCATTAAGCATGCCAAGGAAACGGGAAAAATCAAAGGTCTTAAAATATCTGAGAATGGTCAAGCTCTGACGAACCAACAATTTTTTGATGACACCATGTTGTAAGGAATACCCACAATCAAAGGAGCTAAAGCCTACAATCAAATCCTGAAGGAGTTTGCCATGGCTACAGTTATGGAAGTCAATCTCTCTAAGTCAAAAATCTTCTTCTTAAACACTAACATTACTATTCAGGGAAATATTTCAAGAATTCTTGGATTCCAAAGGGATTCCCTCCCCACAAAGTATTTGGGAATCCCTCTCATAGCCAGACCTATGCACAAGAATATGTGGGAATCGATTCTTAATAAGTTGCAGGACAAAGTCAAAAATTGGAAATTCAAGGTCTTGAACCTGGCAAGCAGATCATTACTAACAAAGGCAGTTTTGCAATCTATCCCAGTTTTTATGTTATCAGCCCTCCCAGCTCCCAAAGGGGTTTTAGAGAAATTCAGGAATATACAAAGAGATTTCCTCTGGGGTAAGGACGAAACAAAGAAGAAGTGGGACATGCTCTCTTGGGATAAAATCTGTAAACCCAAGAGTCATGGGGTCTAGGCTTGGATGATCAGGAGATTCTTAGTAAAGTGCTAGAAGCCAAGCTTTGGTGGCGATGGGTTCAGGAGCCAAGAGGCCAGTGGTCAAGGATATGGAAAGAGAAATATGCTAGCTCTTGGCACACTAATGATCTCATAAGAATGTTTGGAAATTCAAAAGCATCTCACATCTAGAACAGAGCCTGGGAAAATAGAAGCCTAGTTCAAAAAAACAGTTTTTGGGAAATCAGAGTAGGGGACCTTGCGCTCTTTTGGGAGAAAAAATGGAAACAAGAACCAACACTATTAATAGAGGATTTTTTAAGCCTCAAGTAGGAAACAGATTCCCAAGGGTTAGATAAAGTCAAGGACTTCTTGCATCCTACTCAGAACTCAGGAAAGTGGAGAAGCTGGAGAAAAATTGAATGTAGAGATAATAGTCCCATTAAAACTAAAGCAGAGGCTCTTGGGAGCTTGCTTAAACAAAGAATGATTTTAGTTACAGAGGGGCAAGATCTATTGAGATGGGGCAGTAACAATAAAGGCGCCTTTAATCTTAAGGAAGCGAAAAGTATTCTCCTGGAGCTTGATTCCAGTGTTCCAGAAAAGACCTAGTAGCACCTCTAGAAACACCAAGGTTGGATGAAGATCAAGCTTTTCATGTGGTTGGTTCATCATAAGAAAATTTTAACTTGGGACAACATTAGGAAAGGGGGGGTTATGGGGCCTTCTAGATGTCAGCTCTGTGAAAAGCAAGAGGAAACCATGGAGCACATTCTTAACAGCTGCTCTTACACCACCTGGGTGTGGGATTCTTTCTCTAACATTTTCCAACAGACAGATAGAGATAGAAGTAGCATTACCAAAACCCTGAACAAGTGGAGAGGAAACTATTCGGAGAATGAGTTCCTTAATTTGGCCTGGGCCTTCACGCCAGGCTTCATTATCTGGAATGTTTCGAAAGAAATAAATAAAAGAATTTTTAAGAATGAAAAGGTTATTCCCCAAATACTATTTGATCTGATCCTAAAACAGCTCAGGGAGACAGTTAGTATTATAGTTCCTAATCTCCCTAAAAATCCCCCCTCTGAGACTGAGCTAAGAATTCTTGGACAACTGGGAATGAAAGGGATCACTCCACAAGGACTGAGTAGGAAGGACATAACTATGAATACAGAGATGTATTTCTGGCAACCACCATCGAAAGGCTATCTGAAATACAACATTGATGGGGCTTCAAAAGGCAATCTGAGAACAACCAATTTCGAAGGAGTGTTAAGAGATGAAAAGGGAAGTATCATCTCTATCTTCCACTGCCATTTGGGAAGAGCCACAAATAATATGGCAAAGTTAATGGCTCTGGAACATGTTGAAGCCCCGAAAATCAGGTGTACAACAAGGGGGATACCCACCCGGTTTGGACCTTGGTTAGCAGCTCCTTTTCCATTTGGTGTAGTGGGTCCGATTGGGGATATGGGACCAGTTTCCCAATTTATGTGTGTGTGTGTGTTGATAATTGATATTTCCTTTCGAATTATTTCTAAGTAAAATGCTTTTATTCTAAATCTAATTTAATGACATGCAATTTTATTTTAATAAACAAAAATATCTAATTCTAAAACAACCCCGGTATTTGATCTTTCATTTATGTGATCTAAAATAGTTTCTACAGCAATTGGTAATAAAGATCATTAAATCGCTATAAGAAAAGAATTCAATAAAGATGAACTGTTTCGTATAAAAAGTTAGTCAAACAGTTGTGAAAAACATATCGCATAATAAGTCACTCATCTATTAAGGCATAAATAAATAGCTATCACCGTACAAAAGTGCTAAATGATAACTCAAGCATTTAAGCATTCATATATAAATAATTGAACATGAATATCACCATAACACATAAGCATAATTTGTTAAGAGATAAAAGTACCATTTATAACGACTCCTACTCATGAGTTCTAGCAATAATGATTTATCTCTTCTTAATCCAACATCCACTAAGAGTACAAAAGTGCAACATCAGTAGTAGATATTAAACGAAGATATCAATAAATCTTGTTCCATTCATTCATCAAAACCTCCTCGGAGGGTGCAAAAGTGCATGTTCTGAGGACATGTTTTTGATAAATTTCAGGACCCTTCTCTAAATGCATGAGAAGGTTTTAAATACTACTAACTAAACCTGAAAATAGTTTATTACAAAAATGTAGGATATGGTTTAAATGACCATCCTCATTTTAGGCAAAATAAAGAAAAACTAAAACTAAAACTGAATCTAAAACTAATAGTAATAACTAACTATCTATGTATCTATTCCTTGTAGTCGCAAGCGTTTAGCATTTGCTTGAGGAGAGTTGGCTGGTCGACTTTCAACTTTAGCTGTCCTGCGAAAACAGAATTGGTAAGAGCTGGCGCCATCTTCTCAGAAGAATTAATGATACATTTGAGAGTCATGCACTGGCTGTGTGGTTTTACCAAGTACGTCCAGTAAGAATCCCAATTCCACTTGCTTAATCTTTTGACGAACTCTGTTTTTTCTTGAGCCTTCTATTTCTAGATTGTCTATAGATGTTGCACATTTGGTAGATATCCTGGAGTGGTCTCTGATATTAGATTTGTCCTGTGCAAATTTTCATTGATGTAGTCAATCATATTATTTGCCGCTGTGGCTGCTTCTTCTGCAGATTGTTCTGCTTTCCTAATCTGTGCATCCCACTTGTTAAAGAGCATTTCTTTGTGGGTTTCACTGATTATGGGTGCGCCTGCCTTTTTTCCTTCTTCTGATTCCTACCAAGACAAATATTCAGTAACTATTTTATCAATTAAATCATATTCATGTCGCAAGTCCATGACTTGATTAGTAATTCTATCGCTTATTTCGCAATAAGAGCTCCATTGTGATATTCTTTGGCACAATGTTTCTTACTGCTGTAGTAGCTGATCATTTAAGGAAATGGATTCTGAGATGAATTCTGTAATCTTAGGATCATCCTTGCGCATCTCTTGCATAACCTATAACTGTTTTTCTCTTTTGTCCAAACTATTTTGGTATCTTAGCTACATCTGTTGAAAGTCCTGCTGTAGTTCTTCAAGTTGTTTCTGTGCTTCACTGTTGGCACTGGCTTGTTGTAGCTATTGCTGCAAAACCTGTATTTGATCTTCTTTTTCTTTCAGTATTTGTTGTACCTTAGATGCTTTATCAATAGTCGCAAAAGCATATGCTCCTACGATCTGAGATAATTTAGTGAGATTTTCTATAGGATCAGTGGTGGGATCATGCCAAAGGATGTCTAATTGCTCTGCGCCATGAGAGAGCACACTTTCCAATTTTTTGTTCCTTTTTTGTCTTCTCACTACCGTCTTATGCTGTGGACTATAAACTACAACAAGAGGAGGAATTTCCTCTATTTTGACAATAAGTTCAGAGGATGGGGTAATGGGAATATGTTCCATTTCTGGGACATTGTTGATTGTCTCTATGACTATATCATTCACTATCTGTACATTGCTTTCAGGTGTCTTTGTGCTCTGTGCTTCGGTATTGACTAGGTCATTGAATGCCTCCCATTCTTTATCCATCTCAGTTCTGATTGGTGGTGGCTGGATGATGAGAGGGGGAAGATTTACTTATGGAGAGGTCAAAACCTGTTGTTCTGGGTGCTCCTTAGACTAGGCCATATCTCTTATTGACCCTTTGCTTTTATCATGTTCACTTTTGGACTTCTTGGAGTGTTCTAACATTTATTTCCCAGACTTAGATGTGGACTTGTCTGTGCTTGAACTTCCACTGAGACTGATACTGGGAGTTGGTTCCCTTACGGGTTCCAAGCGTAATTTATCCAATGGGATATTAGCTAACCTTCTTTCTCTGTACATTTTGAACTCTTGAAATTCTGCTGGGGGAAGTCACATTTGGACCGAATGCAGAACTTCTTTAAGTGTACTTTACTATTGAAACATATCATCAAAAAGATCGCATTCTTTAGAAAACACTTTGATTTTTACTACAGTAGTGAAATTCTTAACAATATCAGAAGGGTTTAATTGTCTTCCTGGAAATTTCAACAATCATAAACATAACATGTTGTTTACTTCTTTGAATGCATGGCCTAAATCAAATAGCAAAAAGGCCCCACAGGCCACAGGAAATTGTGGCCAAGTGGCCTTTTTCTTGTCCTTCAAATCTTTACTCATACCTCCTTCTCCGCAAGTTTGATAAGCAATCTCTCGTGCCAGTAGTTTATCTGGAACATATAGAGGTAGGACATGAGGGGAAGCGAGACTTCCGAATACCCTGACATATGTGAAAATTTCTTCTCTGAACCATCTCGTAACAGGAAGCATATTGACCTCTGCTTCGGGAGAAAATCTTGGAGGGTTTTTATCATACAACATTTTGTACAGAGGTAGCATGATTCCATGACAAATCTTATAGAAATACGGAATGAACTTGGAATCCCATAATTATTTGTGACCAATATGAATGGGTAAGGGGTCTTGAGTACTCCATTTCCAGCCCATTAGAGAAAACTTGGAAATATAACAAATTGCATCCATCACATAAGCAGATAAGTAGAAAGGCGGATAAATCCTTTGAGCAGTAGTTCTTTTGGACCAGTAATTCAAAATGGCTATGGCTAAATTGTTGGACAATATCTTAGCCCAATCCACAATAGTAACATTAGTGGTGGCATCTAATAATGCCATCCATTCAGATGAAAATTTGTTAACATCTAGATTTCCAAAAAGTCTACAGAGCATAGTAGTAGCAAAGCAATATGGGGAGGTGGGAGAACCAATACTATACATACTGTGCTTATCCTTTTTTAATGGTTCGTCTCTTCTTGACCAGTCCTTAGTGCATTCTGCCAAATATTCATTTTCTTTAGCGAACCTCTCCATGAACTATTTGTTATAAGTCGCCTGTGGCTCTGGTAGATGATACATGAGCCTCAAATCTTGTGGAGTGAACGAGACAATGAGTCCTTGACCCCGAGTCTCAAATTGTCTATTCGTGATATCAGCACTATCCAGTACCCATTTGATCATGTCCATGTATGGAAGAATTTTGGGCCTCGCCGCTATCTAGTGCAAGAAAGAACATGCTATTTCTGTAATAGATGCCTCAGATGACATGTGTGAGCCAGCAGTAGCTGAAACCTCCATTATTTTGGGGTTTTCTTCCTCGAGTAGACTGTACATGCCTTCCCAAGTAGTAACACTGACATCTTTGTTATAGTTGTTGTCTATGTATAATGGCATCATCTCTTTATCTTCAGAACTCAGAGCTTTACCCTTCTTTTCCATAATATTCTAAACATTGCTATGTACACTTCTCTGCTTTTCACTCCTGTACTTTACAAATGAGGCAAGAGTAATGATAAGGAAAAGGGTGACGGGAAAGATTTAAATTCTGAAAACATATAAAATATATCACCCTACGTGAAATTCCTCCTCGATTAGATCAAAACCATATTTCATTAATGATTGCCAACTAACTCATTAATTAACATTAATGCGCATAACTGGGCATCGGTTTATGGAAAAATCTTTCTCAAACAACAAGCCTTGTAGATTTGTGATAAGGCAATTTTCCGATTTGCTTCAAAATATCGCAAATCGCAATATCGCAAATTCATTGCCTGTGGCAATTATCCATTACAATGTGTTTTCTGCGAAATGCGATTTGCGAGATGCGCCATCACATATTGGCAGTTTGAAGCATTTCAGCTTTAAGTGATATTTGAGGCATGCGATGCGATGAGGGTCTTTTGATGTGTGATTTTGCATCATGATTTCGTAATCCTAGGATTCTGCTTGTAGGAAGGCATCCATTACCTTTTTGCAATGCAACGTTTTTTATTAAGGGAACGGTTTTGTTCGAACTTATCATAAAACTCAAGTCTTTTTGGGATTTTCCGGTATTCTCCTACGTTTTATGATGGTAAGATTTATTCAAAAAGGAAATGGATGCCTAAGTGATTTTTTGAATTTTATGGATAAGGGTCCCCACTTTTTTAGTATTAGAACTAAAACTAAATAAGAAGGGGGGTTGTTGCTGGCCACAACAATTGGCGATTCACTTGGAAGAACCAGTTATCTCTACTTTTCTTTTGAATTTTCTAAACTTCCAAAACAGGAAATTTTCCATAAAATCAAACTTTAATATAGAAAGATAAAGTACACCATGATTTCAACTGTCAATGATAGTTTGTTTCTTCTATGTCAACTTTGTTTCTTTACTTCCTAGAGCTAGTCATTGTATTTACATCAGCTACTACTTGGTTTATAAAGATAAAAACAAAGGCTTCTCTGTAAATCAGTTTTAAATATGCTCATTTATTGTAGGTAGAGCCTCTGCTGCTAGCAGGGGTTTATAGCCTCGATAGGGTTACTTGTTACCCAGCAATGATCCTGTATCCTACTTAGAGAAATATACGATTTTCAAAGGGAAATCCATATTCAAACTTATTGCTTTTTATTTTCTTTTAATCCTTAAAGAATAATGCCTTGGTTTGGTAGCCAAATTATGACAGTGTTGTTACACAAAATATTGTCACCATGACTATTTGCAGTCAATATGGGTCTATCATCATTCATACTGTCCTCCTAAGCAAGTCTCAAACCTCATCTCTTCATGTCAAGCTTTGAAAATGAGAGAAAGACTTTAAAAATCAATAAAGCTCTAGTTCCGCACTTTCTCTCACTGTTACCTGCAGTCCCGCACCCCCTGTTCACATTACCTGCAGACCTGCCCGCTCTGTCTCTAAAGGAGTGGGTGCGGACCCCTGTGAAAGTAAAAAAGGCACAACTTTATTCTTAAAAACTCTCTTTGGGTTAATTCTAGATGATTCTAGAAGGAATTTTGATGTGGATGGTTCTCTCCTAGGTGTTTCATGCATCCCAAAAGTGAAGGAGCTAATCCCTTGATGCGAGGAGCTTATCCCTTTGAAGCAGTGTTATAGACATTTTTGTGCCTTACAGCATTGAGCATGAAATGTCCATAATCTAAGGGATCCAAAGTCCCTAAACATGTTGTTCCTACCCCTAGAGGAACAAGGCTAACTAACCACAGCAATTCACAGAAGTTCTCCACCTGAAACTGCTAAAAAACAAGTCAATTCAGGATCATGTCAACTACTCCGCTGACCATCTGCGCTGAATGTCAGTGGCTCCACTGTCTACCTGCATTGAATGTCAACTCCAACACTAGCTACCTGCGGTGAGTGAGTTTGGACATGTGGCAGACTCATTCCTCAAGGTGTCAGTGCCCAGGAAGCTTCCAAAATGACACTTGCCTTAGGGAATTCGACTGGTGATGAGTAAGAGGTTCCAAATCTCCAAGTGGAAGAAAGAACCTCCAAGTGGACTCAAGAACTAACAGAGGGAATCTGACTCATCCTCTCTACAAACATCTATATATGGATCTCTCCTCCATGAGATGCGAGAGGCTGGAATTTTGTTATTGCAAAGAGTTGTTGTTGGTTTGAGACTGGAATCATTGGGTGCTTAATGCTTTGAAGGGAGGTGAAGATAGGAATTCCATTCTGCTGGGAAGGAGATGTTGGATTGGAGCCCTATGGGTTGTATCTCTTCCTGAACCTTGTTATTTATCAATAAATCTATCTTGGTTTTCTCCTATATACTGATGTATCTTTGATGTATGATTGCATTAGTGTATTTGATTTATTTCTAATCCTGAATCATTTATGAATATGAATATCTGCCTTTGTGTTGTGTTCTTCTCTTGTCTCAAGTAGCTGTTCTCTTGTCGCAAGTAGCTGTTCTTTTGTGATCTTGCGGGAAGGCAAGTAGCTATTCTCTTGTGGTTTTGCGAGGAGGCAAGTAGCTGTGAACACCCAAAGAGAAGAGGATATAGATCGAGGGACAAACGGAAGACACCGGTAAGTCCATTGATCTCTCTTCTTTCCCATTTCATAAATGAAGAAACCAGAATAGCTGTCTCTGTTTGTTGCTAAGGCACTGTCACACCTTAGGTGGATAGGATCGTCCTGCATAGGCATTTTTCCCCACAACAAATTGGCGACTCCACTGGGGACATTTGTTTTAGTCATTTTATTTTCTATCATTGTTTACCTCATAGACTCAACAGCAACAATCGAACTGCTTCTGCTATTCTCAGTTGCAAAGTAGACAGTTGTTGCCTTGATCCTTCACTGGATTTTGTCTATGATCTGAACAATGGACTCACAAATGATTTGATGATCCTTTGTGATAGATCTTAGTACCCTCTCAAAGCATCCCTTTGATTATACCTTGCTTGTGTTTCTGATTTGGCCTGAAACTGTTGATTTTTGAGCAATCTGTGACCCAGAACCCAATGAGAAACGAGAGTTTCTCCTTCAGCGCAACTGCTGTGAAGGTGTTCTGCATTTCAACGCAGTTCCCGTGAAGGCTACCTGCGTTGAATGTCAAAACCACAGTGTTGAAGTTGCGCTGAACTAGTCTTGCCTTGTGTAGCTGGGGTTCTCTGCTCTATGTTGCCCTGTTTTGATCTCTGTTTTTTGCAGCCTGTAACCAGCATAGGTACCAGTCTGATAACTCCTTTTCTCTGCTTAAATTTCGCCTCCTTTTGTACAAAAATACTGTGAGTGTTTTTATGTGTTTGTGGCATCATTTACAGTTTTCCTTTGCATGAGTGAAATAATCATCCTGTAGCCCTTGATTCAGATCTGTTGATTGTGATCTTAGGAGAGACTTCATTAGCTGTTTACAGTTGATTATACATTTACTTTTGCTTATTGGTTTGAGTTTGTCTCTTTTAAGTGTCGAAACAAGCTGTTCATTTCGAAAATCGCAAAGTGTTGTAATCTCTTCTACCCTTGTTGATTTCGAAAAAAGTAAACTTGTTTGTATCTGTCATTAAAAGCAAATTCAAAGTTGTACAAAAAGCTTTCTTGGTAGGCATCAATACTAAGAAAGCGGAAAACAAACACCTGCGTTGTGCATTTGCATTTTGATAAGTTTGCATGCTTGATTTAGGAACAGTGCATTAGAGTGTGCTGATTGCTCTTTGAGAAAGGATGGTGTCTTTCTTTTCCCTTAGTAGCTAGGATTTTCAAAGTTGAAAAGATAATAAAGCTTGCTTATCATCTTAGACTGCATTTAGGAATTTGTATCATACATCTCGTGGTGAACCTTGAAAGGCAAACTTCTAAAAAGATCAACTTAAAATAAACTGAATGAACTTAACAACGCTTTGCAACATAACGCACAACATAGAGGTCTAAGCTAGAGACGTGTTCCAGCGTCGTTAAGCCTAGTGACTGTCGATCTCGTGGAAGGTGGGTGATTCCTCCTGAGGGACGATAGCGCTAGTACGGATTGTGTTCCCATGTATCGTCGCATATATATTGGGAGACCCCTATAGGCATATATCCTTTATCCTTAGGAAGTCGTGTCGGCTGCCCTACTGATCGCAATGCAGTGAACACAGCATTCACGAAGATCGACCGCCCGTACCTTAAAAAGTATTCTGCGGTTTTGCGAAAAGTTTGGCACACCCTCTGCCTAGAACTCCAGAGCAGTTTCTTTTGGCCTTTTTCAGACTCTATAACAGAAAAAGTCCATCCGAGCATTTGTCACTTCGGGCTCGTTAAAACATCGAAGGAGACTAGAGTCATCTTTAGCTTTTTCTCGACTCTTTAAAAGTGAAAAAGCAAGTTGTGTCTAAAGCGTCGTTAACAATTTATTTTAAACGGAACAATCACCCTTTATTCCCGCGTTGATCTTTAGGTTGAAAAGATGGAGCCCACCAACCAAGGAATTCCCTTAAGTGGAAATCCTAGTCCTTTCTCCTCTTGGGGAGAAGTTGGTGCGCCCCACATGGCCACATTGTCGCTTCCAGGACTGACAATTTGCCTACCAGTCTGGCTCTTTTCAACCAATGTCGTTCAGAACACCACCATTCCTGAACAGTCGAGTCAACAGTTAGACCAGACCAAAGTTTCCCACCAGCCTTCTACTTCATCTTCCTCTCTTCCTTCCTCTTCGCTTGACGGAACTGGTAAAGCAAAAAACCAAGTTCCTAAGGAGAAGAAGGAGAAGAAGAAGAAAGAAAAGAAGAAGAAGGAGCCAAAGGCGACTGGGGGCAAACAAGCGTCGTTTGACAAAAATCCACACACAGCACTGGCAAGGCCTAAATCGCCATGCATCATATGCAAGGGAGACCACTTCCACAGAGATTTTCCCTGTATCCCTCAGATACTAAGGGACTGGTCTCCCCGTTTGCACAATTCGGTAGCGTCGACCTCTGATAGCCATGTTGATTGCTCACCGTCAACTAGTGGAAGTGAAGCCACAGGACAAAGAGGGAATGCTAGATTTCCCTGCAAACTGTGTGAAGGCGATCACGCCATCCACCGTTGTCCCTTCTTAGACGAGGCAAAAAGAGTTCTGGAAGATCGTCCGATTTTACGAGCGCAACTTCCTCCTGGATATCAAAAACTCCTGCCAAGTCCTTCGCTAGTTGAGAACCTGGCTGGCCCGCTCAAGTGGTGGGCCGAAGCGCCAGTCATTGAAGATGAACCATCTGAATCCATACCTGACGAAAGTCTAAAGGTTGAAACGGAAGTTGACCCGGTTTTGCCTTCAGAGGCTCTATCTTCGAATGACACCATCACAGAGGAGAATAAAGACGACACCGTCCAAATTCTCTTCATCAGCACTGACTTTGATGATCAAGGGGGCAATGCCACCATTCCTTTATCGCAGGAAGGAAGTTCATCAGAGCGATATCCGGCCGTCTATTCGGTCCCACCACCAAGCAACCTGGTTGTGTCCTTTGACTGGAACCAACTAGGCAGACCCCGCTTGCCAGCTAGCATACCATTCAGAATTATTGTCCAAATATACAGAATGGTAACGGCTGGCACAGTTATTGATGAAGGGGCATCTGTGAGTATCCTTTCCTCTATTGCTTGGAAAGCACTTGGTTCGCCAGCGCTTTTGCCTGAAATGAGAAATCTATTAGGCTTTGATAAAGGAACCAGTCGACCTTTAGGGATCCTCCCCAATGTGCCCATAACATTGAAAGGGAAGACCGTTCAAATGAACGTGATGGTCGTTCAAGGACCCTTGGATTATAACCTACTCCTTGGATGAGACTATATATATTGCATGGGAGCCATCGTCTCATCACTCTTTAGAGTAATGTGTTTTCCGCATGAAGGAAGAATGGTCAAGCTCGTGGACCAACTTTCATTCCCCGGATCACGCATCGCAAATAGTCATGAACCATCCCTAAATGGTCTATTCACGCAAGAAGTGTCTCAACCCATGGTTCATCCTCCTGATGAGCACGAGTAATCCAGGAGGATATGACTGGAACCCAGGGGGCATGCGTCCTGGTCTGCTTCGGCAGAGAACTTTGGGTATAGGGTAGGTTTCCGCAGGAGAATATGACTAGTCCATACCCCGTCCATCTAGGAAGAGGGTTGTTCTAGAATAAGATTCTTTTGTCAAATTTATGTGAGTGAAATAAACTATTTTTCACTCACCTTTGTCTATTTCGGTAGATATTGCCGAGGAAGTGTTTTGTTTAAACTACTAACGAGACAATCTTTGGGTAACCTGAAAGAGGTAAGCCTCTCTCGTTAAAACAAATGTTTTGACGGAAAAGAAGTAGAGGTAACCTTGAAACTCTGTTTTATGCCTGGGGGCATGCAAACCTTTTGGAATGCAAGCAAGGGGTGGCTATTTATTTTTTAAATTTTTAGGTCCTCCCTTTAAACCTGTAGGTCTAACCCTCTAAACTCGTAGGATTAGTCATTTCCGAACTTGCATAACGAAAGGATCCGGGGCAAAGCTTACGTGAGATGAAACTCCATAAAAAATAGCATCTCCAATGAGACACTCTTATCATATGACTGGTATAATCGAGCAGTTTTAGCACAAAGTTCATGCTCGTTAAAAAATAAACGCAAGATCCGAGCAGTTTTAGCGCATAGTTCATGCTCGTTAAAAAATAAACATAAGTTTGAGCAGTTTTAACGCGGACTTCATGCTCATTAAAAAATAAACATAAGCACCACCCGGTAAATAACCACTGTGAATGTAATATCATCAGCCATCAAAGCCTTGGTCGTGTTTGCACCATCACCTCCACTTTTCATTTGGTCAATCGTTCACCTCCATATGATTGTTTACCCATTTTGAGGAACAGCTGCGAAGAGTGATTTATCCTAGCCATCCTTGTGACAATGCCGTGATTGGAAAATTCCAACCTGTACCTGGAATCAGCTGCTAACCCTGTTTATCACTCGTTCCTCAAAAGACGAGTCTTCTTTAAGGTCTTTTCAACTGACTCGTAAAATATGAAAAGATTGCCGAGTTTTGGCCTTCCAGCTCGTTAAAGCGATCGGAAGTGCTATCCCTCCTCTAGATTTTAATCTTTTTGGACCTGAGGGATTATTGCACAAAACGATCGAGCGCTTGTTTTGTTCGGCTCGTTAAAACGATCGAAAACTCATCCCTTCTGTATTTTTTTATGCTTTTTCGGACTTAAGGGATTAGATGACGAAAAAGGACTTTTGGAGTTAACTTTATGTACCTTTTCAGACTCTCTAAAAATGAAAAGGACTGAGTTATCCTTGTCGTTAGACTCGTTAAAATCACTAAATAGCGACAAACTTGTCTTTAGACGAGAACGAGTTTCACTATCGCTAGGCTCGTTAAAACATAGCGATGGGCTTGCCCGAAGGGCAGGTTATAGAACCAGCATATGTTATCCTCCTCAAGCTTGACAAAAATAAAGAGGTACTGGTCAGCAATGACTGGGGAAAAATTGGGAGAAACTAAAGAAAACTTTGATGGTAGCAAGTCGCTCTTGAACATGACACTTTTCCTCCGTACCACAATCGGGTTGGGTTCTTTCATTCACCGGTCACATCCATGGTCTTGCCATACCATCCATAATTGGGGTAATGCTACCGATCCATCGCATCAGTGTCGCCATATGTTCAAGAGAAGTCGTTCAGAAAGAGTCAACCGGGTCCCATCCACTGCCATACATTATCCTTCATCCATTCATGACCGCCACCCTGAATCATATGTCACAGATCGTTTTCACCTCCATCAAAATCATTAGCTCCGTTCCGTGTCACTGATGTGGGATTCATTAAGGCCCTCCTTTGACGGATCGCTTCTTGTCGACATCAGCTCATTATCCAAGAAGTTGATCTAGGAACAACCCCTTCAGTACTTTGAAGCTTGCATGCCTCAATGGCAAGTTTCTCACTTCTGGCGACAGGTATACATCAAGGACCTTCGACCAGAAGATTTTGCGTGGTGTTCGACGCCAAGTCCTTTATTCACACCACACGAATTGTACTGCAGTACCTTGAGGGTCATTATCATTATCGGTGATTCCTCTCACGCTTGTTAACGGTTTACCTCATTGACCGGTAATCAAGCGATGTCTTTCCATGTTCGACTTCAGTGCGATTCTCACATGGATCGACTTGTACTTAGAGCGAAGATCGAACGAGTTTGAAGACCCCGGATCTAGTTTCATCCATCTGGGCTACGATATATATTCAGGAAATATAAAGACATTTGACATGTACATCATTGCAGCAGACGATCATCCTACTCAAAGGATGATAATTTCATCAAAATTATCAGTCTACCATCAGACGATTGTCTGTTCTATGTACGGAAAATGAATTTATAAAGCTGAGCATGGGAATGCCCGCCTCAGCTAGATCATGAAAGCAGTATGAAAAATAATGTATTGTATTGTATCTTATTACAGGTCTCCTCCCAGCGATTGGATGAACTTCGGACCCTCCTGGATAAAGCATTTCACCCGATAAACGGCCTCATACTTTAGGGGGCAACTGTTATAGACATTTTTGTGCCTTACAGCATTGAGCATGAAATGTCCATAATCTAAGGGATCCAAAGTCCCTAAACATGTTGTTCCTACCCCTAGAGGAACAAGGCTAACTAACCACAGCAATTCACAGAAGTTCTCCACCTGAAACTGCTAAAAAACAAGTCAATTCAGGATCATGTCAACTGCTCCACTGACCATCTGCGCTGAATGTCAGTGGCTCCACTGTCTACCTGCGTTGAATGTCAACTCCAACACTAGCTACCTGCGCTGAGCGAGTTTGGACATGTGGCAGACTCATTCCTCAAGGTGTCAGTGCCCAGGAAGCTTCCAAAATGACACTTGCCTCAGGGAATTCGACTGGTGATGAGTAAGAGGTTCCAAATCTCCAAGTGGAAGCAAGAACCTCCAAGTGGACTCAAGAACTAACAGAGGGAGAGGACACTAGTCAGATCTCAAGCTGACTCATCCTCTCTCCAAACATCTATATATGGATCTCTCCTCCATGAGATCCGAGAGGCTGGAATTTTGTTATTGCAAAGAATTGTTGTTGGTTTGAGACTGGAATCATTGGGTGCTTAATGCTTTGAAGGGAGGTGAAGATAGGAATTCCATTCTGCTGGGAAGGAGATGCTGGATTGGAGCCCTCTGGGTTGTATCTCTTCCTGAACCTTGTTATTTATCAATAAAGCTATCTTGGTTTTCTCCTATATACTGATGTATCTGTGATGTATGATTTCATTAGTGTATTTGATTTATTTCTAATCCTGAATCATTTATGAATATGAATATCTGCCTTTGTGTTGTGTTCTTCTCTTGTCGCAAGTAGCTGTTCTCTTGTGATCTTGCAGGAAGGCAAGTAGCTGTTCTCTTGTGGTTTTGCGAGGAGGAAAGTAGCTGTGAACACCCGAAGAGAAGAGGATCTAGATCGAGGGACAAACGGAAGACACCGGTAAGTCCATTGATCTCTTTTCTTTCCCATTTCATAAAGGAAGAAACTAGAATAGCTGTCTCTGTTTGTTGCTAAGGCACTGTCACACCTTAGGTGGATAGGATCGTCCTGCATAGGCATTTTTCCCCACAACAAGCAGGGCTTTATCCCTTTGAAGGTGGACCTAGTAACTTCCCTCCATTACACTATAAATTAAAGCATTGGGCTAGTTGCTAGGGAGGTTAGAAGCTGAAAATTTTTGAGGGTAAATGCTGGTGGAATTGAGACTTCCTAGTTAAGCTTGAGAGGAGAGATTACATACCTTTTGGCTTCATTGGGAAGAGAGTGAAACTTGTCAAAGTAGAGGAGACTTCTTGCTAGACCCTGGGAGGAGCTTGTACAGCATCAAGGCACAGGTTGTAAAGTTCTTCTTTGATTTAAATTAATACAATCAGATTCATTTTTCTCAACAAATTGTCTTATGTGATTTGTTTCATGAATTCCTTGATCATCATGATAAGTATGCTTTATTATATTGGCTTTTTAGGTGCTATTTAATGTGTGTGCTTGTTTGTGTTTGCAGGTCCTCTATAAGGGAGCTCATTTCGATCAACAGAGCGAGGCTTCCACAAACTTGCATTGGAGCCAACGTAGGCCTAAAACACTTGTTTGCCTCTGTTTATAAATTGCATACTTAAAGAAAGATGGGATTTGATTGGTTTGCTTGTCGCTAGATATCATTAGATACTAGGGAGGTCGATCTTGTCCGCAAGAACGACTCATTCCGTGTGACAAAATGGCGACTCCGCTGGGGATTTGATTTTTTGATTTGCTTTACTTTGACCTGAGAAACTGTGTTTTTGTTTCTGTTTTTGGCTTGATGTGTGTGGGATTGGGTAGGTTTAGTTAATCTTGAATTATTTTTGTTTTTCATACTTTTGGAAGAGGACCGCACCCTCTTCTTGTAACATAGTGCGGACCTATCTGCACTTTTGCTTTACACACAGAGCGGTACCGCACCTGTGTGGACTGCGGGCCTGCGGACCTTGTCAAAATTTTGAAAAACTTAAGATTTTCTCTTTCAATCAGCTTAGGATTTGTTTAGGTGTTTTTATCCTCTGCCCAGATGTGCACGTGACTTGTCAGGAACTTTTCTTAGGTTAATTCCATTGGCATTAGGGTTTTACGTGAAATTCCTAGAAGTTTTGGTTGCCGGGATTGATTTTCATTTTGGTCTTGTAGTAGCTCAGAGCTTAGAAGCTTTAGAAGCCTCAGATCACCTTGGTTTTTACTGGCCTTCTTATGAGTCTGACAATTTGCAAAATCTACCTTTGTTGAGGAATCCATCTTGTGTTTCTCTTTGCAAAACTTCGAAAAGACTTGTGTTAAAAGTTTTGGATTTCATTTTTAGAAAAGAAAACAAAAATTGGTTTTTTTTTTACTGATTTGTGATTCTGGACAAATTAGTCCTTAGTTTGCTTATAGCTAAGTAAAACATCCTTGAAAAGAAATCTTGTAAGATTTTACTTCAAATAGTTCTTAGAATTTATAGATCTCAAGATTAGATTTATCCATAGTTTTGAGTGTTTTATAAAAAATAAAAAAAATCTCTTTTGAAAAAGTTTGTTTTTGTAGTATTTGAGTGTTTGAAAGAAAAGGGAAATTTTCATGAGCATAACTAGTTGTCTCATTTTTTTATTGTATTGGAAAAGACAAAAAGCTCTTCTTTTGATTTGTTTGTTAAGGAAAAGATTTGTTTTTACAAGCATTTGCATTCTCAACTCTTTCCTAGCTAGAAATTCATTGAAGGGAAAAGATTGCTTCTCATCTTAAGTGCATTTTTTAGTGATTTCGAATCGAGTCTTCACACCATAAGTTTCATCTCCACACCTCTTGACTTAAAGAAAAACCAATACAAATAACGCTTAAGGTAAAATCTATCTAGTAATCCTTTTGTTTCTAGGGCTCTATATCACCAACATAGCTTAGGCTAGTATCTTGGAGTAGGGAGTAATTAACTCTCCAAGATAGTAAAACAAACAAGTAGTTGTATCTTGCAGTATGAGATAAAATCCAATTGTTACATCTATGCTCTAGGAAAGCTCCTCTTAAAGGAGAAGCACGAGATCATATCTGAACCAGTGTGGGAATCAATCCTTCCTCATTGTGAATGATAGAAGATATTCACATATTAAAAATGGTAAACCTCGGATTAACCATTGTTGAGGAGCCTGGGGTCACTTGTTGGTAAACCTTGGATTATGTAAAGGAGCCTTCAAGGGGATTGAGCTTGTTACTTTGCCCTTGCATGCGTATCGGATCATAGACTGTTCCCCCAGGTATATTTGTTTCTGTTGGTAACCATAGTGACCATATTCTATAGGATTCTTTCCTAAGGTGACGGTGGAGGGAAGATCCCACTTTACCTGGAGCAGGCGTCGGCTAGACTCACTTGGATTTTCTGGGGGGTTCTCTTCACTCGAGACGGTTTAGTGGAGGAACTTGTGCCAGTGTATTCATTAAGCAAGTTGCCAGGGTAACTGTTCCAACCGCCATTTCTGTATTGAATTCTGCGACGTTGGATTTCATCACCAACTAGTGTTTTCGGTACGGAAAGTTACTTTTTGTGTGTGGTTTGATCTCCTAGATTCTTTAGGCATGTGATTCAAAATTGTTTGGTTCTTTAGAGGCTTTAGGTGGTTTTCATTGAGATTTTTCTTTGTTTGCGTGTGAAGTAGTTAAAATATTTAATCGTGGCTGAATTACCGAGGAAGTCCCGTAGACTTTGGGGCCAACCTCTTGAGTTTTCACCAAGCCAGCCTGAAGGGCTACGAGCCCTTGTAACTCCTAGAGACAGTAGAGTAGGGTCATCTGAAGAAGGAGAGTCTTCTTTAGTGGTACATCCTAATTATCAAGCTCTAGTAGCAGATTATAATCCACAATCTGTTTCTGTTTCCGAAGTTACTGGTAGTTTTTCATCTACTAGTGATTTAGGTCAAGAACCTGAAATATCTGAACCTGAAACTGAATTTGCGGCTACTCCAACATCGGGATTTGCCTCTCCAACTTCTAGTGGTCGTGGTTCACCCAGGGTAGAAAAAATAATTACCCAAAATCTTCCTTCTAGACTTATAACTATTGAAGAACTTGCTACTCCGAAAGAAGAAGGTATCCCTATCCCTAAAAATCAACCAGTTATAGAACTTAGGGAGCGTGAATCAATCTTTTACAGTCCACCTAGGACCGACGCTTGGTATCTTTCATTAACCAATTTTTTGGAAAACCTGGGACTAAGATTTTCACCACCTCGTATTCCTTTTCACCCAACACCTAGGGGTTACTATCCTCCGTTAAAAATGTCAAGACAGTTGTCCATGTTTTCTCAATCTGTAGAAACCTTTATATACGGTGGTCCTTCTGTTCCCTCTGGGTATCAGTCACTTACTAGTACTTTTTTGGGAGCATCTCCTCAACCTATTGGACAAGGGTTATTAACTGGTAATAACGGAACTAAGCTGTTGAGTGTAGAAGATATTCTTATGATGTCAGGTACTATTCCTAATCCTCAACCTCAAGGTGGCCAGTTACCGCCTGGGGGGCAGCCTCAATGTCCTCAATTATCGCCTACGAGGCAACCTCAAGGTACCCAATTTCCACCTGGGGGGCAACCTCAAGAACAGTACATACCTACGGGATAGTACATTCCTCAAGGTCAACCCCAGACTCAGTATGTACCTCAAGGTCAACCCCAATATCAATATGTACCTCAAGGTCAACCCCAGTATCAGTACGTGCCTCAAGGTTATCAACCTCAAGGTCAATACCCAACCCAAGGTTACCAACCACCTTCCGGCCAATCATTTGTCCAAGGAGCTGGAAATGTACCTTTGAATTATCAACCCTACCCTCAACCCGGTTATGGTCCTCAATATTCTCAACCTGCTATGGGTCCATACCCCAGAATGAACTTAGTGTGGGATCCATCTCAAACTCAACAGATCTTGCAACCAAATGTGCAGTTGTCATCTCAATCTGGATAACTCTTGGTTTCTGGTTCATCCCAGCAACCGGTCCAGTCTACTATTCAAACTTCTGCACCTTCTGTAGTTTCTCAGTCTGGGCCTAGTACGCCTCGTACTCCACCTCAAATGACTACTGTGACTGCTGCAACATCTGTTCAATCTACCCCATGTACTTCTGGAGTATCGACATCTTCGGTTTCTACTGTTCCTGTATCAACTCCTCAGACATCTTTACCTCAATCTGGATCCACAATTCAGACTTCGGTTCAAATGCCAGTAGGACAACTTGGTCCAAGTATGGTTGTCACAAGTCAACCTCAATTTACTTATCAACCGTACCATGGACAGTACCAATTCAGTCCTGCTGTGTAGCAGCCAGTCTATCAGTATCAACCATACCATGGGTATACATATCAACAACCTCAACAACCCCAGTATGGTCCGATTAATCCTGGTTTTCTGGGAGGATATAATATCCCAAATGCAATTCCAATTCCTAGTTATCTTGGATATCCTCCTCCTGAGGCTGGTCTCATGACCTAGGGTTTCAGGGACCCTAATCGTCAGTTACCATTCATTGCAACTTTTGACTTTCCTTACTTGTCGCGCCTTATGAACGATCCAATTAACTATCTTCCGTTTTGGCCGCCAATGCCGAATAAGTTGCCTAGTGATATTCCTAAGTTTGAAGGCAAATCAGGAGAGGACCCGTCGAACCATGTGATGACTTATCACCTCTGGTGTGCGTCTAACTCCATTTCAGATGATTCAATCCATTTAAGGCTTTTCCAACACACTCTAATTGGTCTTGCGGCCAAGTGGTACATTGAGTTACCGCGAGCCACTTTTTATAATTATAATCAGTTAGCTACTTCGTTTTTAACTCATTTTCAGTTGCCAGTCAGATATGACAATGGCACGGAATTATTAACTTCATTAAAACTGTCAACGTCCACCTATATTTCTGATCACATTCATGAATGGAGACGTCGACGGCGTTTAGTGAAAGTTTTTATCCTGGATCAAATCTTAGCTGAATGGTTTGTCAAATCTTTATTACCGAAGATCATTGAGGATGTAGCTAAGGCAGGAGTCGTTACTGAAGAGCAAGTAATTGCTCAAGCTCAGTACCTTGACTTAGTTTATACGCAGTCAGGTACGTTACACAAGAAAATCCCTGACCTTCCTAAACAAAATCAAATAACTGCAGCTCCTCCAAGGTCTCATGCCGCTGATGGTATGATTGGTATGGTTAATACCAAAAGTAAGAAGAATTCTTCCAAGAATTCTTCTCCTATCAAAAATTTACCACATTCCCCGACAGGAGATTATTCCGTGGAAATTTCCGCTGATATTCATGTTGTAGAATCATCTACAGCCAAATCAAAATGCGGTGGTAAGAAGAGAGGGAAGAAGAAAAATAAATCAGATAAAAATTCGAAAGAGAAACCAGAAAAAGTAGAATCTACTGATGAGAAATGCAAACCTCGTTATCCTTGTCTCATTTGTGACGAAGAACATTTTACAAGAGACTACCCTCATCGTGCAGTGGTTGCGAAAATTGTCAAAGGTTCCCAAACGTCTGCTGTTTTGAAGGATCCTTTTCCTAGTCAAGACAGTAAGATGATAGGTTCTTCCTCAAATACCTCCGAAGAACCCATAATGATGATGTCCCATGTTAGGATTGCGACTCGATCGCAAGATTACGGAAGTAAAAGTCATGTTGATGGTAAGGAAGCAGAATCTTCTCATTCGAACCCATCAACTTCAACTCCCGATTTCGATCCACTATAGATCAACAAACCTAACCCAGACTTAGTAATCAAACCGCCTGCCAAGGGTATACTTTGAAAGTCAGCTTTCAATCCACATGTGAGAGCGGCTCAGAACTATAACATTGTTGAAGATTTGACTATTTCACCTTCAGCAATGTCGGCTTTGGAAGTGCTGCAATCATGTCCAACACAACGTTAATTGCTATTGTCGACTATAGGAGCTGTTGACGTTCAGGACTCGAACCTTATAATTTTCGATCTAGAAAGTAGTACACCACGCTTACCTCATCAAATGGCTTTCCAAATTCCAGTGTTAGTAAAAAATAGACCTTGTTATAGGACTGTAATTGATGAGGGAGCCTCAATGTGTATTATGTCGATCCAGTGTTGGAGATCGCTTGGTTCTCCTACGCTAAATCAATCCCCGATGATTCTAAAGGCCTTTGATGGCTGTGGGTTTCATCGTTTTGGCATTCTACAGGATTTACCTATAGGGATTGAAGGTAAAACTATTAATCTAGATGTGGAGGTGGTTGATGCCCCTCTAGATTACAACCTTCTCTTAGGTCATAGTTGGTCTTACGCTATGACAGCTGTTGTTTCCTCGGTCTTTCGGCTTATAAAGTTCCCTCATAATGGAAAGATCATAACTATAGACCAGCTGACTTACTTTTCATCTGACCCAGCCTCTTCTGAAAGTATTCAGCATGTCGGCAAAACAACTATCCCATATAAGGATGTTGGAGTAGGACTAGTTAAAGATTCTGGTTTACTGGGAACTTTTCCTTTTCCTCCTATCAATGCATCGTCTTCTACTGCAACCATTCATATGATTTTGTCAGACACTATTGTTTATGATGATCCTTGGATCGTACCTTCCAAATCTGAGATAGATTCATTTGGTGAAGTTATGCCTTTGAGTCCATATGAAATTGTGTATCAGACCGTGCAGTCATTTTCCGACCCTTCTTCAACCAAAATCGACTTAATGAATGTGGTCCATGAGGAATCATTTTCAACATCAAACGCAGACTCAACAACGTTTTCCGAACTTGTTCACACTGATGAGGAAATTCATGAAATCCTATGTGTCAATGATTTACCATGGGAAGATCTTCATCATAGATCTTCGTTTTTACCCGAGATTGATCTTTTTGAAAATGATTTTTCATCTATTTTTACGACTGAATATGTCAACGAACCTTAGAATCTAATGAAAAATCCTGATTCTAAGTTAAATTTGGGAAATATTTCTTGAACTATTCCTATTGATATTTCAGTTAAGCCTAGAATTGTTGAAAACATTCATATAGGTGCCTCTTGTACGGAAAATGAAATTCAAACATATAAAGCCCTATTTCAAGAATTCCACGATGTGTTTGCCTGGTCCTATGAGGAAATGCTAGGAATTGACCCAGCAATTGTTGTTCAAGGAATCAAAACTTACCCGGATGCTAAACCCGTCCGGCAACATTTGCATCAGATCCAGCCACGAAAAGCTGCTACCATTAAAGCAGAAGTTGAAAAATTACTCAAAGCATGTTTCATTTATTCAATTCCCTTAACAGATTGGGTATCGAATATTGATCCCGTTAACAAAAAGCAAGGAACAATAAGAATATGTATCGACTATAGGGACATTAATCGAGCCTATCCAAAAGACAATTACCCAACTCTCTATATCGATCAAATCATTGATGATTGTGCCGGCAGTGAAATATTCTCCTTCATGGATGGTTTTTCTGGATACAATCAAATAAATATTCTACCTGCTGATCAACCAAAAATGACTTTCATTTGTCCATGGGGGACATTTGCTTATTGCAAATTACCTTTTGGGCTCAAGAACTCCGGGGCAACTTTTCAAAGAGCCATGTCTTACGCGTTTCATGACATCAAGCACATTGTGCAACCCTATCTCGATGATTTACCTGCTCATTCATTACATCGACCTGATCATCTCATCCATTTACGAGCAATCTTTATGAGGTGTAGGCATTATCGAATTAGGTTGAATCCACACAAGTGTGTTTTCTGTATAGAAACAGGACGGTTACTGGGGTTTGTTGTTTCAAAAGCTGGCATTCGCGTCGATCCCTTGAAGGTTGAAGCTATTGTCAAATTGCCTCCTCCTTCGAGTCTACGCCAACTCCAAAGTTTGCAAGGGAAAGCAAACTTTTTACGTCGATTCATTCTATGCTGAGATCACAAATGGTTTTACCCGGTTGTTGAAATAGAATATCCCATTATTTTGGGATGAGATAGTTGACAAATCTTTCGATGCACTAAAACATGCGTTGACCCATGCACCATTATTACATCCTCCCAACTACAACCAGGACTACTTCTTATATCTCGCCACCTCCCATTCCACCATTGGAATGGTGTTAGTTCAGGAAGATGAATTCGGTACTGAACATGTGATATATTACCTTAGTCGCACATTAAATCCAACTGAGCTAAAATATTCACAATGTGGAGAAATTGGCATTGGCAGCTGTTCAAGCTGTCCAACGTCTTCGTCATTACATTTTACTACACAAGACTACAGTAATTTCTGATTACAACCCTATGATCTACATTTTGACCAAACAATTGCTAGGGGGCAAGTACTCCAAATGGATTGTGATCCTGCAGGAGTTCGACTTGGAATTTGAAAAGTATAAGTCGAAGAAATCTTTAGTTTTTGCGGAGTTAATGTGTGACTTCCCGCGTGCTGACACGGAAACTGTGGCAGAGGAGCCCATTGTGGACGAATCCTTGTTTCTAATAAGCACTTTAGATCCATGGTATGGGGATATCATAGTTTATCTCTAGACCCAATCCTTTCGGCCAGAAATTTCAAGGTCAGAATGTCGAAAAATACGATTCCAGTCCCAACAATTCAAAATTATTGGAGATACACTTTATCGTCGTGGGGCGAACTCTATTTTTTGACGTTGTTTAACTCATGAGGAAGCTTAAAGTGTTCTAAATGACTGTCACTCTAGAGCGTGTGGCAGTCATATGTCTGGGTTTGCCACAACCCAAAAGATATTGCGCACTGGCTACTTCTGGCCATCTTTGTTTAAATATTGTGTTAACGCGGTCCGAAAATGCCACAACTACCAAATTTTTGATCGAAAGATGCGCGCTCCACCTACTCCTCTACACCCTATAATTTTCATTGGTCCTTTTGCGAAATGGGGTATCGATTTTATTACATGTAACCCTCACTCGGCTAGGGGGCATGTGTATATCATCCTTGTGGTAGATTATTTTACCAAGTGGGCCGAGGCGATGCCTACATTTGAGGCAGACGGCAAAACTGTTGTGATTTTCATGTTCAATCATATAATTGCTAGTTTTGGTGTTCCACAAATGATTATCACTGATCATGGGCGTCATTTTCGAAACATAATGATGATTGAACTTACAGACCAACTTGGCTTGCGTCATGACAGTTCAACTCCATATTATCCACAGGCTAATGGTCTGGTTGAAGCCATCAAAAAAGTTCTAGTCATCATGATCCAACGAATCATTGGGATTCATAGGTCAAATTGGCATAAAATGCTATTTTTAGCGCTTTGGGCGTATGAAACCTCAGTAAAAACGTCAACCAGTTTCACTCCTTTCCAACTAGTTTATGGTCTGGAAGTTGTGTTACCTATTGAATGTTAAATCCCGTCATTGCAAATGGCCATTGAATTACTTCCAGCCACTTTCGAAGAGGAAAAACGTCTGTTATACTTGGCTCAGCTAGATGAGAATCGACGTGATGCTGCTTTAGCAATCGAGACTCATGCCAAATGTATTAAAGCTCAGTATGACCAAAATGTTACCCCTCAAAATTTTTCGAAAGGAGACCTAGTCTTATTGTACGATCAAGCAAATGATAAATTAGGCGCTGGAAAATTCGTACCCATGTGGCATGGTCCTTATGTTGTTAAGCGAATGCTAGTGAAAGGGGCCTATGAATTGGTAGACTTTGACGGGGTCTCTTTAGGTAAACCCAGAAATGGTCTTTACCTGAAGAGATATTATGCTTAAAACTGGCTAGGGAGATTTTTTAGATAGGTTAGTTTTCTTTCTAGCTGGTATGTTTTAGATTAAGAAGTGTGCTTAGCTTAGAGAGTGTTTTTGTCACTATTCCAGCTTATCTTGATTTTACTCTTGTATTGCAGATGTCGACGCCTCTCCAAACATACATTGGTTTTGCTGATGGTTCTTGTCGTAATACACAGAACATTTCTTCCACAGCTTGGGTTATCTATTCGCCCTCTGACGAGTTGATATCTATGCATGGGGTAAGGCTCGGTCAAACAACAAACAACATTGCCGAGTATAGTGCAGTGATTGAGTTATGATCTGAATCTATTTTATTTGGGATTTGGAGTTTGATAGTGAGGTTAGATTCTGAACTCGTTGTATTACAGCTTCATAGAGTATATGCCATTAGAAATCCAGTGTTACTGAGATTATTTTTGAGAGTTCATCTCTTGGAACGTGAATTTGACTATATTGAATATCAGCATATTCCAAGATATTTAAATACATTAGCAGATGCAATTGCTTCTCGAATGTTAAGTAGACATTTGCAATAATCATTCAAGTAAATTTAAAAACATTCCATAATATGTTTTACAAGACAAGCCAGTAATAGTGATATAGTATAATATAGGAGTGTGTCAAATATACATCGTCTTCGATCATAGGTTGAAAAACACCTTATGATCGGCAAAAATGATAGTACAAAAAGCAAAAAAATGTCATATGTGTCTACAACATGCGATCATCCTATCACTGGTGATGATCACGATAAGAAACCACTGTACGGGCCACCCTGCAAAAGAATCTCCTGAAAGGTCCTGGGACCCCAATCACATAGCGCTGTAGCCTAAGAGGAATGTCATCTATGCTAGTCTCCAGAATGTCCGCTGTCAATCGCTCTAGATGGGTCTCCAATTCGGCCAAGGTCTCTGCTGATTCGTCCTGTGGGACTGGTGCTGCTGCAGCTGGTTGTTTCCTCTCATAGGGCTGGAGAGCGGCTGGTTGTTGTGGACCTACATCTGCATTTCAAACTTTTACTATCAATTTTGGGACGAGATAAAAAAAAAAAAAAAGAAAAAAAAAAAAAAAAAAAAAAAAAAAATTAGAAAATGTTGAAAATGATTTTCCCTGAGTCATCCCATTGCTCTCCTGGTGGAAGAGCCATGTTTGGGTCACCAAAAAAATCTACCCCAGCATAAGGAAAGTCCTGAATAGAAAAAACTTGGTTCTCCAACCAATGGAAATACTCAGGAGTGAATCGAATGACTTCTATCCCCTCCTCAGGTTGACGGGCCATAACTACAACCCATCGCATCAGTTTGGGCTCTCGGGGAAGTCCAGCTCCAACAGTGAGATGCTGTGGGACCAACATTAGGACCCTCTCCAAACCAAAGCTCACAACTAAAGCACCATATCCAAAGTTCTTCAATTTTCCATTCTTTGCTCTAGTCAGTTGGCCTTTTATATTAGCCAACACAACATCACACTAGTTGAAGATGGTGCCTCGAAAGTAGTCTACTGCCATCCACATTTTGGATCCAGTGGCTATATGTAGTGTTGTGCTTCCGCAGAGCCTGGTAATAGTAAACGCAATCACTTTCAGTTCAGGAAGGGATATGGTTTTGATATCTATCCCTTTGTCTTTAGTCTGGTCATTGCAAAACTCTAGTCGGAGGCTATTGACAGACTGACCACCTGGCCTAGTCCTGAATAGAGTTAAGTGTTCACCTCTCTTAGGCAAACCAGTCAAAAAGTAAATGTCTGCTGGCTCCGTTTCAAGCTGGTGACCACCAATGAAGAAGCACTGGTCCTGTATGCTCCACCTGTCTACCAGCCACTACAAAAATTCCACCTGGGCCCTCATGCCAAGTATGGCCCAGAATTTGTATAAACCACATGCCTTCAATGCATCAATCGAAGGTTGATGATTTACCGCGGCAAGATCTACTTCCTCGTGCTCCCATTCTCGCTAATCAAGCATGATGTATACTCTACAATCAATAAAAATGCGAATTAGAATATCTAAAAGCAAAGTTTTTTGGGTGAAATTTGAGAAATTTAGGTTTAAAAACCCTTGCTGCGGGGACCGCACCCTCTCTGTTAGAGACAGTGCGTGGGTCTGCACTTTGCCTTCATGGTAGGTGCAGACCCCTGACTTTTTTCCCTTTACGAAAAAGTCAGGGTCCGCAGGTTACCTGTGCTATGCCTACGGACCCCCGCGCGCGGGTTTCTAACCTAAAAATCCCTTAAAAGATGAAATCAAAGCCTAAAAACAAATTTGAAACGGATGAAATGAATGAGTGGGATGATGTCGATTACCTGGAGGAGACGGCGTTCGATTCCAACGGATGGATTTTTCGCAATATTCACGGGAAGTTTCTAACCAAAAGCTCTATTTTCTCACCCAATACTCAAATGGTAAAAATGAATTTACAAAAGCCCTTTTTATAAGTTTTTTGAATAAATGAGTTTTTAATTTGTTTATGTTTCACTCTAAAGAGGTAATTTTTGAAGCATTTTTATCCATTTTAAACAGGTATGAGTAATGTTTGAGTTTTTGTTCAGGATAACAGATTTTTCAGGTGAAATCAGTCATTTTCGACGAAAAAACATTAGAGTCACCTTTAAGCTCTTTTATGACTCCTAAAACATGAAAAGATTGCCGAGCTTTTCTTTTTAAGCTCGTTAAAACGGAACTAAAAAGACGGTCCACTTACAGCCCTTTTCTGACCTTAAAAACATGAAAAGATCGCCGGACTTTTGTCGTTTCAAATTCGATATTGGTTATAAAACGACGTGTCATTGATCGCTTTTTTACTTTTTCAGATCAGGGCACTAATTACAAAAAGTACTCCTTGGTCGTAATGATCAAGCGGTTCTCTCAAGTATTATTTTATACTTTTTCAGGCTTGGGAGACACAAATTTATGAAAAAGGACAACCATGGAGTCTTCTTAAGTTTTTTCAGACTCTCTAAAATTGAAAAACGCCGAGTTTCTCCTATACTGGACTCGTTAAAATTTAACAGTAAAGGACATGTTCAATTACAAATAGGAACAGACCACTCCTTCTTAGGGTTCGAATTTAAACGAAGTTGGACTCATCCAAAGGATGAGATTATAATCAAGCAAATGTTATCCTCCTCAAGCTTGTCAAAAATAAAGAGGTACTTGCCAGAAATGGTGGGGGAAAAAGAGAGAAAAATGAGCCTGTTTGTCATACTTTGTAACCACTCTTGAACACGACACTTTTATTCACCTGGGTTGGGAAATCCTTTGCCTAACAGTTGATCAAACCATATTGAAAGTCTTCAGCTGGATTCTAGGTATTAACTTTGGGTCAATTGTCACCAAACCATCTGCTGTGTCGTTATGTGTTCAAGAGGTCAGTGCAAATAAGCCATTCATCTGCAAAATATCTGTCATCCATCTTGACCATCCCTGAGTCAGTCCTTGCAACTAAATTTCTTCAAACTTGATCTATGATTTCGTGTTGTGGGCTTACCTATGATGGATCACTTTCTATCGACTTCAGCTCATTATCTAGAAAGATGATCTAGAAATCGTCAGTACCTTGGGATCTGCATGTCTGAATGGCAGGTTTCTCACCTTCGACGATAGGTTGCATCATTGACCTTCGATCAAAGCATTCCGTGACATGTTCGACATCAACATATCTATCCACATTTCATGGATTGTACTGAGTACTTTGAGAGCCATTGACATTACTGGTGGTTTCTCTCACACTTGTTAACAGTTTACATCATTGACTGGTAATCAAGTGGTTTCTACCATGTTCGACTTCGACACATTCATTCACATGGTTAGAATCGTACTATTTTGGGAAGTAGAAATCGAGACCCTGGATCTAGTTTCCACCATCCAGGCTGCGAGGAATTTTTTATTCATTATACAGTGGACTATTCATAAACAGATGGCTGCGTCCATACTGTGTCTACATGTGTCTATACTTGTGATGTATTACAAGATCATTCCTATATCAAAGCAGTAGTTAGTTTTCTAGTCAGTTTTTGATCTGAGTATGGGAATGCCTACCTCAGCAATGATATGATCTCATATATATATTTTGCATTGAATGTTTTTACAGGTTCCAATCGGGCTCTCCACAAGATGATCCTCGAAATGATAAAGTACTTCACTCTTCCTAGATGATAAATGAAATCCTCATATACTACAGACTTCTCACTTTAGGGGGTAATCTGTTACACAAAATATTGTCACCATGACTATTTTCAGTTAGTATGGGTCTATCATCATTCATACTGTCCTCCTAAACAAGTCTCAAACCTCAGCTCTTCATGTCAAGCTTTGAAAATGAGAGAAAGACTTTAAAAATCAATAAAGCTCTGGTTCCGCACTTTCTCTCACTGTTACCTGCGGTCCTTCACCCCCTGTTCACATTACCTACGGACCTGCTCGCTTTGTCTCTAAAGGAGTGGGTGCGGACCCCTGTGAATGTCAAAAAGGCACAAGTTTATTCTTAAAAACTCACTTTGGGTTAATTCTGGATGATTCTAGAAGGAATTTTGACGTGGATGGTTCACTCCTAGGTGGTTCATGCATCCCAAAAGTGAAGGAGCTAATCCCTTGATGAGAGGAGCTTATCCCTTTGAAGGAGGGCTTTATCCCTTTGAAGATGGACATAGTAACTTCCCTCCATTGCACTATAAATTAAGGCATTGGGCTGGTTGCTAGGGAGGTTAGAAGCTGAACATTTTTGAGGGTAAATGCTGGTGGAATTGAGACTTCCTAGTTAAGCTTGAGAGGAGAGATCACATACCTTTTGGCTTCATTAGGAAGAGAGTGAAACTTGTCAAAGTAGAGGAGACTTCTTGCTAGACCCTGGGAGGAGCTTGTATAGCATCAAGGCACAGGTTGTAAAGTTCTTTCATTTAAATTAATACAATCAGATTCATTTTTCTCAACAAATTGTCTTATGTGATTTGTTTCATGAATTCCTTGATCATCATGACAAGTATGCTTTATTATATTGGCTTTTCAGGTGCTATTTAATGTGTGTGCCTGTTTGTGTTTGCAGGTCCTCTATAAGGGAGCTCATTTGGATCAACGGAGCGAGGCTTCCACAAACTTGCATTGGACCCAAGGTAGGCCTAAAACACTTGTTTGCCTTTGTTTATAAATTGCATACTTAGAGAAAGATAGGATTTGATTGGTTTGCTTGTCGCTAGATATCATTAGATACTAGGGAGGTCGATCTTGTCCGCAAGAACAACTCATTCTGTGTGACAAGTGCTGTTCACTTGATTTATAACTTTGCTGAACAAGTTGGCTCGTGATGAGACCCCTTGTCTTTTGATTGCAACAATCTCGAGTCATTGCCCTATTGTGGTATGCAGTTTTGGCAAAGTCAGCAAGCTATAATATCTATGATCATGATAAGTCGGCTCGTGATGAGACCTCTTATTCTTTAAGTTAAAGTGTATCTCTGGATTATTCCTTGAAGCTCGTAATTCCCTAGGTGGGGAGGAAGTCATTGCTTCCTTGATAATAGCTCTGGATGACAATGGTAGAGTTTTTGGAAAGAGCTTTTCTATAGAGAATCTTCATTTTTGTTATTGATACCTTTCATTTGACTGATATAAAACAAATTCCTACTAAAGGTCGCTTTTTATCAAAATTTACAAAGTTGAAACTAGTATCATTTTGAGTTTTATAGCCTTTGACTGTATCTTATAATAATAATGATCAATTTTCTAAATTAGTTCTATTTATACAAGCGAAAAAACAAAATCTAAGAGAAATACTTGTTTTTTTCATGAATTCCAAATGTAACCATTTACAACTGGTTTTATTATTAAAATAAAGGAAAAACTAATCTACAAAAATAGAAGAATGATCTCCTATGGAAAGTATTTTTTGAGGATTTTTCCGTTAATCGGTAAAGATTCTCTTTTTCCTGTTAAATCCTGTAACATAAAGGTAGATGGACCTATGATTTCTATGATTTGGAAAGGGCCAAGCCACATTCTTTGAAACTTCGTATGTTTTCCCTTTTCCTCATGAGCCTTATCCCATTTTAAAACTAGATCCCCTATCTAAAAGTCTTTTCTGGACATCATGTTGGAGTCAAAAGAAGCTTTTAATAATGTTTGGTGATGCGCATGAGTTATTTTATCCTGTTCTCTTTGCTCTTCTAGCTTAAGGATTTGCAGTTGCCTTAGTTGTAAGGAAGAAGTTGGTGTTTTGTCGATAAATTGAACTAAGGCCAATGAAGGAATTGCTAGATGAGTTGGAAGGACCACTTGTTTCCCACAAACCAAATTAAAGGGAGAAGTGCCAATGGAGTCTTTCTGCATTATTCTGTCTGCCCATAGAGCATATATTAAGGATTTGTGCCAATTCTTATGATTCTGGTCAGTGGTTCGCTTAATGATTCTGATTAAATTTGTATTCGTTGATTTAGCTAATCCATTCCCCTGTGGATAATAATTGGCAAAGTATTTAAGTTTAAAACCTCTTTTTAGTGCAAATTTAGTCATAGCATTGCTAGAAAAATATGATGCATTATCAAACATTAAAGCAGAGGGTAAACCAAACCTGGTGATTATGAATTGATCTATGAAATCAATGATGTGTTCAACATTAGCTGTTTTGAGCAGAACTGCTTCTACCCATTTAGTAAAATAATCTGTAGCTGTAAGGATATATCTATGGTGTTTAGAAGAGTGAGGAACGATCTCACTTATTATATCCAATCCCCATTGGTCAAAAGGTTGATCAATATTAACTGGTTGCAAAGGAAATGACGGTTTCTTTTGTCTTCCAGCAGCAGTTTGACAAACTTGACATTTCCTTACATAGCTATGTGCATCTTTAAATAATGTAGGCCAGTGGTATACTACGCACAAGATTTTATGTGTTGTAGTATCTCCAGCATAATGTCCACCTGTTGGTCCATCATGGAGTTCCTCCAACACTTTTTTAGCTTCAGCTTTCTCAAGACATTGAAGGAGAACATAATCATAATTTATCCTAAAAAGTACATCGTTTACGAGTTGATATTGCTTAGCCTTCAACCTTAGGGCTCTTTTCTTTGTATAATCTAAGTTTGAAGGAGCATATCCATTCTTTAGATAAAATATGATATCAGTGTATAATGATTCAATATCGTTTAGGCTTACCTCATACATTTGTACTTTTGAAGATGGTATTTTGGAAATAAGTGATGCTCCAGCCAACATTTTACAAAAACCTTGACCTTTTATAATATTTGCTAGTTTAATCTCGACATCATATTCTTGTAAGGCAGTAACCCAATTTGCTCTCCTTTCACCCACATCTTTTTGTACTAAATGATTTCTTACCGCTAGAAACAATACTATGATTTTTGTATGGGTTTTACGCAAGAAGGGTCTGAAATGTTTGATTGCTTTGAAAACAGCATAATCGTGCTTCTCGACATCTGAATAATTTAATTTAGCCACTTGTAGATCTGAACTGAAAAAGGCAATTGCGGCTTCCGCCTTGTCTTGATTTGCTTGAGTGAGCATCACAGCATGTGATCTATTAGAGGCAAATGTATATAAAATGAAAGGGTTGGAAAAATTTGGAGTTGCTAAAGATGGGGCATTAACAATTGCTTGTTTAATCAGATTGAATGCTTCATATTTGTCTTGGCCCCATTTGAAGATTGAATTCTTTTTAATCATTGCTTGTAAGGAAGATATGATTCTTGAAAAGTCGGGAGCAAATCTCTTTACAAAATTAATTTGGCCAAGGAAGGATTACATAGTTTTCTTGCTGTGAGGCAAGGGTATTTCGAAAATCTCCTTGATTCTATCGGGATCAATATGGATTCTAGATTTTGACACTATAAATCCAAGAAGTTTTCCTTCACTTAATGCAAAAAAGGACTTTTTCGGGTTAAATGAAATTCCGTACCTTTGGCAACGTTGGAAGATCTATTTCAAATCTTTGAGATGATTACCTCGTTTTTTGGAATATACAGTTATATCATCCAAGTAGATTACTACTAATTTGTTTACTAATCCCTTAAATGCGATGTCCATGGCTCTTTGAAATGTGGCGCCAACGTTGATCAGACCAAAAGGCATCTTTTGATATGCATAAGTGCCCCATTTGGTTTTGAATGTAGTCTTTAAATGATCATCAGGGTGAACCAAAACTTGGTTATAGCCATAGAAACCATCCGAAAAGGACATTAATTCTGATCCTGCAACTGCCTGTAATATTTGCTCCATGGGAGGCAAAGGAAAATTATCCTTTTGGCAGGCTTTGTTAAGATTTCGAAAATCAATGCAAATTCTAATGTCTCCATTTTTCTTTCTAACAGAAACCATATTGGAAACCCATTTAGAATGATGCACGAGGAAAATGATTTTGGCTTTCAATAACTTATTGAGCTCAGATTTGATCTAATTTTCTAGGTTAGGATGGATCTTTCTCAGCTTTTGCTAGACAGGTTTTCCATCATCTATCATTGGGATCGTACGCTGAATGATAGAAGTGTCGTAAGTCTTAAGTTCATCATTGTTCCAAGCAAAGACACTTTTGTATTGTTTCAAGAGACGAACGTATGCTAATCTTTCTTCAGGGGCTAGGCCAAGACCTAGATTGATATTCTGCGGCTTGGTATTAGTTCCTAGATTTACTAATTCATAGTTCAGAGTTGAACTTTGAAGTTTTGAATTAGTATATATTTTGAATAGGTCTTTCAAATCGTATAAGTCTTCCAATTTGACTACTAATTTCGGCATAGCATTATTAGTGCTATCTTGTTGCAATTGTTTGTCATGTTGGTCTTCATCTATAATCTTATTATTGTAAGATCCCTCTAATGTGAGGAAGCTTACAATATCAGGACCATCATTGAAAATTCTCCAATTTGTAATGTTATTAGGAATCGAGGGTCTAAAAATTAATTCAATTCAAAATCTATCCGGGCTAAAGTCTTCTAAGGGAATAAGCTTGGAAGCTACGTTTGCCAAGAGGTCAGCATTAGCATTTTGGAGTCTGGGAATTGATGAAATATTGAATGCTATAAAATGTTCAGTTAGATCTTCTACTAAAGATTTATAATGCTTTAAATGACCTGATAGACAATGCATAGTATTTCGTACCTATCTAATTACAATCTCTAAATCTCCAAAAACTTGTAGATATTTGATATCTAGTCCGATTGCTTTGTATAATCATTGGATTAAAGCCTCATATTCTGCAGTATTATTGGTACAATTCAACTCGAGTATGCAAGTTAACATAATTTTGTTTCCCTCTGGACTAACTAATATGCATCCTGCTCCTGCTCCTTCGTTAGACTTAGAACCGTCAAAAAATAACTTCCAAAATAAATATTTATTTACAGGACTATCTATAAAATTAACACATTTAGAACTATCTATTTGAGAAAAAATTTCCACTTGAGATAAAATAGAATGTTCTAAATAAGGCGAAGTATTAGCATTAAAATTTCCTAAGAAAGAATCAAAAAAATAGTTGCCAATTATATTGTCGTTGTATGCTACAGGTTCATTTTCTCCTTCTAATTCTGTTACTATGTATTTCTTATGTCTTTCTTGCTCAACCTTTATTTGATTTGATTTACCATTGTAAGGGAGCCACATATGCAACCAATCGGTTGCAAAATATCCATGAAGCTTTTCAAACCAATCTCTGCTAAGAAATAAGCCATAAAATTCTGGAATATCTACAACTAAAATATCGATAACTTGACATACCTTTGGATTAGATGGCAGCCTTATGGTAAACTGATTTAGTTCTCCGATTACTTCAACTTGAGACCAGTCTAGCTGAACTATGCGTACTGCTGATTTTTAGGGTTGAACGTTCAGCTTTGCACATATTGATTTAGGTAAGATACTGGATGAAGCTCCTGAATCAACTAAACAATTATGCAATTTTTTATTGAAAATTTCATACGTAAGAAGAAATGGTGGAGTATGAGATCTTGACCTTCCTCTAATTAGACCAATATTGTTAGGATCAACTTTACTAGACACAGTATTTGGAGGTCTTCCCATCTCGTGGGAAGCTTGCGAGATTACAGTGACAGGCAGAGGTGCAACTGGTATTGCGTGCAATTATTTCAAAAGGAGCTTTTGTTGATGTTTTAACTTGCTCAATTCATAAAAAGTAATGTTAGCCCTAGTCTTCTTCATGTATTCTATGATATTATATTCCATCTCATCAGAAACAATCAATGTTTTAGATGGAGTTGGTGAATCTGTTTGGACTGGGCTTCTTTGAGTCGGTTTGGATGGCATTTTCTTAGCTGCGACTTTATCCTTAGTTATTGAGCTTGCGCTCTTTGGCTTAGGAGTAGGTTGAGGAGGATCGAGTTGATTTCTACTTCTAGTACTGATTGGTGAAGCCTCTTGATCCTCTTCATCTGGGAGGATAAAATCCCACATTCCCTTTACTTCTCCAATTTCTTCTTCATCAATAGGCTCTTCGTTAGAAATTTCCTCTTCTTCTTCTTTTGATTCAGCATTAGTAATAGCATTGGGAGGCTTTGAATGAGTTGAAGGATTTCTTCTATAAGGCGCATAAGGTTTTTTAGAAGAAGTCTCTACTACTTGTTTCTTTATGTCAACCATTTCGTTAGACATGGTTTTGAAAACTTTTTGCAATCCCTCTAAATCAAATGGGTCTTTAGACTGTTTTTTCTTTGGATCTTCTTTGAAAGTAACCTTCTTAGATTTACGTTCATGTTACAGGGAAAAGTGTCTATACAGAACTGCTCTATCCCACTAAGGTGTGATAGCTACCTTAGAAACAAACAAAGTAAAGCTACTTTCGTTTTTCCTTTATGAAGTATAGATAGAGAAGAACAAAGAAGACCAACCTCTCTCTTGCGCTAATCTCCTGGTTCGATTCCTCTTTTTCTTGATAGTCTTTTGCTACTTGTTCCCTTACACGCCCAGCTTCATAGAGTACCTGTAAGATCACAATAGCATAGCACTATACAAGAACATAGATCTATAATCATAAACAATCTAGGATCAGATGTAAATTGACCATACAAATGCAGCAAACATAAATGACACAAGAGTATGGAGGAAAACTAGAATAGCTTTTATTGATAAACAAGAAAGAGCCAAGAGGAGTTACAACCAGTCGTTCTGACCCAGCATCAACCTCTCAGCAAGGAAGCCCCTCTTCACCTCATACAAAGCTTAGATCACCCAACAATCTGATGTTTGTCTCAGGAAACCAACAACAATTCCTTACAATATGCAAAATTCCAGCCTCTGGATCTCTGGGATGAGGGATCCATATATAGATATCTGTAAGGGAGATGAGTCAGCTTGTGATTTGATTAGTGTCTTCCCTCTGATAGTTCTTGTTTCCACTTGGAGATTGATGATCTCTTACTCATCCTTGGTCGAATTCAGAGAGGCAAGTGTCACAGGAGAAGTTTCTGGAAGCTTCCATTGCCTCTCCACCTCACGGAATGACACTGCCATTTGTCATTTCTCGCCCATCGCACCCCATAGAAGGGCTTTTTGAAATGCAATGCACCCACACAGTGTATTTAGGTGAGATGCAACGCACTTGGCCTGTGGAGGAGCTGAAATGATCCTGTTTTGACCAATTCTGAGCAGTTTTTCATGGAGAACTTCTGGGAGAAGCTGTAATCAGTTGACCTTGTTCCTTTAGGGGTTAGAACAACACTTTTAGGGACTTAGGAGCCCTTGGTTTATGAAAATTTTATGCTTGGGGTTGTAGTGCCCAAAAATGTCTATAACAGTTGCCCCCTAAAGCATGAGGTCGTTAATCTTTTGATGTCGGGTGAAATGCTTTATTATGAGGATCCGAAGTTCTTTCAAGCTGAGAGGAGACCTGTAATAAGATACAATACAATACATTATCTTCATAATATTTTCATGATCTAGCTGAGGCGGGCATTCCCATGCTCAGCTTTATAAATTCATTTTCATGTACATAGGACAGACAATCGTCTAAGTGTAGACTGATGATTCTGATAGAGTCATCATCCCTTTGATTGGATCATTATCTGTGCAGCAATGATGTACATTTGATGTCTTTATTTTCCTGAATATATATTGCAGCCTGGATGGATGAAACTAGATCTGGGGTCTTCAATCTCGTTCGATCTTCACTCGAAGTACAAGTCTATCCATGTGAGATATGTTCTGGAGTCGAACATGGAAAGACATCACTTGATTACCAGGCAATGATGTAAGCTGCTAACAAGCGCGAGAGGAATCACTGATAATGATAATGACCCTCAAGGTACTGCAGTTCAATTCATGTGGTGTGAATAAAGGACTTGGCGTCGAACACCACGCAAAATCTTTCGGTCGAAGGTCATTGATGTAAACCTGTCGCCGGAAGTGAGAAACTTGCCATTGAGGCATGCAAGCTTCAAAGTACTGAATGGGGTGTTCCTAGATCAACTTCTTGGATAGTGAGCTGATGTCGACAAGAAGCGATCCGTCACAGGAGGGCCTTAATGAATCCCACATCAATGACACGGAACAGAGCAAATGATTTTAATGGAGGTGAAAACGATCTGGTGATATAAGGTTCAGGGTGGCGGTCATGAAAGAATGGAGTATAAATGTATTGTAGTGGGTGAGACACAGGTGAATTCTCTGAATGACTTCTCTTGAACATATCGGCGACACTGACGTGATGGATTGGTAGCATTAACCCCAAATGTGGATGGTATGATGGGACCATGGTGATGTGACCGGTGAATGAAACAACCCAACCCGACTTGGATGCAGAGTGAAAGTGTCATGTTCAAGAGCGACTTGCTACCAACAAAGTTTCTTCAAGTTTTCTTCCCAATTTTTCCCCAGTCATTGCTGACCAGTACCTCTTTATTTTTATCAAGCTTGAGGAGGATAAAATATGCTTGTTCTATAATTTGCCCTTCGGGCAAACCCATCGCTATGTTTTAACGAGCCTAGCGATAGTGAAACTCGTTCTCGTCTATAGACAAGTTTGTCGCTATTAAAATTTTAACGAGTTTAACGACAAAGATAACTCGGTCCTTTTCAATTTTAGAGAGTCTGAAAAGGAACGTAAAGGAAACTCCAAAACTCCTTTTTCATCATCTAATCCCTTAAGTCCTAAAAAGTATAAAACAATATAGAACGGATGAATTTTCGATACTTTTAACGAGCCGAACAAAACAAGCGCTCGATCTTTTTGTGTAATAATCCCTCAGGTCCAAAAAGATTAAAATTTAGAGGAGGGATAGCACTTCCGGTCCCTTTAACGAGCTGGAGAGGCCAATGGCTCGGCAATCTTTTCATATTTTACGAGTCAATTGAAAAGAGCTTAAAGGAGACTCGTCTTTTGAGGAACGAGTGATAAAATGGGTAGCTACTGATTCCAGGTAAGGTTTGGAATTTTCCAATCATGGCATTGTTACAAGGATGGCTAGTGAGATCACTCTTCGCAGCTGTTCCTCAAAATAAGTAAACAATCAAATGGAGGTGAACGATCAGCCAATGTAAAAGTGGAGGTGATGGTGCAAACACGACCAAGGCTTTAAAGGATGAAGTATTACATTCACGATGGTTATTTACCGGAAAATTGGTTCATTTTTTAATGAGCTTAAACTCTGGAGGAACATCTGCTCATTACTTATGTTTATTTTTTAACGAGCATGAAGTCCGTGCTAAAACTGCTCGATTAATCCAGTCGTATAATAAGAATGTCCCATTTAAAACGGAAATTTTTAGAGTTTTGCCCCACATCCTTCCTTTATGCAAGTTAGGAAACGACCAATCCAAAAAACAGATAAATGATCGCTCTTTGCTTGCACTCCAAAAGGTTTGCATGCCCCTAGGTATAAAACAGAGTTTCAAGGTCACCCTTCAAATCACCGACAAAACATTTGTTTTATCAGTAAAGGTATACCTCTTACAGGTTACCAAAGATTGTTCTATTCACGGTGTAAACAAAACACTTCTTCGGCGATGTTTATCGAAATAAACAAAGGTGAGCGGCAATGCCTGCCAGCCCACATAACTTTGACAAGAGAATCTTATTCCAGTCCAGCTCCCTCTTCCAATCTCGGACGGGAGTACGGAGGTCATATACTCTCACGGAAACCTACCCTATACCTGAAGTTTTCCTGCCGAAGCAGACCAGGGTGCATGCCCCCTGGGTTTCAGTCATGTCCCCCGAATCACTCGCGCTCATCAGGTGGACGGACTGGGGATTGAGACATTTTTTGCATGAAAAGACCATTCAGGGATGGTATATGACTATTTTCTCTATGTGATCTGGGAAATGAAAGCTGGTCTACGAGCTTGACCACTCTTCCTTCGTGTGGAAAACACATTACTCTAAAGAGTGAGGAGACAATCGCTCCCATGCAATAAATATAGTCTCGTCCAAGGAGTAGATTATAATCCAAGGGTCCTTGGACTACCATTACGTTCATTTGAACGGTTTTCCCTCTCAATGTTATTGGCACATTGGGAAGGATCCCTAACGGTCGACTGGTTCCTTTGTCAAAGCCTGTTAGATTTCTCATTTCAGGAAAAAGCGATGGTGAACCAAGCGCTTTCCAAGCAGTCGAGGAAAGGATACTCATAGAAGCCCCTTCATCTATGATGGTACCGGCCATAACCATTCTATATATTTGAACAATCATTCGGAATGGTATACTAGCCGGTAAACGGGGTCTGCCTAGTTGATTCCAGTCAAAGGAGACAACTAGGTTTCTTGGAGGTGGGACCGAATAGACGGCCAGGTACGACTCTGACGAACTTCCTTCCTGCAGTAAAGGAACGCGTAAATTGCCCCCACATTCATCGGAGTCTATGCTTACGAAAAGAATTTGGACGGTGTCATCCTTGTTCTCTTCGGTGACTATATCATCTGAAGATGGAACCTCTGAAGGCAAGACCGGGTCAACTGCTACCTCGACCTTTTGACCTTCATCTGGTATGGGTTCAGATGGTTTGTCTTCAATGATAGATGCTTCAGCTGACCACCTGAGCGAGCCAGCCAGATTTTCAACTACTGACGGACTCAGCAAGAGTCTTTTATATCTAGGAGGAAGTCGTAACGGTGAAACCAGACGATCATCCAAAACTCTTTTAGCGTCGTCTAAGAAGGGACAACGGTGGACAGCATGATCGCCTTCGCACAGTTTACAAGGAAATCTATATTTTCCTTTTTGTCCCGGGACTTCACTTTCACTAGTCGACGGTGTGTTTTCAACATGATCATCAGAGGTTGATGACACCGGGTTGTGCAAACGAGGAGACCAGTCCCTTAAGATCCGAGGGATGCAAGGACGATCTCTATGATAGTGGTCTCCTTTGCAAATGACACATGGCGATTTAGGCCTGGTTGGTGCAGTGTGTGGATTTTCGCTAGACGACGCTTGGTTGCCCCCTTTCACTTTTGGCTCCTTCTTCTTCTTCTCTTTCTTCTTCTTTTCCTTCTTCTTCTCAGGTACTTGATTTTTGGCTTTACCAGCCCCATCAAGCGAAGAGGAAGGAGGAGAGGAAGAATTGGAGGAAGTAGAAGGTCGGTGGGTAACTCTGGACTCGTCTAGTTGCTGACTCGATTGTTCAGGAATTACGGTGTTCTGAATGACAGAGGTTGAGAAGAGCCATACAGGGAAGCCGATTGTCAGTCCTGGAAGCGACAATGTGGCCATATGGGGTGCACCAACATCTCCCCAAGAGGAGAAGGGACTAGGATTTCCCCCAAGGGGAATTCCTTGGTTGGTGGATTCCATTTTCTCAACCCAAGATCAACATAGGAAAGGGTGATGAATATTCCATTTAAAATAAATTTTAGACGCTTTGACACAACTTGTTTTTTCAATTTTTAAGAGACGAGAAAAAACAAAAGATGACTCTAGTCACCTTCGATTTTTAATGAGCCTGAAGTGACAAGTGCTCAGATGGACCTTTTTCGTTAAAGAGTCTGAAAAGGAACGAAAGGGACTGCTCTGGAAATCTAGGTAGAGTGATTACCAAACCAATCGCAAAACTGCAGAATACTTTTACCGTACAACAGTCAATCTTCCCGAATGCTGTGTTCAGTGCATTGCGATCGATAGGGCGACAAACACGGCTTCCTATGGATAAAGGATTAAGCCTATTGTGGTCTCCCAAAATATACTCGACGATACGTGGGAGCACAAGTCCGTACTGGCACTTATCGTCTCAAAGTGGAGGAATCACCCAACCGTCAGTGAGAACAACAGTTACCAGGCTTTACGACGCCGGAATACGTCTCTAGCCTAGACTTCTAAATGTTGTGCGTTAGGTTCCAAAGTGTTGTTAGATTCATTGAATTTATTTTATAGTTGATCTTGTTTATGAAGTTTGCCTTTCAGGTTCACCGTGAGATGTATACGTAATTCCTAAAATGCAATCTAAGATGATAAACAATCTTTTTATCTTCTTTGTGCAATGAAAATCCTAGCTACTAAGGAAAGAAAGACAAAATCCTTTCACAAAGAGAAAAGAGCACATTCTAAATGCACTTTCCTAAATCAAACCAATTAGACTGTCTAAATGCAAATGCACATGCATGTATTTGTTTTCAACTTTCTTAGTATATGAATGATAAAAAGAAAGTTGATGCACAAATCTGAATTACTTTTCAAGCGACAGTTATCAACAAGCTTCTTTTCGAAATTAAAAATGGAGGCAATCACAACACCTTACGATTTTGAAATGATTACTTGTTTTCGACACTAGAAAAATTACAAATTCAGACCAAAAACAATAGTAACAAGATAACCGACTATCAACAGCAATCAAACTCTTTCCTATGATTGAAATTGACACTTGCGAAACTTTCAAATCAAAGGAAGACAGTGCGATTATGTTACTTTTTGCAAAGGAGAACTGAAAATGACTCAACAAACACACAAAAACATTTACAATTCTTTTGTACAAAGGAGGCGGAATAACAAAAAGGAAAAGGGGTTTCAAACAGAGATATACTGATCACTGGCAACAAAATTCATGAATAGAACTGGAAAGAATGAATCACAGAAACGAAAACTGAACAATGCCTAGTCTGATCAGCGCACTTGTAACACAGGGAATTTGAAATGCAGGGCACCTACTACGCTCGGGAAGTGCGCTGAATTTCAGATTCTCAGAACAGTACCTATGTTGGGCCAAAAACGAGACTTTGCTTGGGTTCCAGGTCACAGTTTGCAGTTCAGTTCATAGGTTTTGGCCGAGCAAAAGGTAATCAGTAATGCAAAAATCAGGGGTAGATCTAAGGAGGATCTAAGAGCTACCACAAGGGGCAATCAGAGAGTTTGTGAATCAGTTGTTTAAATCATAAACAGATCCCGGAGATTGACTGAAGCAGCATTTATCTACTTTGCATTTACATAGCAAATGCAGTTCGAAAGCTACCTGGCACGACTTCAGACTCTGCCTGTAAGTTTATGAAATAGACAACAAGGAAGATAAACAAACAAACTAATTCGTCCCCAGCGAAGTTGCCATTTTGTTACAGGGAAAAGTGTCTATACAGAACTGCTCTATCCCACTAAGGTGTGATAGCTACCTTAGAAACAAACAAAGTAAAGCTACTTTTGTTTTTCCTTTATGAAGTATAGATAGAGAAGAACAAAGAAGACCAACCTCTGTCTTGCGCTAATCTCCTGGTTCGATTCCTCTCTTTCTTGATAGTCTTTCGCTACTTGTTCCCTTGCACACCCAGCTTCACAGAGTACCTGTAAGATCACAATAGCATAGCACTATACAAGAACATGGATCTATAATCATAAACAATCTAGGATCAGATGTAAATTGACCATACAAATGCAGCAAACATAAATGACACAAGAGTATGGAGGAAAACTAGAATAGCTTTTATTGATAAACAAGAAAGAGCCAAGAGGAGTTACAACCAGTTGTTCTGACCCAGCATCAGCCTCTTAGCAAGGAAGCCCCTCTTCACCTAATACAAAGCTTAGATAACCCAACAATCTGATGTTTGTCTCAAGAAACCAACAACAATTCCTTACAATATGCAAAATTCCAGCCTCTGGATCTCTGGGATGAGGGATCCATATATAGATATCTGTAAGGGAGATGAGTCAGCTTGTGATTTGATTAGTGTCTTCCCTCTTATAGTTCTTGCTTCCACTTGGAGATTGATGATCTCTTACTCATCCTTGGTTGAATTCAGAGAGGCAAGTGTCACAGGAGAAGTTTCTGGAAGCTTCCATTGCCTCTCCACCTCGTGGAATGACACTGCCATTTGTCATTTCTCGCCCATCGCACCCCATAGAAGGGCTTTTTGAAATGCAACGCACCCACACAGTGTATTTAGGTGAGATGCAACGCACTTGGCCTGTGGAGCAGCTGAAATGATCCTGTTTTTACCAATTCTGAGCAGTTTTTCATGGAGAACTTCTGGGAGAAGCTGTAATCAGTTGACCTTGTTCCTTTAGGGGTTAGAACAACACTTTTAGGGAATTAGGAGCCTTTGGTTTATGGACATTTCATGCTTGGGGTTGTAGTGCCCAAAAATGTCTATAACAATTCATCAACGATGTTTTTCTTTTCTAAAGCTATGATGTGTTTCTCTACTGCTATTGACTCCTTCATATTGTCAACTATAGTTGCTTTGTTAGCTCTATCAACGAAGATTTCTATGTTTGATGGTAAAGCAGATATGTACCATTCACTTCGAACTTCTTCGCTAGGTTTGGAAGCGGTAGGAATTTTGTTCAAAAGTTTATTGAAACGTGAGTTAAAATCATTGATAGGTTCCTTTGACTCAGCCCTAAGGTTAGATAGGTCATTATTTAGTGTCGCAGTGGACTTGTCATCACCAAACTTAGTCAAGAATTGTTCTTGGAAAATATCCCAACTAGTGGTAGATCCAGATGGTAATGAGAAATACCATGATCCGACTGCTCCTTGCAAAGTGTAAGGAAAGAGCCGAATGACAATGTCTTCATTAGTAACCCCATTGAGATTTATGGATAACATAAAGTTGGTTATGTGTTCTTCTGCTAGCATGCCTACTTTAGGATTAAAATTAGGTCTTCCATTTTTCAAGATGGGCCAGTAATTGATTCAAGGGTGCAGGCATTAAGACTGGCCCTAGATTATTCCATGGCATTAGGGCCATCATTGAACTACTAACAGAGGAAAGAGAAGAAGATGATCCCTATGGTTGGGAAGATGAGGATATTATAGTTCCAGATGATTGAGAAGGAGATGTCGAACTTCCAGTGGTTTGGTGGATGATAATTTGAAGTGGAGGAGTGGATGGTTGACTTCACAATGGAGAGGTTGAGATGGATGATGATGACGAAAGAGTCTCACTATCAGACCCTTTAGGTGATTTCATTGCTCTCTTCCTCGCAGGAAGAGGTAATTCAGTTGGTTTGATACCAAACTTTTCATTCTGTAATCTGGTAAGGGGATGAGAAGGGTTATATTGCGAAGTCACACTACTTTGAGATTTTTCAGATTTTTGAGGAGATATTGAAAATTGCTGAACTTTATGGATCAAAGATTCAACTTCAGAGGTTCGATAGTAGATTTCTCTGAAATATTAGGGTTTGTGGCAATGGTTGTTGTTCTATCAACTTCTCGCTCAAGATTTAAAGATTCTAAATGCGATGGAGAAGTCGGGGAAGATGGTGAGGGTGATTTACTCTCAAAATGGTATTTAGATTTAGATTTACTTGCCATTCATTGTTTGGGGCCCTCCTTCTAGTGCCAAATATGTTGAAGCCCCGAAAATCGGGTCTACAACAAGGGGGATACCCACCCAGTCCGGACCTTGATTAGCAGCTCCTTTTACGTTTGGTGTAGTGGGTCCAACTGGGGATATGGGACTAGTTTCCCAATTTATGTGTGTGTGTGTTGAGAATTGATATTTCCTTTCTAATAACTTCTTAGTAAAATGCTTTTATTCTAAATCTAATTTAATGACATGCAATTGTACTCTAATAAACAAAAATATCTAATTCTAAAACTACCCTAGGATTTGATCTTTCAATTATGTGATCTAAAATAGTTTCTACAAAAATTGGTAATAAAGATCATTCAATCACTATAAGAAAAGAATTCAATAAAGATGAATTGTTTCGTATAAAAAGTTAGTCGAACAGTTGTGAAAAACATATCACATAATAAGTCACTCATATATTAAGGCATAAATAAATAGCTGTCACTATACAAAAGTGCCAAATGATAACTCAAGCATTTAAGCATTCATATATAAATAATTGAACATGAATATCACCATAACACATAAGCAGAATTTGTTAAGAGATAAAAGTACCATTTATAATGAGTCCTACTCATGAGTTCTAGCAATAATGATTTATCTCCTCTTAATCCAACATCCACTAAGAGTACAAAAGTGAAACATCAGTAGTAGATATTAAAAACAGATATTAATAAATCCTGTTCCATTCATTCATCAAAACCTCCTCGGAGGGTGAAAAAGTGCATGTTCTGAGGACAATTTTTTGATAAATTTCAGGACCCTTATCTAAATGCATGAGAAGGGTTTAAATACTACTAACTAAACCTAAAAATAGTTTATTACAAAAATGTAGGATATGGTTTAAATGACCGTCCTCATTTTAGGCAAAAATAAAGCAAAACTAAAACTAAAACTGAATCTAAAACAAAAACCAATAACTAACTATATATGTATCTGTTCCTTGTAGTCACAAGTGTTTAGCATTTGCTTGAGGAGAGTTGCCTGGCCGACTTCCAACTTTAGCTGTCCTGCGAAAACGGAATCGGTAAGAGCTAGTGCCATCTTCTCGACAGAATTAATGATACATTTGAGAGTCATGCACTGGCTGTGTGGTTTTACCAAGTATGTCTAGTAGGAATCCCATTTCAACTTGGTTAACCTTTTGATGGACTCTGTTTTTTCTTGACCCTTCTATCTCCAGCATATTTGTAGATATTGTACATTTGGTAGATATCCTAGAGTGGTATCTGATATTAGATTTACCCTGTGCAAATTTTCATTGATGCAGTCAATGATATTATTTGATGTTGTGGTTGTTTCTTCTACTGATTGTTTTACTTTCCTTATTTATGCATCTCACTTGCTAAAGAGCATTTCTTTGTGGGTTTCATTGATTATGGGTGTGCCTGCCATTTTTCCTTCTTTTGATTCCTACCAAACCAAATATTCAGTAACTCTTTTATCAATTAAATCATAATCATGTCGCAAGTCCACGACTTGATTAGTAATTCTATCCCTTATTTTGCAATAAGAGATCCATTGTGATATTCTTTGGCACAATGTTTCTTGCTGCTGCAGTAGTTGATCATTTAAGGAAATGGATTATGTGATGAATTCTGTAATCTTGGGATCATCCTTGTGCATCTCTTGCATAACCTATAACTTTATTTCTCTTTTGGCCAAACTGTTCTGGTATCCTAGCTGCATCTGTTGAAAGTCCTGTTGTAGTTTTTCACGTTGCTTCTGTGCTTCGCTATTGGCATTGGCTTGTTGTAGATGTTGTTGTAAAACTTGTATTTGATATTCTTTTTCTTTCAGTATTTGTTGTACCTCAGATGCTTTATCAATGTTCGCAGAAGCATATGCTCCTGCGATCTGAGATAATTTAGTGAGATTTTCAGTAGGATCAGTGGTGGGATCTTGCCAAAGGATGTCTAATTGCTCTGCATCATGAGAGAGCATGCTTTCCAATTTCCTCTTCTTTCTTTGTCTTCTCACTACCACCTTATGCTGTGGACTATAAAATACATCAAGAGGAGGACTTTCCTCTATTTTGAGCATAAGATCAGAAGATGGGGTAATGAGGATATGTTCCATTTCTGGGACATTGCTGATTGTCTCTGTGACTATATCATTCATTGTCTGTACATTGCTTTCAGGTGTCTTTGTGCTCTGTCCTTCGGTATTGATTAGGTCATTGAATGTCTCCCATTCTTTATCTATGTCAGTTCTAATTGGTGGTGGCTGGTCGATGAGAGCGGGAAGATTTACTTGTGGAGAGGTCAAAACTTGTTGTTCTGGGTTCTCCTTAAACTGGGCCATATCTCTTACCGACCCTTCGCTTTCATCTTGGTCGCTTTTGGACTTCTTGGAGTGTTCTGTTGTTTCTTTCCCAGAATTAGATTTGGACCTGTTTGTGCTTGAACTTCCACTAAGACTAATACTGGGATTTGGTTCCCTTACAGGTTCCAAGCGTAATTTATCCAATGGGATATTATCTGACCTTCTTTCTCTGTACATTTTCAACTCTTGAAATGCTGCTAGAGGAAATCACATTTGGGCCAAATGCAGAACTTCTTTAAGTGTACTTTTCTGTTGAAACATATAATCAAAAAGATCAGCTTCTTTAGAAAACAATTTTATTTTGACTGCAGTAGTGAAATTCTTAACGATATCAGAAGGGTCGAACGGTCTTCCTGGAAATTTGAACAATTGTAAACATAACATGTTGTTTACTTCTTTGAATGCATGGCCTAAATCAAATAGTGAAAAGGCCCCATAGGCCACAGGAAATTGCGGCCAAATGGCCTTTTTCTTGTCCTTCAAATCTTTACTCATACCTCTTTCTCTGCAAGTCTGATAAGAAATCTCTCGTGCCAGTAGTTTATCAGGAACATATAGAGGTAGGACATGAGGGGAAGCGAGACTTCTGAATACCCTGACATATGTGAAAAGTTCTTCTTCAAACCATCTCGTGACAGGGAGCATATCGACCTCTGCTTTAGGAGAAAATCTTGGAGGGTCTTTATCATACAACATTTTGTACAGAGGTAGGATGATTCCATGACAGATCTTGTAGAAATACGAAATGAACTTGGAATCCCATAATTCTTTGTGACCAATATGAATGGGTAAGGGTCTTGAGTAGTCCATTTCCAACCCATTAGAGGAAACCTAGAAATATAACAGATTGCATCCATCACATAAGCAGATAAGTAGAAAGGGGGATAAATCCTCTGAGCGGTAGTTCTTTTGGACCGGTAATTCAAAAGGGTTGTGGTTAAATTGTTGGAAATATCTTAGCCCAATCCATAATAGTAGCATTAGTGGTAGCATCCAATAAGGGCAGCCATTCAGATGAAAATTTGTTAACATCTAGCTTTCCAAAAAGTCTACAGAGCATAGCAGCAGCAAAGAAATACGGGGAGGTGAGATAACCAGTACTATACATACCATGCTTATCCTTTTTTAATGGTTCGTCCCTTCTTGAACAATCCTGGGTGCATTTTGCCAAATCTTCATTTTCTTTAGCTAACTTCTCCATGAACTCTTTTTTGTAAGTAGCCTGTGGCTCTGGTAGATGATACATGAGCCTCAAATCTTGTGGAGTGAATGAGCCAATGATTCCTTGACCCCGTGTCTTAAATTGTCTATTCGTGATATCAGCACTATCCAGTACCCATTTGACCATGTCTGTGTATGGAAGAATTTTCAGCCTCGCCATTATTCGGTGCAAGAAAGAACATGCTAGTTCTGTAATAGACGCCTCAGATGACCCGTGTGAGCCAGCAGTAGCCGTAACCTCCATTACTCTAGGGTTTTCTCCCTTGAGTAGACTGTACATGCCTTCCCAAGTAGTAATACTAGCATCTTTGTTACAGGTGGTGTCTGTGTATAAGGGCATCATCTTTTTATCTTCAGAACTCGGAGATTTACCCTTCTCTCCCATAATATTCTGAACACTGCTATGTACACTTCTCTTCTTTTCACTCCTGCAGTTTACAAATGAGGTAAGAGTAATGATAAGGAAAAAGGTGATAGGAAAGTTTTAAATGCTGAAAACATATAAAATATATCACCCTACGTGAAATGGCTCCTCGATCAAATCAAAACCATATTTCATTAATGATTGCTAACTAACTCATTAATTAACATTAACACGCATAATTGAGCATTGATTTATGGAAAAGCCTTTCTCGAACAACGAGCCCTGTAGATCTGCAATAAGGTGATTTTGTAATTTGCTTCATAATAATGCGGATCACAATATCGAAAATTCGTTGCGTGTGGCAATTACTGCTACAATGTGTTTTCTGCGAAATGCAATTTGCGAGATGCACCATCAAATATCGGCGGTTTGAGGCATTTCAGCTTTAAGTGATATTTGAGGCATGCGATGCAATGAGGGTCTTTTGATGCGTGATTTCGCATCACAATTTCATAATCTTACGATTCTGCTTGTAGGAAGGCATCCATTACCTTTTTGCAATGCGACGTTTTTTATTAAGGGAATGGTTTTGTTTGAACTTATCATAAAACTCAAGTCTTTTTGGGATTTTCGGGTATTGTCCTAGGTTTTATGATAGTAAGATTTATTCAAAAAGGAAATGGATGCCTAAGTTATTTTTTGAATTTTATGGATAAGGGTCCCCACTTATTTAGTATTAGAAACAAAACTAAATAAGAAGGGGAGTTGTTGCTGGCCACAACAGAACAATGTTTAGAGTTTTTGATCCAGAACCATGGCTCAAATTTCATTGTAGAAGCGGACTTAGAGATTACCATTAACTCTGTGAAAAGAATTAACTACAGTACTCGGCCGGAGAAAGTTTCTACTCACTGGAAACTAATCTAGGTCTACCAAATAATCAACGTTCACCTTCAGGAACTTCGAATGGTTAGTTTCAACCATGTTCGAAGATCTACCAATAAACTAGCAGACCTTCTGGCCAACCAAGGAGTGAACAATGTTGATGGTGGAAAGGTGATAAAGTGGTAGGATACACCCCAAAACTGTTTAAAGGTTCTTTGTGAAGATCAAGCCATAGAAGACGGAGAAGTGTTTAACTATCGAACCAAGTTGACAAGCATGAATTGATTTTTCTGGTAAGAACTCATACAACCTTTCAGTATGTACTTGGTAGAAAAGCAAGCTAAAGTTTGCTTATGTTTTCCCGGAGTCATTTGAATGAGGTTCTCATTTCATCTAAATACAAGTTGCCAGGTCTTTTCCCAAACAAGCTCAGTATCAGATTCCAGTTCCGTAGCAAGAATAAATAGAATACAAGGTCAGCTTTTCTGGCAGCTTGAATTTCCCATTCTACTTTCGGGCTTGGAAACCACGACATGGTTGGTTTTCCAGTGATTGCAAGCTTCATTAGCAGTTTATGGTTTTGCAGTTTTGGGAGCGTACTCATAGAGATTGTAACACGTGGTAGGTGGTTGACTTTGAAACCGCCTTCGATCGCACACTATCTCTAAGTCGTGTTAGTTCGCATGATTTTATTGCTGACCGGTGGATCCAGCAGCCAAGATCAACGGCTGGGATAGATCGTTTTGTTTTTGCGGGGCCATTCGGGATCTTTTCATTTATCCGATTTGGCGTGTTTTTTCTCTCTTTCAGGGTTTGTGGGTTTTGCGCGGTCAGGGATGTCTATGTTTGTTTGTTAGCTCTGGGAAGTGTGATTCCAGAACTTCCCAAGTGGGTGGGGGCTCTTGTAGCCTTTTCTTGTTTACTTCTTATAAGTACGGTGATCAATGTATTAGCTTGGGGGGTCTTGGTCATGGGCAGGGACTCCTTTTTCCCGATTTCCTGTAAAGGGTCAGGTTTTAGGTACAATATGTATTTTTTTTTTTGAATTAATGAATTAGAAGGTTCGGTGCTTGCTTTAGCAAAAAAAAAGAAATAGCATGTGTTTGGGGGGTTTAGATAGAGTGGAAAATAAGGAGAGATGGAGGGAGATATAGATATATATGGGGGGGGAGGGAAGATGGAATAATATTTCTTGCACTAGATACATTGATTTTAGTGTAGAGGGTGAATTCTAATCAAATTTGATTTCTTGCACTAAATGCATTGATTTTAATGTAGGTGTTGATTTCTAATGATATTTGATTGCTTTCACTAGATGCATTAATTTCAATGTACATGATTTCTAATCCTATTTGATTTCTTGCACTAAATTCATTTATTTCAATGTAGATCGTGATTCTAGATGCATTAGTTTCAATGTAGATGTTCATTTCTAATAATGTTTTATTGCTTGCACTATATGCATTGATTTCAGTGTAGATGGTGATTTCTAATCTTATTTGATTTCTTGCACTAAATTCACTGATTTCAATGTAGATGGTGAATTCTAATCCTATTTGATTGTTTGCACTAGATGCATTGATCTCACTGAAGATGTTGCATTATAATCCTATTTGCTTACTTGCACTAGGTGCATTAATTTCAGTGTAGATGTTGGTTTATAATCCAATTTTCTTATGTGCACTAGATGAATTGATTTGAGTGTAAATTTTGATTTCTACTCTTATTTGATTTCTTTCATTAGATCCAATGATTTTAGTGTAAATGTTATTTTCTAATCTCATTTAATTTCTTCCATTAGATTCAATAATTTTTGTGTAAATGCTTATTTCTGTTTTGATGTAATTGGATGTATGATCGTAGATTAATTTTAAAGTGATTGGATTAACATAGTGCATTGATTTTAGTGTAAGCACAAAAAAATTATCGAAAGTGTACATTGACTTTTTTGTTATAGTAATTCAACCTATTAATATTGGAGAGAATGAGAGACAAGGAATGATGTTTACTACAATAGATTGAGCTAAAGATTTAATTGGTTTATGGTTTAACCTATCCTTTTCATATAATCGATATGAAAATATGACAATCAATATGAAAATATGACAAAATTAAAAAGGGTGACAATAAGAATAATAGAAGAAAATAGTTTTAGATTAACCACAATGAAGACTATATGTAATTGATTATAGTCTTATTATTTACATTTTCTATCATTCAACACTAATACATTGTCCCTTTACATTCAAAATTTATATTTCATCATTTTTCATCATTAAAGTTATTATCATCACAACAAACTGAGGCAACTAACAAAATTTAAAATTAAAATATACAGATTAATCTGAGACATATTATCATATTCAAAATGATTATTTTAATATTAGATGAATTTACGTATTATTGATAAAATTAATCATATGTTCATTAGATTTTCTTTGGCAGCACATGGCTGAAACCAACCTAAATCGATCTTAACTCTGGATCTACCAAGCACCGAGAGGGATCAAATCTCTTGAGGTACAAACCTTTCCTAAAGTTTTGCACTCAAAAAAGAGGTTTGCACCTCAAGAGACGTGATCCCTCTCGTTGCTTGATAGATCTGGAGTTAAGATGGAACTAGGTTGGCTTTATTTTAAAAGTGATGTAATTACAAATATTTTTGAAAGTAACTTTTTATTAAAATAATAATTCTTTACTTTCAATTACATAAATTGATATCAAAATAGCTAGGATCTATATTAATTTTATACCTTAATTTTGGATTTACTAAGGGCATAGGCTTGGCGGTGATTGTGGTAGTGGATAGAATCAATCCTTAAGTACAAACATGCCATAGTTGTCTATTCTCTCATATACAAAAAAGATAAAAATAATAATAATAATGCTATTTTTTAAATTTTATTGATTTATTTCTTTATCAAAATTAGATTTTATTAAAAGCACATGATTTATTGGTAGTAGTTTAGGTGATGGAAATAAAGGAAACTAATTTTCCTGTAAGCATTTTCTAAATTGTATCTCCACTCAAACACTCTCATAGAAAAAACAAATCTTGACCCCACCCATCAAGCAAGCCACACAATGTCACCTTGGTGGCCTGCTTTCACTCTTTAGACAACAAGAAGGATATCCTTTTCTAGGGGGAATTAGGTCATTGAGTAATGAAAGGAAGTTCCTTAACGAAGACTAGTGATTTGACACTACTCACTCTCAAAGTAAAAGGTCAGGGATAAGTGTGCGAATAGTCAAACAAACCATGAATTATTAAAAAAATTTGAATGATTTTAATTACACAACTATGCTTATTCATGCAACCAAATTACACTTGAAAAATGAAAGATAAATCTTTCTCAATTAACCATATAGCATGAGATGATAGTGAAGCATATATACAGTGGCACAATAAAAATAGAAAATGAATCATAAATTGTCTATACAAGTAAGGCATTAGATAATTCATTCATCATATTCATGAGCATTGGGGATTGAGAGTTCATTATCATCATCAAGAGACCATTCCACAATTAAGAGATCATACACCAACAATGTTAACTATGTTTGGGAAAACAAAGAGTTATGTATTTGCAATGATAAATAAAGGAAATATTCAAACTTGTCATTGTTACTAAGGACAATGAAGGAAACAAAGTTGATTGTCGACTACTTACACATTTGTAACATTCAAATTTGATAAACTTATCATCATGCAAGTTGCATGAAGGAAATTTGATAGTGGTACTAAGTGAACAACCCTCTTCTTAGCACTACCACTTTGCAAGACAAAGAAGAAATGTGAAATATATTTGCAACCATCTAAATAAGTTGTAAAGGTTGTTGCAACATATATAGGTTGTCATGTCATGTTCCAAAAGGAGGTGTTGGCCCACTCCCCTTTTCGATAATTTGTCAACCTTTGAATTTGATTCCCTGTGAATGTGATGAAATGACATGACCCTAAAGATTCTAATAAGCTCCATAATTTTAATCATCCTTTGATCCAATAAATAAGTATAAAAGGAGGTATAACCTTTCACCCAATCTAAAACAACCTTTGAATCCCCTATGACTTGCAAGTTTAGATTATTGAAGTGACGCAATTAAAATTACTAACATAAATGACTAATTCATATTATTGTAGTTTTTTTTATGTAGTCATATTTTTTCCTTAGACTAAATTAGTCATTTTTAGTAGTATTGCTTATTATCTAGTCTTATATTTTAACTAGTTACTAAAATAGTCATTTATGTTAGTCATTTTTAGTTGGTTCTCTTAATATTGCTAATTTTTGGTAGTATTTCACTTGGAAAAGTTGTGGTGACTAACTTTTTTAGTCACCTAGCCACTGATTTCACCATTTTCTACTGGTGTATACTTAAGAAACTCTAATGAAATACATAGGAGGATTGCCTGAGTATGTTCACAATATCGTATGTATGTTCAATCCTACTACTTGGGACGAAGTGGTAGTACAAAAATCTTACATTGAAGTAGGTAAGTTGGGAGTTGGGGTATCATAAGAATCAACAGCCAGAATGGAGAGAAAGGGAAAAGGGAAAGCAAAGAAAGTAAATGTCACCAAGAAGGAGGTTGAAAATATACCTTGTAAGCATTGCAAGAAAGAGGGCCATGACGAGGATCATTTTTGGCAATTACATCCGGAAATGAAACTAAAGTGGATCAAAAAAGGGAAGCAAAAGGTTGCAGCAACAACAAAACTGATGGACATAGGGCCAGATTCAGGCGATGAGACGCATATTGCATCGTTGATTATGATTGGTAAATCCAATGAAGGTCATGATTCTAACAGTTCCAGAGGCAAGTTATTTCATATAAGGGTTGTTATGAAACATACAAAGATCAATGCATTACTAGATAGTGGATCTCAAGCTAACCTAATTTCAGAAAAGGTGGTTAAGTGACGCCAGAGGTTGATCAAAATAAGGTGGTAGTATTAAAAATAGGCTGTTGGTTAATGTGCAACCAATCGGATGTGTTCAAGCGGATTCTATATGTGGCTTACTTTATTCTGAGGTCTCGTTTTTTTCCCTAACCACGTCAGTACCATGTTGACTTTCCCTTTTTAAACAGGTGCTTCAGTCTACACCATTGATATCCTCTCTCCAGATCTAACAGTCATCACTCAGCGAGATCACTAGCTAGCCATTTGATTTTCTACCATCGATCTGTCCATCCGATCCAACAGTCGTTGCGTGATTTCGCGTGAATTTAAGCATGGTCTTTATCACTTCAGAGGCACACGAAAAAGCGGTTTTCTCTCTCCTCTGGTTATGACCTGCCGAACGATCAAGCTAATCATGTGGACTCGGATTATTACCACCCACCACTTGAAAGGCACGTGATATACTGCTTCCCGCTTCTCCAATACAACCCTTGTGCATTAAATAAAACTTTAATAAAGTGCTTAATAATTTTTTAACACTTAATTCCAAGATTACCCATTAACACTAAATGAATGCAATTAATGATTAACACATAAATGCTGATATTTCAATTAAAGCAGGAAAATAGATGAAATACCTAGTTAAGTTTCATAACACAGATACACAGATGTAAACCAGATTTTGCACCAGGATTAACACAGTTGCACACTGAATCAATTTATTCAATATAAAAGAATTTGTAGAGTCTTGGTCCTCTCAGCTCAATTACCGCAATTTATTTGACCTCTGTCTCAATCTCAAAGCCCTATCTATCACTCAAACTCTCGCCTCTCACTCAATTCTCAATCGTCTAAGCTAAATCCCTTTCCATTACATTTTCTTATCTTTTATGAGTCAAATCTGATTCTAACTGCACTAGTAACTCGATCTCTATTTTAATCAGTCTAACAATGAAATATCTATTCTTAAGTTCTATTACACACCTATGCTAACAACTTGTACCTTAATAAAAAATAATACAATTTTCTAATTATTACAATAATGAAGTAAAGATAATTTTCAAGAGATCCAACCCTCTCTACCAAAACGAAATCTTCACCACTTAGTTCAATGAAACTCAACTCATTTAGTCACAACATGTGAACAAACCATCACATTGCTAGCTAACTCTAGATGCTCCTGCATCAGACTCCCGGGGAAGAAAAGAATCATTCCTCCGACTTTTAGGATTTACTCCATACTTCTGCAACTCTGTTGTTGTCAACCAACTAGCATCCTCCACTGGTTGTCCTTTCCATTTAACTAGATATTGAAAATAAACATGTCCTTTGGTTCTTTTAGATCATACTCTTTTCTCCAAAACAACTTCCACCTCTTTCTTAATCCTCTTTGGCATTTGTTCTTCCCAGTTCAAAGTTTGAACTTCATCTTCTGTAGTTTTGTTCTGTAGCTCTATCTCTGTCTCTTTGTATGGATACAAATCTGCAACATTGAAGATAGGTGATATTCCAATTCCTTCTTGGAGTTCAATTTCATAAGCATTAGTTGAAAACTTTCTTACAATTCTACATGGTCCTATCTTTTTCATTTTTAGTTTATTGCAAGTCTTAGCTGGAAATCTTTCTTTCTTCAAATACACCATCACTAAATCTCCCACTTGAAATTCTTTCTCTCTTCTTTTCACACCAACTCTCTGTTTGTATTTTCCACTGGATTCCTGCAATCTGCCTTTGACATCTTCTTGTAGTCTTTACATCTGCTCTGAAAAATCTTCAGTTTTTGCACTTCTTGTCTCCTACTTACCCAAATTTCTGAGCTCATACACACCTCTTGGATTCATCCCAAAAACAATCTGAAATGGACTCATTCCAATACTTCAGTTTGGAGTGTCATTATAAGAAAACTCAGCCTGAGCTAGTGCTAAATCCCACTACTTAGGATTTTGATACACTAAACTTCTCAATCTTTTCCCCAAGCTTCAGTTTACCACTTCGGTCTATCCTTCTGTTTGAGGATGGTATGTTGAATTGAAACTGAGGTTAGCACCTATTTTCTTCCAAAGAGTTCTCCAGAAATGCCCTACAAACTTTGTACCTCTATCATACACAATACTTACAGGCAATCCATGTAATCTTACAATTTCTGAAAAAAATAGATTAGAAATATGTGTTGCATCACTAGTCTTCTTACATGCAATGAAATGTGCCATCTTGGAAAATATATCTACCACAAAATATATGGAATCATTCCCCCTTTGAGTTTTAGGTAACCCCAAAAAAAAATCCATGCTAACTGCATCCTATGGTTAGTCTGGTATTTGCAATGGCTGGTACAATCCTGTATTCTGGCTTCTCCCTTTAGCATGCTAACATATCTTGCACTTCTCAACAAATCTCTTAACATCAATCTACAACTTTGGCAAATAGTAAAAAGCATTTACCTGAGCAAAGGTTTTGTCTTGTCCAAAGTGACCAGATAATCCTCCACTGTGTTTCTCCTTTATCATGTTTTCCCTCATAGAACATTTGGGAATGCACAACTTGTTGCCTTTAAGCAATAAACCTCCTTGGATAAGATAATCTAATCACTGACTTCTATTATGAACTATTGGATTTTGTATTGTTGTACAAATATCTTTGAAATCTACCTCATCTTTATACATTTCAACCATTTCTTCAAATCCTACAACACCAACTTTTAATTCTTGCACAATGAAATTTACCCTGCTTAAAGCATCATCAACTTTGTTCAACTTACTACCTGTGTGTTTTATCACAAAAGTAAATCTCTGCAAAAACTCTACCCACTTGGCATGTTTCTAGTTCAATTTTAGTTGGTTGTTTATGAACTATAATGCATGATTGTCAGAATACAATATAAACTCCTTTAGTAGTAAATAATGTCTCCATTTTTTTAAGGCTTGCATAATAGCATAAAATTCTTTATCATAAGAAGAATACTTTTTCTTAGCTTCATTTAATTTCTCACTAAAGTATGCTATTGGTCTCTATTCCTGACTCAAAACTGCTCCAATTGCAGCTCCACTAGCATCTATTTCAACTTGAAATAATTTTTGAAAATCAGGTAAAGCTAAAACTGGTTTATTTGTGATTTTCCTCTTCAACAACTTAAAATTCTTGTCAGCTGCTTCTATCCACTTGAATGGTTGATTAGTCTCCTTGATTGTTTCAAGAATTGCGGCACAAATCTGACTAAAACCTCTGATAAATTTCCTATAAAAACTTGCAAGACCATGAAAACTTCTTACCTCAAATATGTTCCATGGAATAGGCGTGTTCCAAATTGCTTGGACTTTCTCTGGATCCACTTTCAACCCTTCTTTAGAAACTACAAATCCCAAGTAAATTAATTCTTCTTTCATGAAACTACATTTCTTGAGATTTATCAGTAGTTTCTCTTTCTTTTTTTTTCCGAGGAAAAAAGCAAAACTTTTTATTAATGACTATAAAAAGTTTTTATACAAATTGATCTTAAGCCGTGCAGTGGCTCAAAAGATCCCAATCTGCTCAACCCATAGGGAGCTATTCTGCTGTTGTAAAAAACCGGTAAGAGTCTTCCTCCCGGGAGGATGTAAAGTCAGTATATATCGTGACATATGAAACCTGGGGTCACCTTCTACAAAGGATAAACAACCCCATACAATATCAAAAATAGAAACTGTCTGAAACCGTGTGATAATATAACAAAAGAAATGTAGTGAGTCTGTTAACTGTATGCTATATTCCGGATAATAAGTCTGTAAAGGAAGATATATACAATAATATAAACAGATAACAATATCTGAGATAAGTGCTGTCAAAAATGGAAATAAAAACTGTGATCATAGAGGCTGTGCATATGGAGGCTGATCTGTCCTGTAAGACTGCCCCTGTCTGGTCTCTTCTATTGCCCAACTGCCCGGATCCTGTTGTAGACCAGCCTTAGATAGCTGATCTGCTTCCTCATTCCTGTCCCTGTATATATGGCAAATTGAAAACCTGTTAAAATATGTCTTCAGATAAGAAATTTCTTCAACAATTGTTTTCAAAATCTGGTTTTGACAAGTTGCAGTTCCATTGACCCAGCTTATGACATTAAGTGAATCTCCAAAAATCTGAATGGTGTTGATGTTTCTGTGATGGAGCCAGCATAAAAGGTATCGTAAAGCCGATAGTTCAGCATAGTTGTTTGTGCCTGTACCCAACCCAACAGAAGCTTTTAATGAATGTTCCGAATTGATGTGTATGCATAGTCCGGCTCCAGCTCTATTATTTTGGGAAGCCCCATCAAAGTAACCACACGGAATGCCCTCTTGAATATTGATATGTTTTTGCTTTGTTTTTGATTTTTTATCCTCGGGTGGAGGCAAGGCAGAATATATGGCTGATATATTAGTGGCTATAACAGAAGAAAGGGTATCCTTATCTTGAAACAGACTCTTGTTCCTGGCAAGCCATACTCCCCAACAGAAAATAAGGGGCAGGTTCCTCATATTCCCTTCTGGATATGTTTGCCACCATTTCCTCCAAGCAACATCCAATGGATCATGCCCCCACTGAGCTTTGACCTTGAGAAGAACAGTGACCTCCTCCCATATCTTCCTGGAGAAAACACAAGTGGTAAAGAGATGATTGATGGTTTCCTCATCCGATTTGCATAAGGGGCATCGCCCTGGCCCAGCTAAAAACCTTGTCTGTAATGTTTTCCATGTTGGAACCTTCCTTTTTAAGATGCACCAGAAGAAGAGCCTAGACTTGGCAGGGCATTTTAGTTTCCATATGTCTTTGGCCCACCAATCCAGAACTCCCCAACCTTTCTTTCCCATTAGAAAGGAATAACCATCTTTTGGGGAATACTCCCCAGAATTGCTTTGTGCCCACAGCAAGCAATCAGGTTCATCCTTGATCCTGACGTTGGATCGTTGCAGTTCTTTAATGAACCCCTCCCATTCATTCTTCCATCTAATGTTTAACCCTAATTCTTCATCATCCTTCCAAGCCTATCCCCAGATAGTAGACTGTCCAGCTCTTTCCACCTGATTTAGTGATGAAATACCTTTAGAAACAAGGTGTCGAAGAAGCCCTGGGGATAAAGCAAAAGCTTCGTTGCATCCAATCCAAGGGTCTCTACCAATCCTGATCTGTCTCCCATCTCCCACTTTCCAAGCTAAACCTTGCTCGATCACTGAGAAGGCTTCCACCGTGGCCTTCCATACTGCTGAAGAATTTTTTACCTTCTTGTTTTGACTCCAGATCCAATCTTCCAGAGGCATTGGGTCTATGTACTTCCTTTTCACCACCCTTGTCCACAGGTTTTCCATGGTTATTAGCCTCCATCCTGATTTTGCTGCTAGTGAAATGCTGAACTCAGGAAGTCTTTTTATCCCCCATCCTCCCCATTCTTTAGGTCTGGCTACTTTGTCCCAAGCCACCAGGGTAAACCCGATGGATCCTTTGTTCCTGCCCATAGGAATCTGCAACAGATTCTTCTAATTTTCTCCATTACTCCTTTGGGAATCCAAGTTAGGGCTGCCCAATACACTGGAATGGCTAATAGGACTGATTTAATAAGGGTCAACCTACCAGCTCTGGACAGCCATCTAAAGCTCCAGTGAGATATTCTGGATTCTATCTTTGCAATGAGCCAGTTCCAATCATCTTTTTTGTATGCAGCAGGCTTTAACCAGAAGCCCAGATATTTGAAGGGAGCTTCCAGAGATTGACTAGGGAAAGGAAATAGTTCAGCCATTTGATTCCTTCCCCTTCTTTCAAAATCTGCCATACATGCTTGAGATTTCCCCAAATTAATCTGCATTCCAGTTGCTTTTAGAAAAAGATCAAATATACATTTTAACTCCTTTAATTCACTACCATTACCATTGGTGAAAATCAAGATATCATCAACGAAAAGAAGGTGGGTGATGTAGAGATTGATTGCTACCTCGATACCTTTTACCTTTCCCTCTCTTCTGGCTTTGTGGATCAGTCTACTGAGCCCTTCTGCCACGAGGAGGAACAGGAGAGGGGATAATGGACACCCTTGCCTGAGGCCTCTCTGGCTGTTGAAGAAAGAGGAGGCTGCTCCGTTGACCAGTACAGCAAAGCTAACATTTGTGATGCACCCCATGATCCAACTGACGAAAGGATAGCTGAAGCCCACATGAGTTAGTAGCATCCTTAGATATAGCCAGCTGATTCTATCATATGCTTTGGAAAGGTCAATTTTAAGAACAGCTCCCTTCTTTTTCTTCATTTTGATACTATGGATAACCTCCTGGGCTACACCTATGGCTTCATGTATCTGTCTTCCATCCAGGAACCCAAATTGTTCCATTGATATATTTCTTGACAGAATTGGTGCAATTCTGAGAGCTATAACCTTTGAAATAATCTTATAAATGCAATTACACAAAGAAATAGGTCTAAAGTCTTCAAAACTTTCCGGCTCATCCTTCTTGGGGATAAGGGCAATAAATGTTGAGTTAAAGGGTCTATAGACAACTCCTTTCAGCCTGGACTCTTCAACTACTTCAGTTATCTCTGCTCCAATTTGTTCATAAAAATGGAGAAACAGTTCTATAGTCCAGCCATCAGGGCCTGGGCTTTTGTCTTTGTCCATAAGCTTCATAGCTGTTTCAATCTCCTCCTTAGTGACCGAAATTGTAAGATCTTCTGCTTCATCTTCCTCAACGAATCTAGGAAAACTTTGTACAGTTTTGAAAACTTCTGCAATAGTAGCCTCTCTCGAATCTGCAAAAATATTTTGAAAATGTCTTTTTCCTAAGCCAGAAAGCTCTGGAAAGGAACTGACTTCTCTCCCTTCTTCATCTTTAAGGTGCCAGATAGTATTTGAAGATTTCCTTCCTTTTGCAAAATTGTGGAAAAACCTAGTGTTCTCATCTCCAGATTTTAGCCAAATTGCCCTACTCTTGATCCTCCACTCTTCTTCCCTATCCAGAAGAATTTTGTTTTGCTGCTTTTCCAATTGTAGGATTCTGTCCTTTGAAACTTGTGAGGAGTATCCATCTGACTCCATACTCTCCAACTGCTTTAGCTCCTCCCTTATACTGATCATCTCCTCATTTTGTTTTAATTTTCTATCCTTTGCCCAGGAAATTGTAGCTTTCTTCAGTCTTTTTAAATTCTCCATGAACAAAAAACCTTTATCCTCTCCAGCATTGATATCAGGGTGAATCCAAGTTTCTTTAAACAGATTGTCAAAAGTAGGGTCTTGGAGCCAGGCTGGATTGAACTTAAATGGGGCCGGAGGTTTGTGAGGAGGAATAGAAATGTCTAAGAAAATTGGGAAGTGATCCGAATTCCCTATTTCCTCCACCCACTGTCTAATCAAAGGAGCTTTAAAAGATAATAACTCCGTTAACAGAAAGCAATCTATCCTTTTGGCAATCCGGCCTTCTCCCATCCTACGATTCCTCCAAGTAGGCTTAAGCTTAATCGGGGAGGGATCAATTAAATTCTTCTCCGAGATGAGGTTGTAGAAAAAATCAGTAAGGGGATCTTCTCTCGCAGATGGACCCCAAGCTTCAGCTCTACCCATGGAAAAATTTAAATCACCGCCCAAGATCATCAAGTGTGATTTCATAATAGATTTTGTCATCAATTCTTCCCAGAAAGATTCCCTGCCCTGACATGGCCCGTAGATATTTACCAAGGTGATGGGAAAGGAGAAGTCTGGGGAGATTATCTCCATGCCCATAACATTTTTCATCCCCCAGTGATTGATGACTTTTACCCGTCCTTCTCTGTAACCAATTGCAATGCCCCCCGAATGGCCAGAGGCATCCATAGCAGTGAAAAACCACCCAGGCAGAAGGGATTTAAGCATAGGTTCAATCTCAGAAGCCTTCCCCAGTGTTTCTTGCAGAAAAATAACATCTAAATTAGAATTAGTTATCCAATCTTTCAAGGCCAGTTTTTTAGGTTTGCTGGCCAAACCTCTGTAATTCCAGGATGTCAGGATCATTTTATAACACCCTCTGGGGGATGAACTGCTCTAAGAACCCCCGGGATCGAATGTTGTTTACCATCTGCAACATCCAATTTGGCTTTTAGTTTTGCCTTGGACATGTCTGATTTCCTTCCTCGTTTGATTTTGGAACTGTTCTGTAAATGGATCGGTCCCAGGCCACCTAAAGACCCCTGACCCTCATGGTTCCCTCCCAAAGATCTCAGGTTGTAAGGACAAGGAGGTCGTGTTACAGTGAGGGGGAGGGGAGGCCATTTATCTTCACAATTTATATCCAGGGACGGTAAAGTTTCAGTTATGGATTCCACATTCGGACATGACATTATATGATCCATATTATCATCATTAATATTATCTTGCTCATGATATGATACGGATGCAATATTAACATTTACAGAGTTATGTTCAGGAGGATTAAGAGATGAAATAGGAGTCCCGTAAGACATACCCTTTTCCGGTTCGTCGATTGGAACTTGATTTGCATTTTCAACAAACCCTTCCACTGCTTCCGCTTCTTTCTCGATTTCCTCCACAGCTACCTCTGGATTCAAGACATTTGCCACAGCAGCCTCCTGAGTTTGTACTCCTTCATCCGCTGGATCCTTAACAGTCTCCTCTGTCTCCAAATTCTTTGGTTCTTGTGTACTCGGCATATCGTGCTCCATCGTCATCTGAACCTCTGCTTGTGCATTATCTCTATAAGCTGTAGTCCTTCAGAAATGTCTTCTTCTTCTCATCTGTGGGCAATCTTTTTCCAAGTGCCCATACTCATGGCACTTATGGCATCTAAAAGGCAGGTATTCATAGTCTAATATCTGCTCGTATACATAGTCATCGAATTGAAGGTTGATTTTTTGTGCCAATCCTCCACTCGGGGTGAGCATGACAAGTATGCGAGCTATTGCCCTGTTTTTCGTTGTCAAGTAGGTCATATCCGCTTCCAGATAAGCCCCCAACCTGTTACCAATAGTTTTGAACACTTCCTCTGTCCATAGAAAAGATGGTAAGCCCGGAGCACGCACCCAAACGGGGAACTCGTCCGTTCTCTCCTTAATTGCATCAAATAGAGGGGTCCATTTCTTTAGCAGAACTGGAATGTTCCCTATGTGCCAATTTCGCTGAAGGACCCAATCTGCCGATTCTCTATCTTCGAATCTAAGCTTAAACCATCCTTTTGCTAGTACCAATGCTTCAAACTGTAAAGGCCTATCTGTTACAAAGCATTTCTCACCCCAATTTTGAAGAAAATCAGAAGTAAATTTCTTACCTCTAGCCCTGCCGACCAAGGTACAGTCTGCAACAGCTAGGGCTTCTACCATGGACACCTCCATCCCAAGGATCAAATTGCCTGCAATCGCCTGAGATCCAATGGGTCTTTGCGGCTTCCTTTTTGCTCCTTTGTACCTACACTCTTCCTCCGTCGGTCTTATGCCTTCTCGTCCATCGTTCCTTTCAGATGTTATCTGTGCAGTGCCCACAAGGGGTTCTGTCTCCGGCTGAGACGGGAACTGACCCAAAAACCCCAATTCGCCATTCCCAGAGGGAAAGTAATTAGACTCCAAACCATCAGTACCTGCCTGCCCCCCTACTGTAGAAACTCCAGGATCACTTGCTGAAAAACCTATTTGGTTTTGGGGTTCTCTTGGAAGGGTATCCCTCGTGAGTGAGGTAAAAACTCCTGGAGCCCGAGGATGTTCAATGTCAGCAGAAAGCCCTAAGTGGGAAATGTCTTCTAGACCCTTGGAGGATGTAAACCGAGTAATCTGAGTTTTTCCCTTTGGGTCAGTGGGCAGACCTTCCACATTCGCTCCTCTCGACACGATTGCTTTCGCGACTTGTTTGGGGACTCCCTCTGAACCAGAAATGTGACCCCCGTAACCCGAATCCTTACCATGAGACAAAAACTGATGGTTTCCCACCTGTGATACCGCCTCCAGGCTTGGTAGTTCGAAGGATCCAAAGTAATGCTCGACGTTCTGAGCAGTGATTTCTTTGCCCCACATGGAGAGGAGGTCTTCTACATCTGGGTCCAGGGCTAAACACTCGGTGGAGTTAACCATGGTTCGAGCCGTTCCAATGCAACCGATAGTCAAAGTAGGTAACCTCCACGGGAGCTTGTTTGTTGTAAACGGAAAACAGGCGAAAGATAGTAACAGTAATGAGATTAAACTTACAATACAAGAGCATATACCAATGCTCAAAGAACCTCCACCTGCCAGTTGACGAAGCAGAAAGTTACTCCTCCCGCGTCGGCAGCTGTGCAGAGCTTCTGACCCGTTCACCTAACCGAGACCTGTGCGCGGTTCCGCCCTCTGCCTAGGTTTCGAAACCCTAACCAGATCCATTCCCGTGAAGAAGCTCTCCCTGTATGTTCTCTCATCTCACACATTGAAGTAGTTTCTCTTTCTGCAAAGTTCTTAAAACCAATTTAAAATGATCTAGATGTTCTGCTTTACTTCTACTAAAAACTATAATATCATCAAGGTAAACAATAGCAAACTTTTCTACATATTCCTTCAAGACTTCATTCATCAATCTCATGAATGCGTTAGGTGCATTAGTGAGTCCAAAAGGCATCACTAACCACTCTACAACCCACTATCTGTTTTAATGCAGTCTTCCATTCATCTCCTTCTCTAATTTTTATTTGATGATATCCACTCTTCAGATCTATTTTAGTAAAATACTTTGACCCATTCAAACAATCCATCAAATCATCCATGCATGGTAAAGGAAACCTATACCTGATAGTGATCTTGTTTATGGCTTTGGAATCTGTACATATACACCATTCACCTCCTTTCTTTGGACTGGGTACTGTTGGTACAACACATGGACTAAGACTCTCTCTGATTAGTCCCTTATCCATGAGTTCTTACACTTGTTTTCCAACCTTTGCATTCCCTTGAGGAGTTAATCTGTATGCTGCTTTGTTTGGAGAAATTTCTCCTGGTATTAGATCAATATGATGACTAATACTCCTAATTGGTGGCAATGCATTTGGCAACTCATCCATAATAATATGAGAAAAATCATTCAATAGAGTTTTGATTTCTTCAGGTAAATCATCTAAGTTTGTGGAAGTCGAAATTACCTTAGGTCTCCCTATGACAGCAAAATGCATTTCTTCACCTCTTCCAACCTCTTGCAATAGCTCCTTTCCACTCATTAGCATAACTTTATTTCCAGGTGCTCCTTTGTCAGCTTCATCCTTCAATGGTAGCAATGTTTGTTTATTTCCATCCTTCTCTAGAGTATAAGTATTTTTCCTCCCATCATGAATAGCTTTCCAATCAAACTTCCAAGGTCTTCCTAGAAATAAATGGCATACATCCATTGGCATTACATCAAAAAATATCACATCTTTATAAGTACCAATTTGTATCTCTATCTTGCATTGTTCTGTCATAGTAATCTGATGTCCTTTATGCAACCATGACACTTTGTAAGGAGTGGGGTGTACTATCTTCACTAATCCTAGCTTGTCCACCATCCCTGTAGAAACAAGGTTATTAATGCTTCCACTATCAATTATCACTTTACAACATTTACCTTTGGATTTGCATGCAGTTCTGAATAAACTCTTCCTCTGAGCTGGTTCTCTAGTCTCTTTCTCTGCCTTAAGCAATACCCTTTTCAACAATAGGGATTCTCCTACTTCAGGGGATTCTTCCTTTTCTATAATTGGAGGTGTTTCTTCCCTTTCCTAAACCACATTCACATTCCTCTGACTTGTTGTTCTATTATGAGGAGAGTCCCATGATCCATGTCCCCATTCTCCACATGTGTAACACTGAATATCTCTTCCTCGACCTCTTCCTCTGGCTGCAAATATTCCTCTATTAAAATATCCCCTCTGTGGTGGTCTACTACTTGAACTTCCTGCGCCACTCTGATGTTGCTAAAACCTTGATCTGGTAGTTCCTCTACTACTACTGAACTTTTCCCTCTATTCCTCTAATTTTTTTCCTCGACATCTTCTCTTCTGCCTTCAAACTTGCTTGATAGGAAACTTCAATGGTCTTTAGGCTCAGCAAGCTGATCTCATCCTGTATGTCATATCTTAAGCCATTGATATATCTGGCTACCTTCTCCATGTCATCCTTTGCATGTCTTGCTCTAATACTCAATCTATAAAACTCTTATGTATATTTTTTAACATACATTCCTTTTTGCCTTAAATTATGTAACTGTTTCAAAAGATTTAACTGTTAATCCTTTTGCATGAATTTAGATTTCATTTTAATCACCATTTTGTCCCATTGCTTGATCTTGGACTTTCCTTTTATTTTTTTGGATGCTTGTAGTTCATCCCACCAAATAGTTGCATGACCCTTCAATCTGGTAACTCCAAATTTCACCTTCTTTTTGTCATCAACCTCCTCATAGTCAAAATATTTGTCCAATGAATTGAACCAATCCATCAGCTCTTCTACATTGAGACTCCCTTCATACACGGGAATTTCCACCTTTAGTTTTCCACCTACTTTAGCCAACATCTTGATAACTTTGGTAGTTTCATTTTCCTCCTCGTCTTCTTCCTCAGAAGATTCTTCTGCAACACTGGTAACTCCTTCATCAGGTGTTCTCCTCTGAGAAGTTTCCATTATATCCATCCTTGTACGCAGACTCCAGATCTTCTCCAGAATAACTGCATTTGTTTCAGGCCTTCCTCAACCTATGCTAGCTCCCCTCCTCGGTGGCATGTTCACTGCAGTCAAACTCAATCTATGTGGTCTGATACTAGAAATGACGTAGGAGGTTGATCATAATAAGGTGGTAGTATTAAAAATGGACTATTGGTTAATGTGTAACACAATCAGATGTGTTCAAGCAGATTCTATACGTGGCTTGCTTTATTCTGAGGGTCTCGTTTTTTTCCCTAAGCACGTTGGTCCCACGTTGAATCATTAACTAGCCCGTTGATTTCCTACCGTCGATCTGTGTGTCCAATCCAATGGTCGTCACATGATTTTGTGTGGATTTAAGCATGGTCTTTATCACTTCAGAGGCACGTGAAAAATAGGTTTTCTCTCTCCTCTGGTTGCGACGTGTCGAATGCTCAAGCTAATCGTGCAGACTTGGAATATTACCACTTACCACTTGAAAGGCACGTACCACTTCCCGCATTTCCAATACAACTCATGTGCATTAAATCAAACTTTAATAAATCCCTTAATAAATTTTTAATGCTTAATTCCAAGATTACCCATTAACACTAAATTACTGCGATTAATGATAAACACATAGACGCTAAGATCTACAATTAAAGCATGAAAATAGAGGAAATACCCAGTTATGTTTCAAAACGCAGATAAACATATGTAAACGCGATTTTGCACTAGGATTAACACACAGTTGCACACAGAATCAATTTATTCAATATAATAGAAGTTACAGAGTCTTGGCCCTCTTGACTCAATTGCAACAATTTATTTGACCTTTGTCTCAATCTCAAAACCCCGTCTATCACTCAAACTCTCGCCTCTCACTCAATTCTCAATCATCTCAGCTAAATACCTTTCCTTTACATTTTCTTCTCTTTTATGAGTCAAATCCTATTCTAACTGCACTGACAACTTGATCTCTATTTTAATCAATATAACAATCAAATCCCTATTCTTAAGCTCTATTGCACACCTATGTTAACAACTTTTCCCTTAGTCTAAAATAATGCAATTTTCTAATTATTACAATAATGAAGTAGAGATCATTTTAGAGAGATCCAATCCTCTCTACCAAAACCGACTTTCTACCACTCAAGTCAATGAAATTCAACTCATTTAGCCACAACATTTGAACAAACCATCACATTGCTAGCTAAGTCTAGATGCTCCTCCATCATTAGGAAACTGGGATTAAAAACCATAAGGCATCATAAATCATATACTTTAACTTAAACAAGAAGAAATCTTAAATTATAAGTGACTGAGCAATGCATGTTACCATTTGCAATAACTTCTCAATTTAAGGATAAGGTGATGTGTGATGTGGTAAAAATAGATACATGTGGGATGGTCTTAGGTAGCCCGTATCTATATGATAGAAAAGTGACCTTTTACAGGGAACAGAATCAATATCACTTGTTCAAAAAAAGAATTGAATATGTTGTACATTCTCATCGCACAAAAGCAAATAAATCTGTTTTTATAGTTGACAAGTTAAAACAAGTAGCTTATGGTAGTAAAGATGTTGTGGTACAATCTAAAGAACCTAAGAAAGAGATCAATAAAGTTAATTACAAACAGATAGATATGCTTAAGGAATCTAAAATTGTACATCAACAAGAGTTGTAGCATGATAAGTTGAGTTTTGTTTCAACTATGAAAGGAAAGCAGGGTATGGTTTCATCTATGTCAATACTTTCAATGTTGTTAATGGGTTTATTACTGTTTAGTGGTGCCTAGATATTAACAAAAAATATGAATGTAGATGTGCGTGAAAAAGGACTTGATATATTCTGCAATTTGTGTGTTTTGCTGACGATTGTATGGATGAGTAAAGTGTATAGGTTTAGAACAAAGTGGATAGATACAGGGCAAGTGGGAAAATGGAACCCACACTTATTTTATGGAACTTAAGCCTTTTGGAGTTCCGAAAGGTCTAAATAGGGAGGAAATGATCCGAAAATGATGAGGAAATGATCCAAAATTGGTCAAGGATCTAGAAAAAGCCTAAAAGTCAAAGTTACTAGATTCAAGTGGAAATAGTGACATTCCATAGATCTCACATAAACAACTCCAATACAACTTGAATGGGTGCATTTTTCCTCCGAATGAATGAGAAATGGCTTGTTGAAGTTTGTGACAAATCAATGCACGTCACATGGATTAAAAGGTGATTTTCTTACTAAACATGTATAGTGCACATTTGATTATTAACCAAAAGCCTATGTACAAACTATATAACAGAATGGAAAATGGATATAAGTTTAAGCTATGGAAAACAAAATTTAATTACAAACATATGCTACATGGTGGCTTTGGTAAGCGGAGTTAACATGGGTACCAATGACAAGTCATTGGTGGCAATGAAGTATTGGGATTACACCTCAGATGGCGCGATATAACAAGAAGTGCCACAGAAATGGCTGGAAATGTTATAACGTTCCAAGCCATGGGTTGTAACATCATATGTTAGGTTTTATATGTAGTTTAATGCTCTTGACATGTTTCCACTACTCCATCGTCACCCCAGGAGGCTATGGAAATCATTTGCATCCACCGCGTTCACATGCCACGGGCTCCAATGTAATACCACAACTATGCTATGTTTAAATATGCAGTTCAACGATTTATGCCATGGGTCCGCAGCATGTACAATTTGTTATGTAACATTGTTATATATATACCTTTCATTGCACCATATTTTTATATGGTTATAACAAAGCGATATGCAATTTAATACATTGCTATGTTTTCGATATGTGGGTTAGTTACCAACGCTACATATACATGTAATGTAATTCCATGAAGGAGGAGGGGTTATGACATTTTGTTCAACAAAGAAAAGTTTTAGTGCAGTTTTAGAGATTCAGAGGCGAAACTTTGCAGGATTATTCCAAGAGTTACAAGTGGTATTTTTCTAAGCTGTTAGTTAAGTCAGAATTCTGAGGTCGAGAAGAACACAACTGGACCATCTAGGGATCTTTTTCATGTAACTTTGATGTATTTTTTTCTTTAAATTTCTAACATAAAGGCCTCTTATTGAAAACTTGGCCTGTAGATGTAGGCTTTGAGATAGCCGAAGTCAGTTATCAAATTATTGTGTCATTTTCCTTCACACATGTTTGGTGTTCTATTATTATGCTGCAACATTATTAGTCAGTTTTCCATGCTTTATAGTTTATGTGATTAAGTGGTGTTCTAATAGTTCGTGCAATAACCTAGTTTTGAAACATAAGAAAATCACAATTTCAAATTAAAGATCTTTCTGGGGATCACTTTGTCTTTCCTATATTTTTCTTCTCCTATTTTCCTCTTGATTTGTCTCTCTGTAGTTTCCTTTTGCTACACCAACAATCCCTTTAACACTTGCACCCAACATTTAGCTTTATTTATTTAATTTTATTTCTCTCATTTCCATGTTTGCAATTGTTGATTGAATATCTTCCATCTGATTTTCTCTACTTTTTTTCTCTGTGTTTGTGTCTTTTTCTTCTACTGGCTTCCTTTCCTCTAATTCTTGCTCTGGCATGATCAACTCTTGTTGTCATTTTTCAAATTGTTTTGTAGGCTTATTACCTACTCTTTGAGAACCTTGTTTTCCCTTTCAAGTTTCTGACTAACTTTGAATTTTGTTTTTAATTTGACAACTTCATGTTGCCCCTTTAGCTCATTATAATCAATTTTTTTTTTAATGCCCATGAGTTCACTTACACAGAGCTTCAACAATGTTAGGTCCCTATAATACTAGTGATTACCCCATTACTATTGTAGTTGTATCCCTTATTAATATTTTTGTGCCCGTATTGTCCCCATATTGTTATTACTGTGCCCCATAGAATCCCTCTATTGTTATTTTTGTGGCTTTATATTATTATTGTTAGGTCAGCTAGGTTATATTGTGACTCCTTAGACTCCTATATATAGAAAGGAGGTTTTTTCATTTGAATCATCAAAGAATCATTCATTTGTGTAATGTAAAGGAGGTTGCCCACTCGAAGAAGCTGAATTCTAAGGCGTTGATCTATCTTTTCTATCTTTTTGTGAGCTAGTTTCATAACATTTGGCATCAGAGCTTTGGATTGTAGGGTTTCACTGATCCACATAGGTGATCATGGCATTTTCGCTATAACTTTTTTCTGCTACGTTTCAGAAACTAAAAAAAAAAACCGTTTGAGACAAAATCACACTGAACCTCGAGTCCAAATTTCAGAGCTTTCCACACTACATTTACGGAGATATGATCTGAGGAAGTTGGTCTTTTTGTAGACTCCTGAATTACATTCCAAACAGATGACCTGGGGAAAATCATCATAACATTCTCTCTGAGCATTGGATTGAAATTTCGTAAGAAGGTATAGAAATAGAACAGACTGTAGTTTCTTTTATATATTGTTTAGAGAAAAAGGTCGAAACAGTGACTCGTGGAATATCATACAAGTTCGCACTACTGAAATAGTTTATAATCAGGTCACTGTGGGAGATTTCGCATAACTCTTCCTTGGAGAATCCAATTTGGATCAGACTAGCGACATTGGAAATAGGACATAGAGGACTAATGTAGGTCGCAATTTCAAAATTGGATGATCTGAAATTATAGAGATACATCAGAGGCAATATCGAGCTCCTACAAAGTGAAAAAAGGTGTGTAGATTTTTTAAAAAAATTTCTTAAGCTTGGTTTGAAAATTATTTTGAAGAATTCAAAGGGCATAGTAGAGCATTATTATCGGTAACTAATTCCTCGAGGAAATAAAATGAAAACACCTAGTAAGCAACCTGAAAGCCCTAGCATGATTCATGAAGAAGAGGAAGAAATGCTACATGATATATCAAAATTACAAGACCAAGTGCAACAAATGTCATTGTCGCAAAAGATAACAAAAGCTAAGATAAATGGTGTGGAATCTAAGATAAAGTGCGTGGAAGCTAAAATGAATGACATGGAATCTAAGATGGACAATTTGAAGATAGATTTGAAGACAAGCATGGAATATCTGAAGACAGATTTGGCAAAGTTTCTATAAGAAATTCTTACTAATGGTTAAAGGGTAGTAAAGGAAAATCATGATAAAAACAAAAGAAATGTTAATCATGATTTCCTAGACTCTAATGTTGGACTAAAGACCCACCATATTCCAAAAATCGATATGAGGAAGTTTGATGGCAAAGATACCGCAACATGGATATTACAAACAGAGCAATTTTTCGATCTCAATAATGTGCAAAACACACAAAAGGTACGTATTGCAACTTTATATTTGGAACCAAATCAATTTGTATGATATCAATGGCTTTGCTCTCGTAAACAAATTATCACTTGGGCAATTTTTATGAAATAATTGATAGCACATTATGAGGATACAAAAAGCAACACTTTTTTTAGCCAATTGATAAGTCTCAAACAAAAGGGTTCAATAATGGAGCACATTGAGGAGTTCCAAAAATTGAACATAAGGGTAGAAAATATTCCAAAGGAGCATAGGATTGATGTGTTCATAGGGACTTCAAAGGATAATATCCAACATGATGTTCGCCTTTGGGAACCTGATTCATTACAGAAGGAATTCAGGTTAGCAAGAAAAATGGAAAGCAAAATTATGGCAACCAGGAAGCATACCACTCACAACTATAAAGATTAAAGTGTTGTTGCCCCTAGTCTTCCACAACCTATAAGGTTGAAACCACAACAATTGGAAGAAAAAAGGCAAAAGTTGTTTGTTACAATTGTGATAGAAAATACACTAAAGGTCATAAGTGTGCTGAGAAGAAATTATTCTACATCGATTGTGAAGAGGAAGAAGAAAAGGAGCAAGAAAGGTCAAAAGAAGAGGATATACTCCAGGAACAAAGCCTAGATAAAGAAGAAATGAATCCGACCATATCTTGTAATGCATTGGATGGAATTACCACTCCTCAAACCATCAAGATAGAAGGACTAATCAAGAAGAAAAAGGTAATAGTGTTGATTGATTCAGGAAGTACCCACAATTTTATTCATTGTAAGATAGCAAAAGAATTGAATTGCTTCCTATATCCAGCACCAGAGTGTCAAGTGATGGTTGTAAATGGAGGAACGGAAAATTGCTCTAGAAAGTACCATAATATCAAGCTATTCATGGGATAATATGTATTGAATAGCCCAATGCTTTCCATTCCAATGGGAGGTGTTGATGTTGTACTAGGGGTCCAATGGCTACAATCCTTGGGTACAATAGCTTTTAATTTTCAAGAACTTTTCATGAAATTTTATGTTGAAGGAAAGGAAGTTGAATTAAGGGGTATTGCAGGGAAACCAGGAAAGATAATCAGCTCTAATGGTATGACAAAGCTTCTAAAAAAGTAACAAAGAGGTGTAATTGCACAATTATGTTCCCTAGATGTTTCCACATTGGAATCATCTATTTCTCCATATCTCCAAAAAGTCTTGGACAATCATTCCAAGGTATTTGAGACTCCCAAAGGTATCCCACCTATTCGTGATCGTGATCATGTTATTCATCTGATTCCAGGAAGTGTTCCTCCAAACATCAGGCCATACAGATATCCCTATGCCCAAAAGAGTGAAATTGAATGTATGGTTGCAGAAATGCTAGAGGCGGGTATAATTCAACCTAGTCAAAGTTCTTTCTTTGTTCCAGTAGTATTGGTGCATAAGAAGGATGGATCATGGCGCATGTGTCCAGATTATAGGGAGCTCAACAAGCTCACTATTAAAAATAAGTTTCCCATTCCTGTCATTGATGAATTATTGGATGAATCGCATGGATCAATTTACTTCACCAAGTTGGATCTTCGTTCAGGATATCATCAAATCAGAATGAAGATTGAAGACATTCTGAAAATAGCATTTAGAACTCATGAGGGTCATTATGAATTTTTGGTCATGCCTTTTGGCCTTACCAATGCACCTTCTACATTTCAAGGTTTGATGAATTCCATTTTTAAACCCTTCCTTAGAAAATTTGTGTTAGTATTTTTTGATGATATACTAATCTACAACATGTCTTGGAAGGATCATGTTGAACATGTTGACAGGGTGCTAAAACTATTGGAGGAGAAACAATTATATGCAAAAAGATCCAAATGCTTCTTTGGAGTACAAGAGGTGGAATATCTGGGTCATATTGTATCTCATGAAGGAGTTAAGGTAGACCCTAGCAAAATTAAAGCCATTATGGAATGGAAAATCCCCACATCCATAAAGCATCTGTGAGGATTTCTTGGGTCGACAGGGAATTATCAGAAATTTGTTAAGAATTATGGGAGAATAGCAGCACCTCTAACAACATTATTGAAGAAAGATGCATTTTCATGGACTCCAGAAGCAACAAAGGCCTTCGAACATCTTAGAGAAGCAATGTGCCAAGCACCGGTCTTAGCTACACCGGACTTCACAAAAACCTTTATTGTGGAATGTGATGCTTGAGGAAATGGAATTGGTGCTATTTTAATGCAAGATGAAATTGAAAGTTGTCCAATCAAGGGAAAGTTTTTACACAAAGCTATTTATGAGAAGGAAATGTTGGCAATACTCCATGCACTTAACAAATGGTGACCCTACCTAATGGGAAGACACTTCAAGGTAAAAAATGATCATGATAGCCTTAAACACTTTTTAGAACAAAGATTATCCTCTGAAGAGAAACAAAAGTGGGTCACAAAGATGTTGGGTTATGACTTTGAAATCATCTACAAAAAAGGGAAGCAAAATGTGGTGGCAGATGCACTCTCAAGAAAGGATGAGGATGTGGAAGCATTGTTGTGTGCCATTTCTATTATCCAACCAGATTGGATAAACGAAGCAAGGGAGGAATGGAAGAATGATGAAGAAGTGTGGGCACTTATTCGAAAGTTACAACAAGATTCCAATACATCTGATACATTTAGCTGGCAAAATGATTTGTTACGGTACAAAGATCACTTATACCTCTGTAACAATTCCCAACTAAAACAAAAGATTCTTATGGAATTGCACACTTCTCCCTTAGGAGGGCACTCAAGATTTTTAAAAACTTACCACAGGGTTAAGAAGGATTTTTTTTGCAATGGCCTTAAATCAGATATTCAAAAGTTTGTGGCAGAATGTTTGGTTTGCCAACAAAATAAAGTTGAAACAATTAAGACACCGGGTCTATTACAACCTTTATCTATTCCAAGCCAACGTTGGGAGGAGGTTTCAATGGATTTTATCACAGGTCTACCCAAGTCTGAGGGAAAGAGTATCATCATGGTGGTAGTTGACAAACTTACCAAGTAGGCACACTTTTGTGCATTATCACAGCCATTTAAAGCCAATACAGTTTCTACTGCATTTATGGAAACAATTCAAAAGCTACATGGAAACCCAAAGATTATTGTAAGCGATAGAGATCCCATTTACACTGGAAATTTTTGGACAGAATTATTTTCTTGTTTTGGTACTCAGTTAGCTCATAGCTCATCTTATCATCCTCAATCTGATGGGCAAATTGAGATAGTAAACAAATGTTTGGAAGGATATCTCCACTGCTTTATATCTGATAAACAGACACAATGGGTCAAATGGTTGCCTCTGGCTGAATGGTGGTATAACACTTCCTTCCATATAGCAACAAAAATGACCCCATTTATGGCACTTTATGGATATCAGCCACCATCCATCACATCATATTCAAGAGAAAATTATAAGGTTCAAGCAGTGGAACATCACATCGAACATCAACAACAAGTCCTCCAACATTTAAAGGATAACCTCATGCTGGCAAAGAATAGAATGAAACAACAGGCAGATCAACATCGTAGTGAAAGAATTTTTGCTATAGGTGATTGGGTATTCCTACGGCTACAACCATATAAGCAAATGTCCCTCAACTAAGCTAAGAAGGATAATAAATTATCACCAAAGTATTATGGTCCGTACAAGGTGTTGCAAAAGATTGGTACTATGGCTTACAAATTGGAGCTTCTTATAACTTCTCGATTGCACCCAATTTTCCATGTTTCATGTTTAAATAAGGTTATAGGTGACAAGCTCCCAGTTCAAACAATATTGCCAGAATTTGGCAAGGAAGGAAAAATTATATTGGAACCGGAAGCAATCATAGAAACAAGAACTTGATAGCTATGAAATCGATCAATTTTGGAGTATCTTATCAAGTGGAAGAACTTATCCGCTGAATATTCCACATCGGAGGATGAAAATTTTATACAGAAGCATCCAGAACTACTCAAGTGTTGAGGACAACACTTTTTTGAAGGAGAGGGGCATGTTAGGTCCCTATAATACTAGTGATTACCCCATTACTACTGTAGTTGTATCCCTTATTAATATTGGTGTGCCCCTATTGTCGCCATATTGTTATTACTGTGCCCCATAGAATCCCTCTATTGTTATTTTTGTGGCTTTATATTATTATTGTTAGGTTGGCTCGGTTATATTGTGCTTCCTTAGACTCCTATATATAGAAAGGATGTTTTGTCATTTGAATCATCAAAGAATCATTCATTTGTGTAATGTAAAGGAGGTTGCCCCCTCGAAGAGGTTGAATTTTAAGGCGTTGATCTATCTTTTCTATCTTTTTGTGAGCTGGTTTCATAACAAATGGCCACAAAAGTGTAGTGGTCATTGGGCCATACATTTCCTTACTGCTCTTTTCTCTATTTGCTGAAGTATCTTCACTTTCATTTTCCTTTGTCCTAGGTTCCTTTTGTTTTGATTAGACCTAATTATTCTTCCTAATATCATTAGCTTGGTCTCTCTTCTATTCTACTAACAAATGAATTTTGGAAATGAAATTTGTATTTTTTTCGCTGCTTTTGGTAAGATCTAAGTGATCTTTTTTTTCTGTGATTGTCTCAACTTTTTTTTTCTCCCTGCACCGTAAAATCCCCTTGTACTGTTTTTCATTCCCAAATATCACTTTCTTATTTATGGAAAATGCATTCACTTGAGAAAATGTATTATACCTAGGGGGAATATTATGGGATATAGAGGGAGGTACCCAAAGGAAGTAATATCATGTAAAGATAATAAATACATGGGCCATAATTAATAAATAAAGTGGTTAGCCCGCATTATGCATGGGATTACAAGTGGTTAGGGAATAAAGTGATAAGGCCATTATATTCGATGTATGGTAATTGGTGACTCATGGTAATTATCCATGGTATTGTATGTATGAAGCCTATATAAAGGCTAGAGAACCCCTATTGAGAGAGGTGAAGGGTTATTTTATTGACAAGCATATGGTTTGTGGAGTGTTCTTCTTCCTTAAGGAGTAGTTGTATGGTGTTACCGTACCTCAAGGGTTTTGATATTAATAAAGTTCTGAAGTTCTATCATATATCATGTTATTTCATGGGAATACTTTGAATTTAATATACTTGCAGGTAAGATCTATATTAAGTGGTATCAAAGCACTTTCTTGGGAAAAGAGGGGGAGATTTGTTTTTCAGTTTTTGAAGGAAATGTTGGGCGATGCATTTGTAGACCGAATCTGAACCTTTGTTATAACATTTGAAAAACTAAATAGGATATCTTAATTCCTTGTAAAAATACCCAATTTTAAAAATATAGCTAAATCATTATCGGGATGAGGGAAATATTATTGATTTAAAATCAGCTGTGTTGTAGAAATTGTTTTGATGTCAATTCATGGAAAGTGGCTCTCTTATCAATTTTTGTAGTTTTTGTGTAGAAATTCGTAAAATATATTGCATATCTTAGATCTTCCTAAAAAATTACCCAATTTCAAAAAAACAATTGGTCGAATCAGAGTCCGGATGAAGGAGATATCGTTGATTTAAAATCATCTCTTTTTTCAGAATTTTTTGTGACAATGGGATAGTTGCAGCACGAATTTGAATTTCCAGAGTGCTCAGATAGATATTTAAATCTCAGTAGAAAATGCAGATGGTCATTCCATTTCCAAAAACATGCTATATTAAGGATTTTGAGTCATATTGACAAGGTTCTGACCAATTCAAATTTTCGCCAAAGTAAGTGATTTTCTTCAAAACTCTTACTCTATTTTTATGGGTTCTAGAAAGATATTTTTTTACAGGAAAAGGTAATGGTCCTACTACTGAAGAATACTTAACATCTAAGAATTCCCAAAGGACACTAGCTTGGGAATTAGGACCATTATCTGATTTTAGGGATGAGGCTGTAATATAGTTAAAATCACTTAAACATGATCAAATAAAGACACTTCCTGATAAGGAGATTGAAAAAAAAAAATTGAACAAGTGGTTTCATGATAGTAAGAAGGAAAATAAGAACCATAAAGGCTCATTTTCTACTAATATTTCCTTATTATATGTTCATGGATATATTCGAAAGAGAAGATCACTATGTCTAGCAATTCTAGTTGCAAGCATAATTGTATTAATGTTCAATTGGGTAAAAGATTGCAAGCCCCAACAAAACAAATGGAGCACACATAGGTTGATAATGAGGAGGTGCAAGTTCTTAAAGATTTGAAAATTTCCTTGGATAATTATATATTGCATTTTGATTTTTGTACTTTAGATATGGTTGATGTGGATATTATTTTTGGATACCCCTAGATTTAATCCATTGGTACTGTAAATATTAAGGTGTAGAAGATATTCATGAAGCTCTAGTATAAAAAGAAGAAAATTACATTTCAGTATATTTCCATCTGTAAACAGGTAGATTCGAAGGAGTCCGAAGCAAGAAAAATTGCAGGTACTATCACATTAGATGAGGAGTCGAGGGTGGAAGTAAAACAAAAGACAAGAAACATGACCAGGTACCACAAAATGAATTTGATACTACGCAAGCTCCATCAAGTGCCAAATTCAAGAAAGATACACCTTCAACATATCACCACCCAGACCACCCATCTAGGCAACAATGAAAGAGGGGACAAAGAATTAACAGCAAGGACAACAACCCCAGGATGACACATAGAGAGGTGAAACGAACCACCTATAACACATGGATGTAGAGGAACCACCAGAAACAATGTCCCTCTCAAGCGAGTGAGGCATCAACTAGATCAAGTAATCACATTTCTCTTGGATGGATAGATGTACGTGCATGGTACCAATAGAATACTCTTTTGAGTAGATCTTATTGTTTGTGGTATTCTCTCATTTCAAGGAAGAAACATGTTTAAGGGGAGTGGAATGTAGTATGCCTAGTGGGGATATTATTGGATATAGAGGAAGGTACCCAAAGGAAGTAATATAATGTAAGGATAATAAATACATGGGCCATAATTAATAAATAAATTGGTTAACCCACATAATGCATGGGACCACAAGTAGTTAGGGGATAATGTGATAAGCCCATTGTATTGGATGTATGGTAATTGGAAATCCATGGTAATTATCCATGATATTGTATGTATGAAGCCTTTATAGAGGCTAGAGACTCCATATTGAGAGAGGTGAAGGATTATTGTATTCACAACCAGATGGATTTGTTAAGCAAACAGTCCCTTCTATAGATAGAATTGATCCCTCTAACCCAATGTGTGGGTATTGTAACAACTATGTCAAAACGAGAAAACTTCCGTAACCAAAATCAAAATGACAAATGAGAAAGGGATATAGGCTACCTCTCTCTTATGCGATCGACCTTTGATGATGATCCTGATGCCTTAGCTCCCAGGCTCACTCCTCGCTATTCCTTGCATATGAATACCTACAAGAGAGATCTAAAGACAAAAACAAGAGATATCATAGCATATTCATTCCAATGTAAGTTATACAACATATCAAGGAGTATTGTACTAAGAAAACCATCAAAGACAAGCTTATGGTAAGTAAAACATGCTTTGTATTAATGATTAAATTATAGAGGGAAGCATACAACTAGTGCCTTGATGTTGAAGGCCTCCTTGAAGATGGTTCCAAGTCTAAGTCAAACCTAACATGCTATCATTTCTCCTTCAAAAATTGGTAGCATATAAGAACAACTGAAAAGAATAATGGCAACCGGAAATGACCAACCCATTGAGGAAAGTGAAGAACAAATTTATAGTGATGGAGAGGAGGTTCGAGATCCACCAAAGGGGGAATAAGGTCGTTATCCCAAAGGTAATATTCCTAAAGGTAACATAAAAGGCTCTAAATGGGAATAATTGGCCATATCTTCATCCAAAAACTACTAGCTCTTTGTTGTCGAGGCTTCTAGTAAGAGAATCTTCTGCCCCATTTTTGGAGAAAGTGCCTGAAGAGGACCAGCACAGATTTTGCTATCAAAAGTCGCACTGTCAGTGCTAGTCACTAGTTATCCAAATGGTTACAAGCACAGATTTTCCTACTAGAGGTAGAGTTGGTCTTGCAAATTAGGGTTTTTCACAATTTTTTCCAGAATTTCTTCAAGACATTAGTTCTCCATCTCTTCAGGGATGTATTGAGCATATAATTGATGGTGAATGAGTTTACACAGCTTTTGTTGCTTTACTATATTTGTGATGACAATGGCACAAAGGACAACACTTTAGGTATAGAGTTAGGGATGTGAAAAAATATTGTGTAACATATTCCGCTTGAAGCATGAAATAAAAATAGGAAGTGATGGTTGAAGTGCTTTATTGGTTATGGCAAGGATCTTGGAAGAAATCCATCAAGAGACTTGCAAATCAAACAAGATATAATATATGACATCTCTGATATATACATATGCCTTATAATACATCTGAATATTTATCTAACAATAGATGAATCCACGGCATGGATGAAACCATCCAACTAAAAAGGATCATGTATAAGGATCGATGATATGGATGCACCGATCTGACTAAAAAGGATCATTTGTATCAATCCATGACATGGACACAACCATACGAATAGAAAGGATCATGTATACAATCACGAATACTAAACAACTCCAAAAAACCTAGATTGTGAGATGAAAACTAGGGTCTTCATCTCTATCTCGATCGAAGTACGAGTCTAACCATGTGAATAGATGTGCTCACATAAAACATAGTAGAAACCACCTGATTACCGGTCAATAATTTAAACCATTAACATGTGCAAGAGAAACCACCAATAATGATGATGACCCTCAAGGTACACGGGTACAATCTTCAAGTGTGAATAGGTGAGCTGAAGTCGAACACTTGCAGAATCACTCGGTCAAAGGCCATTGATGTAAGCCTATCGTTGAACACAAAGAACTTGCCATTGAGGCATGCTAGCTCCAGGGTACTGAAAGGGTGTTTCTATATCATTTTCCCAGATAATGAGTTGGGGTCAATAGGAATTGATCCATCAAAGGATGGACATAATGCTTCTGAAATCATCGACATGAAACAAATGACTTTGTAAATTTGGTGAGAGTAATTTAGGATTGTAGCAGAGAAGGTAAAATGGGGTATCAGAGGTTTGAATTTGCAGACAAAACTTCTCTTGAACATATCAACCACATGAATCCAGTGTTTGGCAACATTTGACTCAACATAGGATCAGAGGTCATGGTGACAATAAGTAACGATCAAATGAGAGGAAAATGGGTTTCTCAAACCCAGGAAGGTAAGTGACTAAGTGAGGATATCCCAAATGTGACACGAAATTCAGATGAGTGTCATGTTCAAGAGCGACATGCTACCTTTCATGCAGAATACAAGACGCATTTACTTCCATATCCCCCCATGATTTCTACTGAGTCCCTCTTTATTTTTAATCACAATCTTGAAGAGGATACCATATGCTTGTCGTATAAGTTCATACTTCGAATGAATCCATCCTAGTAAGTTTAACGATCCTTGGGAAGGAGTATTTTGGTCTCGTCATGGTTATAAGTCCTGCGTCGTTTATGTTTTACGAGTATGAAGGAGGAGTAACTTGACATATTTTTCATGATTAGAGAGTTTGAGAAAGAGGAAAAAAAGAAAACTCCAAAGGTCCCTTTTCATAGATATTCTCTCGAATCTTAAAAGGTAGAAAGTAATATTTAGGAGAACCTCTTAGCCATGTTCGACCAAGTTATTCCTTTTTAGTAGCTAGTCCATCTCAGTCCGGAAAAGACTAGTGTGCGATAAAATTTTTATATTTTTGGAGTCTGAAAAGAGCTGAAAGATGAATTTGGCTAGAAGAATGAGTGGTATAAAGGATAACAACTAGTTTCATTCATCATGGAAGTGTCCAAAACATGTAAAGGTAAAGAGGCTAGCTAATAATACCACTCATCACAGATTTTCCTCAAGCAACGGTAAAACAACCAAGTTAAAGTGTATGACCAGCCAAAGAGATGGTGACGAGGGAATGAAAAAAGCAAGGCTCATCTAGCAAAAACAGGCTGGTAAAAATGACAATCATGAGAGGTAAAATGGGAATTGTTTCATTTTTACACAAGCTTGAAACATGGGAAACTATGCTTGAGGATACTTGAAAATGGTTTCATTTTATCACAAGCTTGAAACATGAGAAAAAACTATGCTTGGATTTGGTTTCATTTTTACACAAGCTTGAAACAGAAATAAACTATTCTTGAGATTAGTTTGCATGCCCCCAACATAATGACTCAGTTTGAGGTACATGCCCCCCCCAAGCTTCATTTCATTCGCCAAATCAGACTACTGGTTAATAATAGGTGGATGGAATGAAGGTTCACTTACGTGATCAAGTGAAAGACTCGACTAGGATTTTATGAAATCTAATCAAAGACATGAATTCAAAGGGGGTATTTTTCATTTTTTAACTAGATTGACACATGAAAAGAACCATGCTGATGACACCTTGTTTTAGTTTTTAACGATGTTGAAACAAGTAATGAATTCTTCTCATGACACCTTGTTTAATTTTTTAACGAGCTTAATGCAAGTAAAAGAACTCTGCTCATGGAGACCTGTTTAATTTTTTAACGAGGCTGACATAGTAGAATAAATATCCTCATGGGGACCTATTTAATTTTTTAATGAGGTTTGCATAGTAAAATAACTAACCTCATGACACCTATTCCATTTTTTAATGAGGTTGACATAGTGAAAGAATTATCCTCATGACACTTATTTCATTTTTTAACGAGGTTGAATTAGTAAATAACTATCCTCATGGGTAAATTGATCATGAAATATAAGAGACCATGGCTTCCGATAGGTTCTCATCAGATGGGAGAACAACACTCTGGAAGGGGTACCCATCAAGGAATCTAACAGTAATATCAGGTTCCAATGTCCTAGTACATTTTGCACTATATCATTGACTAGATCATCAGTTGATGTGGGCATGGAACATGTGGCCACATAATTAACCTATGGTGAGGATGATACCATTTGCATACAAGGACCATTTAGGGAAGATGGTTGATTCGAAGTCAAATCAGGACCAATGAATGAATGTCGATCAATAGCCATAATTATTCCTTCATGTGGGAAACATATGACACGAAAGAGACAAGAGACAAGAGCTCCCATGACATAAACATAGTCACGACCGAGGAGTAAATTAAAATCCAAAGGGCCTTGGATAACCATCATGTTCAGATAAATGATTTTTCCTCCCAAAGTAATACAGAACTTAGGAAGGATCCATAATAGTTGACTAGTTCCTCTCATAAAAGCTAACAAATTCTGGGTAACGTGCACAAGCTACGAAGAACCTAAAGATTTCTAAGTAGTCAAGGAAAGAATACTAACATATGCACCTTCATCTATGATTGTGCTAGGTACAGCCATATTATAAGCCTACACTATGATCTAGAACGGTAAGTAAGAAGGAAGACGATATCCTACCACTCGACTCCAATAAAAGGAAACAAGCATACTTTGAGGGGGTTCCATGGGAATGGGAGAAAAACCCATTTGCATTATGGGAACATGAGGATAATTCCCCGGTACCATGGGAATGGGAGGATTTCCCTCCAATTCATTGGAATCTCACGAGACGAGAAGAACTTAAGTAGTATGAGGTACACTCTTTATGGGAAAAGTAGGATCATGTGAAGGTGAAATCGGGTCAACCATTTTGTCAACCAATGGTTGGTCGGGAATGGACTCATGAGGTTCACATTCAGAGAGACTGGGATTGACCGAAGATGAATCTTAATGAACCACTTAATCAACTAGCAGAGGATCAGGGGAAAGATTTTGATAACTAGCTGAAAGATTAAGCTAGGAAGTTGTATGGTTATCCAACACTTTCAAGGCTTCGTCCATACAATGACAAAGTTGAATATGATGATGCCCTTCACATAACCTACAGGAAAATTTAACTTCTCCCTTTTTCCCATGGGTTTTACTATAACTAGTTGAATTTTTATCACCAGGATGATCTCCAGAGGCTGATGATGAAGCTTGATGGGAACATGTGGACCACATGTCAAAGACCTTAGTATACCAGGGTAATCTCTAAGAATGTGGTCCCCCGTACATAGCATGCAAGGGAATTTCACTTTTTAGGGTAGATTGGAAGGTTTGTCAACATCAATTGCATCGGTCTTCTTATTAATTTTCCTTTTCTTGTTCTTATTTTCCACCTCATTACTAACTTGTAGGTTTTCACCAAATGAATAAGAAGAAGAGTAAGAAGACCGAGAAGGCAAATAAGGCAAAGGGTCAACTTTAAGATAACCCGGAGGTTGATATGGTTCAGGTGGAGGAGAGCTTAGTTGAGGAGTAGTTTGGACATTCGAAAGCATAGGGGCAAAAAATAACCAAACTAGGAAACCAATGGTAAATCGAGGAAGGGACAACGTTTCCATATAAGGAGCACCAAAATTTCCCAAAGAAGGAAAAGGACTACGATTCCTGTCAGAGGGGTTTCATTGGTTGGTAGGCTCAAGAACTATTGCAATTAGTCTCAACCTAATATATACTAAGGAGCATTTCCAAAGGAAGTATATTATTATGTGGTTAATTAATTTTAGAAATTAACAACAAATAAATAAAACACGAGTAACTAGGAAAAATGGGTTACTAAGTATCTGTGAATCACTATATACACCTTGGCGAAACCAAGGACTTAACGTAGGACAACCAATCTCCCTAAATGTTGTGTTCTATGTATCACGTCTACAAGGTGGCTGACTCGGTTACCTATGGCTAAAGGATAAGAACCTAGTGGGGTCTTCCAATATATATGCAATGGTAGGGGGAGCACAAGTGTGTGTCACCGTTGTCTAATGCGTAACCATTTGTTGAGATCATTACCATATACTTGCCATATGTTGAGTACCTCAGATATACCCAAAAGTACTCGAGAACGACTGTTTATACTTTCGTACGTGGAACATGATATCTCCCCTAGGATACAACACTAGTAGATAATGATAGTTGCTAGGTTTATAGACGCCTAAACACATTTATAGCCTAGACCTCTAAATGTTTGCATTAAGTTCCAAATGCTCCTTAGGTTAATTGAGGTAAATTTTATGTTTATCTTGAATTATGTTTCATTTTTAATGCTCAAAACGATGTCACATGAACTCCTATAATGCAACTATCATGGGAAAATGATTCTTTTCATTTTGGTGAAAGCTAATATAGAAAGTGAATATATTCAAGTAATTATGCAACAATGAAGAATGTAACAAACAAAGCTTTCCTAACTAGATATTTCACTTTCACTTTCGAAATGCAATGCCAAAAGGTAAAACTGTTTTTCACTTTTCCTAAGATCAACTTATATGAATTATGGTGTTATTTTTTCTTTGAATGATTTAATGCAACTAATGAATCATTTAATTTTCAATTATTGAAAAATGTGACCTATTTCTAATAATTAATTCGAAAAAAGAACTTCTCATGCAAGTGATCTAATGCAATTTTGACGAAAAGTAAATTTTTTGAAATGAAAACTATTTCAATGCATAATCGACTCCTTTAATCAATGCAAAAGAGTAATCATTATTTAATTAACAAAAAAAACAATAATTCTCAATCACACAAGTACTAAACAAAGATATCAATCGAACAAAACTTGAAAAAAAGCAATCAAAATATGATTTTTTACCACTTTAAGAAAGAGACAATTTTTGCATTCCACAAAGAAATCATAAGCATAAAAATAGAGATTATTGTAGATAAAGTAGAGAAGAGACCTCAGAGACCAAGACACACTATAGTTTTCAGTAGAGACCCTAAAAATTCTCACATTCAAGGACTAACGCTACTTTATAGAGAAAAACCTATGCTGACAGGGTCATCAATGCTACTTTCCATAGCAAAAACTATGCTAGAAGCACTACTTTTCATAGCAACACCCATCCTGAGCTTCAACATGGGTAAGCAGTGGAAGACAGGGTTTTCATTGCGATTATACAAGGAAAAACATGTGCTGTCAGGATGACTATCACTGATAAAACACGTGTTGAGCAAGGATATTTTAGTAAAAATAAGAAATACTGAGGAAGAAACTATAGACCTGATACCCTAAGACACCAACAACGTAGAGTACAGACTAAAAATCAATCCAAAGACAATGTCTTCTGACGGTTGGCCAAATTTAATGAGAAGCCAAAAGACAAAAGGAGGATGAAAAGGTTGTAGGCTTCCCAAGTGGAGTTGCCAATTTTTTAACAAGGCAATCCCTTCTATGGATATAAGTGATCCCTCTAGCCCAATGTGTGTGTTTAGTAACAACCGTGACAAAACAAGAAAACTTCCCTAACGTAAATCAAAATGACAAATGAGAAAGGGAGATGGCTTACCACTCTCATATTCACTCAAACTTTAATGATGATGTTGATCCCTTAGCTCCCAGGCTTGCTCCTCACTATTCCTTGCGTCCAAATACCTAGAAGAGAGATCAAAATATAACAATAAGAGAGATCATTGCATAGACATTCCAATGTAATTTATACAACATATCAAGGAGTATTATACTAAGCTAACTATCATAGAAAAGCTTATGGGAAGTAAAACATGCTTTATATTAACGATTAAATCAAAGAGGGAAGAATACAACTAGTGCCTTAATGTTGAATACCTCCTTTAGGATGGTTCCATGTCCAAGCAAAACTTAACAAGCTCTCCTTTCTCCTTCATAAAATGCCAGAATCTAAGCACAATTGAGCAGAAGAGTGGGAACCAACAATGGCCAACCTATTGAGGAAAGTGAAGAATAAATTTATAGTGCAGGAGAGGAGGTTAGAGATCCACCAAAGGTGGAAGAAGATCCTTATCCCAAAGGTAAGATCCCTAAAGGTAGGTACAAAGGCCCTAAATGGGAGTACTCAACCATATCTTCATCCAACAACTACCAGCTTGTTGTTCTTGAGGCTTCTACTAAGATAAACTTATTCTCCATTTTTGGAGAAATTGTCTGAGGAGGACCAATTTAGATTTTTCCTATCAAAATTCACACTACCAGCTCTAGCCACTGGTTAGACAAAAGGTTACCAACACATATTTTCCTACTAAAAGTAGCACTGGTCTTGCAAATTATGGTTTTTCACAAGTTTTTCTAGAATTGCTTCAAGACATTAGTTTTCCATCTCTTTAGGGATGTATTGAGCATATAATTCATGGTGAATGAGTTTACACAACTTTTCTCACTTTACGACATTTGTGATGATAATTACACAAAGGACGACACTTCATGTATAGAATTGGGGATGTTACAAAATACTATGTAATAGGCTTGTGTAGTGTTCTCCTTCCTTAATGAGTAGTTGTATGGTGTTACCCTACCTCAAGGATTTTGATATCAATAAAGATTTGGAGTTTTATCACCTATCGTGATATTTCATAGGAATATTTCGTATTTAATATACTTGCATGTTAGATCTATAGTAGAAAACTTTGGGGGAAATGGATTTGAGTTCCCACTTATTCTTTCTGCAATAGTGTTGTAGTATGGCTCCCTATCTCCTCCCGAGATTTGGAGATTGGGATTCCAAAATGTGCACCTGCCTTCCTCCAAAAAACTCCTTAGTAGTGAAGTCAGTATTTTCCTTTGATACCCACTTGTTACCTCTCACTTATTTGAAGTATTTTTTCTTAACTCTATCTTTCCTGGGTATTTAGCTTCCAGAAAAACATGCATTTTTTTCTGGACTTGGCCTTGTTGCCCCCATATCTGGTTAACTTAACAAATCACTTGTCAGTTACATGAGGTTTACCATAAGTTTAAAGGGACCATGGTTTGAAAGGTTATTGTTTTGTTTGTTGGTTTGAAACCCCAGCAATGCACAAAATCAAAGTAATTTTAAACATAGAGATGTGGGTCTAAAACACCTGTAGTTGCTGGAATTGTGATTGTTTTTCATTGGTCTCACTTTGTGCTCCTCGTTGTGGTCGTCGTGCTCCCTGTTGTGGTCGTCATGCTCCCCATTGTGGTCATTGTTCGCTTCAACCCTTGTGGACTGCTCGTTGTCTCTGGATAAGAGTCAAAAGTCAGCAGTAGGAAGATGCTTCATAGGACATGGATAGAAGGAATATATCAAATTGGGCTCATTCTAATTGATACTATTTATTCGCTTGATTGTTCATTGTGAGTGAATTTACTTCTACACCTCCATTTTGCCCAATATATTTTTAGGCATATCCTTTACTCAGAAAGGACGAAAAACACATTAATCTAGCAAAGTAGTGAAGTATATAACTATGGCAATAACTTGTATTTTGTAATTATGTATTAAGGGAAAAAGCAATCTAAAAAGTTGTTCAAAATAAAACGTTTAAATTTAAACTATTTTATTTTAGTATAAAAATATAATAGTGTATTTAATATTATCAAAGCTCCTCTTTAATTCTATAATGGCCCGAGGGACCTCGAATTTCTGTGGAAAGATCTAAAATCGAATTGTTATATAACAATATATAACAACAATAAGAACCATCTGCTATCAATGTCATTTCTTTTGTTTTTTTCCACATTGCCACTAATAGGAATTTGTTATATGGAAGCTTGAGCTAAGGCTTCAACCCTTAAATGAGTGCAAGAACGCCCTACTCCCTGCAACTGCTACTGCTACTAGTACTGCCACTATGGACACAAGCAGATTGCCTTACCATATAGAATTCATAGAACACCAAAGCCTATCCATCCAATACAAAATTATATTGATTAAATTAAATGGTTTATAAACGATTTTAATATTTCATTTGAATGGTTTAATAAGCTATTTTAATATTTTATAATAAATGAACTGTAAAAATTATATATGAAAATTTCAATCAAGTACTTCTAGTAGAAATTATAATAACAAAAATATGATATTTAATATTTGTATTTTCTAAATAATTAGTATATGATTTAATGTTATTTGATTATTTTTATTCAATTATATATAATATAAAAAAATTATTAGAATTTTAATATACAATTTCTTTTGGAAAGTGAAACTATTTGTTACGAGTTTCTCCATTTTAGTACACATGTATTTTATCATCTGCACTAGTTAGTTAGTTATATCAATTTATCCATATTGCCTATAATCATTTTCATTCTTATTATAGCCATTAATGTACCTTATGAAAACTTAGTCCTTAGGAACAAGTGTATGTGCTTATTTTGGCTAAAATGTACCTTGTAACAACTTAGGTCTTTGGAGCGTAGGTATGTGCTCATTTTGGATTCACTATACGAGTAGGCTTAAATATTTGTGCAATGGAACAATACTATTAAATTTCAAATTTAGTCAGAGTTATGGTCATGAATTTGAACTTAAATTTGGTCCAACACGGGTTAGACATTATAGAATGTATATACTTTATTTAATTTTAAATTGATAAATAAAATTTATTTAAAATATTTTGTGATACAATTATTCTTATACGTGAGAGGATATTTGGAAATGATGTAATAGATTTAAAACAAATTAATTTAAAGAGTAATTTAATATATTTTTTAGTTATAGGTTGTGGTTTTTAAATTTTATTGATATATTTATTAAGATTTATAAAACTTATAAATTTAAGTTGTTTAATACGTAGAATTCAAATATTTTTAAAAAAATAAAAATTTTAAATATGTTTATATATTTAAAATGCAACCTAAATAATAAAAACTTGGAATATCACTAATTATATGAATGCATATAGAAAATTTAAATTGCACCTCATCTCGATGTGATTTCAAATTTATATTGCACCCAATTAACATATAAATTTTAAAATATTTACTTGAAATATTTTTAATACTATATATTAAAATATATTAATTGGGTGAATGAGGTCACGTACGTATGTCTCTGGTTATTTTTGTCATGAATTATAGTCTCCTGTGCATCTAATCGTATTAGGTTATTCAGTTGAAAAAACCTGAAAGTAAATTAGAAAGGATAAGTAACCCAAAGGATGAATGGACTGCATTGTCTAATTAGCTATAACAAATTTGATGTAAGAGCAGAAGAAGTGATGGTTTCTCGTCCCCCACCGGTAACTTGGCTCGCTTCACCTTTACATTGATGTGTTGGCTTCCTCGTTGGAAATTTTTGAGTAATCTTGTTGATCACCAACCACTACTCCTCCCATCCCAGACAACTCATGCCTCTTCTACGTATGCCAGGCAACTCATGGATCGTCTGCCTATTAACATTCATGTCCGTTGGTGGGCCTAATTTGACTTCAAGATATATAAAATCTCCAAGATCTTTGCAATCATCCTGATCTTGAGAATGAATTTTAAATTACTGATCAACGTCGGCCCATAAATATGTGGGTGCACGAAATTGCGAGAAGGAATTACCTGTTGGGTATGATTTAGCTCCCAGATAAATAATACTAAAATCAACTGCATTTGAACAGTAATGACTACTGCTTTAGGCAGTTTTTCCAGAAGTTGTTGTGAACAATGAATTCTCGATCATCTTTTGATTGTCATTTTCATAACTAGTATGCCCATCATTTTCAGTTTTCCCTTTCAATGAGTTGTTGATCTCAGCAAGAGCTGGAATGTTAATCATATAGCTGAGATTATTATTGGCAAAGCCTAGAGCTTCAAGGGGCGGCAATGTGGTCCATGGGTCTCTCAGTTGATCGCATCCAAATGGTTTTGCGGTTTGAATAGCATGCCCTCGCGCTTGCTGAGGAGAAGTAAAAACCTTAGTGAATCCCATTGGTGCGATCAATCCAAAGCTGAGAAAAAGAAGTTACGTGGTTGTTGGTGAGGTCCTTAGTGAATCTCTCATTGGTGCGATCAATCCAAAGCTGAGACCAAGAAGTTACGTGGTTGTTGGTGCGCTCTACATCAATGGCAACAAACTCATTTTTTTTAATGCGTTGAACATCAAATTTCTCATGTTTTAATTTTTTGAGTTTTTTTTAATGTTATTTTTTTAAGTGAGTTTTTTTTTTTTTAAATTCTGTGTCAAATTTATGATGTTTTAATTTTTTGAGTTTTTTTTAATGTTATTTTTTTCAAGTGAGTTTTTTTAAAATTCTGTATGAATTTATTGAAATTACAAGTTTGATGGGTTTTTCACGGTGCTGAATCTATATATACAATCAAAAAATAAATTTAAATAATATAAATAAAAATTTCACATCAAATTTTTCCACCAAATTTCTAGACCAAAAAATCTAAAAACATTCAATACAGCTCTTTCGATTAAAATTAATGAGATCACTCCTCACAGAGGAACCCAAACACATAAGGTATATATTAGAATTCTAGCAATTTTTTCTGTACGGCCAAGAAAAATAAAATGTACAAACAAATTAATCAAGAGGCATAATCAATATATATCAGTACCCTAATGGTAGTGACATACCCTTCCATTTCTATATCTTTCCACAGAAATTCCAAGTCCTAAAACTAGATTTAAAAACATAAAATTATATATATATATATATATATATATATATATATATAATTTTGTAAAAATTCAATATAATATATAAGTTGGTATATTTTACTAAGAATTTATTTATAATATAAATAATATCTAAAAAACCAAAATAATTAAATACATCAATTTATTAGAATAATTATAATAAAAATAATTGTAACCGTTTAGAAATTATAAATTATATTTGATTAGATTGGTGAAATTATATTCATTAATCTGAAACGTTTGTAACGTAATAATGTGATAGCTAATATTATATTTGAATTTATAAAAATAAAAAATAATTGTAAAATAAAATTAAAAAAATCAAAAGTTTACCTAATATTACTCTTACGACTTTCCTATATATAGCCAATATAAAATTTAAAAATTGAATTAGATAATATACATGAGAATATGAATTAAGTTAATATTTAATTTATATGGTTTATAATTTTTATATAATATTTTTAGTTTATTATAACTTAAGATAAAAATCAGACTTGAATTGAAAAAGGAGGAGTTACAGCTCACAGGTGAGTATTGCACCTGGAGACTGCACTCATACAAAGAGATCTCTCTCCGTACACTCTACTTTTCATCAAATGAATGATTACATTATTAAATACATCACTAGAAATCAGGTAGTTGCAAACAAACTCCTAAACTCTAGGAACAAATCCTAAACTAACGAAATACGTTACAACTTATGTAACCATTTCTCCATTAATACAAAATAATATTAATTATTTTCAACTACTTAGTATAAGGGTGATATTGTAACTTAATTTTATATTTAAAAATAATAAAAGAATATTCACATTAATAAGTTAAAAAATAGTAATAATAAAAAAATCAACGCTGGCCATAAGACTTATTAAGATTTTTACTCAACATGCATATTGAAATATTTGATTTATGACTCACATTAAACATTATTTTGATAGTAATATATTTTATTATTTTGATAGTAATATGTTTTAAAATCATATATCAACGAATTGATAAATTACACATCTTGTTAATATGGAAGTGAAAATATATCAATTTTTTAAGATATATATATATATATATATATATTAAAAAAATTGTTATATATTCACTAATGTGTAATCTAACAATTCTTAATATGAAGTTGAGAAATAATTTTTAAAAGATATTAATAACAAAAGAATAGATGGTTCCCAGTATTGCAATAAGAATGCTACAACTCCTAAGGCCAGAAACTTAAATTATCAACCCAGGGTTGATACAAACTTAAGAGGTGTCGACACACTATATGAGCAACATACAATGTCTCATTTTTTCATTGATTTGATGCAATGAAGTGAATATCATAAAATCAAATCCTAAGTTAATTCTAGAAATGGAAATACTACTCTATTTACCAGAAATGGAAATAATGATTGGTTAAATGTAAGTGCTAATCCTAATTGTAGAAATAGAAAGACTATACTATTTACAAAAATGTAAACATTAAGCTACTTTGCAAAATGTAAATGTCACATTGAAAGGAAACCTAGTTGATGGGATCGAAATAACAATCCTTGAAATAGAATCCATAGCTTAAGAATAAATAAATCAAGCTAATTTAACTTGCATGAAGGAAAGAGAATGTAATCAATCATTGATTTCCAAAGAGTTTAGATCCATCGGCATCGTTCATTAGATGTGGCAATCAAGAAAATTACTATTGTGCTATCTGAGTCATATATGTGTCCACTAACCCAAATTACAGAGGTCAATTGCAATGGAGAAGAGGTAAGTCTTAAGAAGCCTTTGGTCTTACAAAATCATGGATTTAGAGCCCAAGGTTCACAATTGAAGCCTAAGTTACAAAAACTAAGCTTTTTGAGCAAATATGAGCAAGTTTACACCTGCTACAGGACTGCTACTCCCCGAGATAACTTGTTGGATCCCAAGAAAATCATATGCAAATGAGATTGGAAAATTTTTGTTATAAATTAGGGTTTCTGAGGACTCCATTCCAAGTGAAATCATACAAAAATATCCCTGTTAACATGTGCTAACAAATAGCAGAAACTTACTACTCTAAAACCTGGAAATTCAAGAATCAGTGAGTACTTAACCTACCAAATGCCTAACTTAATCAAGCGCAAATTATATGGGATAAATTTTGTTATTAACTTGACTTTTCTTAGCAATTAATCCAAGTGGAATCAACTCAAAATAGGCTCGCTAAAATGTGTTAACAAATAGCATAAAATTACTACTATTTTTCTACAAGAGACTTCAATAAACTCTAGATTTATGAACTAGCAAACCAATCCAAGTAGCTCAATGATGAATATGAATTTTAAAAATTATTTTAAGTATGAATCATGCTTGTTATTTTGTTAATATCCTGAAAAACAAAATGTTTTTCACTGATAGTTGAAAACTTTAATTAAATTTTTCTTTGACATAGACTTAGTGGTTTCCTCTTTAATAATTCTTTATCGAATTGATTGTATTATGTTTTTAACCCATCCTTAATAATTTCCCTCCATCACACAAACATAAACTAGTTTTAATATTTATTACCATGCATAATGTAATAACCCGTCTCTATTGGAAACATTAGTATTTTCTATTGTGTTATAAAATGAAACTATGATGATAGAAAAGGAACATAGGATGAAGACATAATTCTGTATATAAATGTTTTATAAACAACTATGTAATAAACTGGAAATACTTGGAAATTGAAGACTTGCAGATGAGATTATATACATGATAACCTTTCCATGATCAAAATTCGAGAAAGAATTCTAGATAAACTTAATGGGGGGGAGAGAAAGATCCATTAAGTTCTTAACAGAAGATAAATTCTAAGTTGAGATTGGTATAAATCATTGTGATCCAGGTGGATATTGGTGACCACCTGCCAAGTCCACCTGGACCCCCACCATTGTCTTTCTCAGCATTTTCAGTTTCCTTAATTGTAGCACAACTTACTATTTTTAGCAGTTTTTCGGGTCCTGAACTTCCGGAGCCGTTTTGAGGCCCTAAACGACGTTTTTTGGGGAATATGGGGGCAACACGAGTCCATTGAATGGACTGGTGTTTCCCGTTCCAACAATGATAGTGCTCGGATAGATCTTTCTAATGAGCTATTGTACGCGTCAAACGGAGATCATATGCCAAAGTTACGACCCCGGGAAGTTGATGTACCAACTTACCCCCAAACGGGGCCCACAGTTTGGCGTTTCATCTCCTAGGGTTAGGTTTTGGAATGATAAGGGTTTTTTCCATTGTTTCTCAACAATAAATAGGCCTTCGAGCCTCATTGTAACATAGTTCAGAGGCATGTAGCCATCACATCTCTTCTTAGAGATAAGCTACCATCGCCCTAGCTAGTTTATTTCCATTTCTGTTTGTAAGCATATTTCAGTATTTTCCATTAATGAAATGAAGTATTATTTCTGTTGCATCTTTGTGTATATGGTTATCTCTGTAATTTGTTGCGTTCCTGTTTAAATCCGGATCAGTGGTATCAGAGCGGTCTGCTTTTTCTCTGTTTTTCTTTGCATGTCCCCAACAAGGTCGGGATATAAGGAGTTAGGGCTTGAACTGGTTGAACCTTTGCAAGACCAGCCTCGCAAATCCCGATGGCCTCCCATGGCAGACGAGAAGAAAGACGAGGGGGCAGGAGATCCCATCAAAATCTTGCTCGAAGAAGCGCTCGAGCAACAACGGAACGCGATGATGGACAGCTTTGCGTAGATCCTTCAGCGGCTACCCAGAAGCGGCGCATCAGCTTCCAGCAGCTCCTCTGGAAACGCCACACCCTTTAAGGTACAAGTTAATTTTGAAATCCCCATATTCGAGGGTCAGATAGACGCCGATGCCGTAGATAAATGGTTAAATCTGCTAGAGGGTTACTTTTCTGTTCATGAATTTTTGAGTCGGGAAAAGATTGTTTTTGCTCTTCTCAAAGCAGCCCCCCACGTCAAGGACTGGTGGGAAACCTACTGCGAGCAGAAGGATGAAAGTACTGGCTCACTATTTTCAGCCGCACCCACCTGGGATTCGTTCCGGGATGCCATCAAGGAGCAGTACTACCCTGTCGGAAGCTATGAGGATGAATACATAAAGTGGACCACGCTGCGGCAGGGAAGGGACCAAGACGTGCCGGAGTTCACCAATCTTTTCCATACCCTTCGCACAAAGTTGGGTATCAAGGATTCGGAGCAACATTTGATACTCAAATATCGTGGCTGCCTGCACAAGTACATCCAGGAAGAAATACAGTTCCTAAACATCCCCTCGCTCGGCGCAGCATACCAGTATGTCGTCAAGGTCGAGCAGAAGTTTAAACAAAAGAAGCGAGACTTTGGATCTGCGAATCCAAAGCAGGGGAAAGGTGCCCCTAAACCATAGAACAAAGGACAAAGCCAAGGCGGGACAACCCAAGACAACCAGCCGAAGCTGCAAGCAAAGAGCAACGCCGCGAAGCCGAGAAAGGACACTGGAAAATGGTGCGAGTTCCATAAGAGCTCCACTCACAACACAAGTGAGTGTCGGGCCAAGCAGTCATTGGTGGCTGAGCTAAACGTTTCAGAATCAAATGCATGTTCCGACTCTGAGTCAGAACCCGATAAGGGGTATGAAAAAGGGAAGCAGATCATTGATGCGGATCCCAGCGCCACTGTTGCTACTGCAAAGATCCAGAAAAATGAACCCGAAGATCCAGAGGAGGAGGAGCGTCTCTTCCACTCCCAGATGTGGGTAAAGGGCTCCCCGATACAGTTCATTGTTGATAGCGGGAGTCAAAAGAACCTCATTTCTGCAGAGGTCGTGAAGCGGTTGGGCTTACCGACCACAGCACATCCACAACCATACACCATTGGGTGGCTTCACCAAGGGCGAGATCTTCGCGTGAGCCAGCAGTGTCGCCTTCCATACAACATCAAGCCCTTCACGGATGAGGTATTGTGTGACATTGCTCCCCTTGAAGTTTGTGATGTATTACTAGGACAACCATACTTGTGGAAGCGACATGCTGTGTATGAATCAAGGCCCCGTGCTGTTATTATTACATTGGGAAATAAGTTGTTCAGGATACCAGAGGTAGCACCACCTGCCGCCATCTCTTTGATTACTGCAAAACAATGCAGTAAGATCATTTCCAAAACCAGGAAATTTGTTTTCCTGATGATACGCCCTCAAGGGAAGAAGAAGACAGTGGCCGCGGCCTCCAAACGGGGTCCCTCGGCACGACAGCTACAGATGGACAAGATTGTGGAGGAGTACGAAGACATCTTCACCTCCCCGGCAGGGGTTCCTCTGCACTGTCAAGTCAAGCACTCCATCGATTTGACCCCAAGTGCGCTGCTACCCAATGGACCAATTTATCGGCGCTCCGTTCTGGAGAATAATGAAACCAAGAGGCAGATTCAGGAGCTCCTACAGAAAGGTCACATCCGTCCGAGTTCTTCGCCCTGTGGGAGCCCGATAGTGTTGGTACAGAAGAAGGATGGGACGTGGAGACTCTGTATTGACTATCGGGCACTGAACAAGATCACTGTCCGTAATAGGTACCCGATCCCGCGGATTGATGACCTCCTAGACCAACTAAAGGGGGCGAAATATTTCAGCAAGATCGATCTGAAGTCAGGATATCACCAGGTACCAATTGAACCCTCAGATGTGTGGAACACTGCCTTCAAATCCAAGGAGGGCCTCTTCGAATGGTTGGTCATGCCTTTCGGATTGATGAATGCTCCTGCAACCTTTATGAGGCTAATGGATGACATCTTGTGGCCATTCACCAACTCCTTTGTAGTAGTATACTTGGATGACATTTTGATCTTCAGCCAGAGTTGGGAAGAGCACCTCCACCACATCCGACAGGTTCTCCAAACACTGCGGCAACACAAGCTATGTGCCAATTTGGAGAAATGCACTTTTGGCATGACCGAGGTTCAGTATCTGGGATACATCATTGATGAACAGGGGGTGCATGTCGATCCAGCCAAGGTCCAAGTCATTCGGGATTGGCCCTCTCCAACCACTCTAACAGAGCTCCGCAGCTTTCTAGGTCTTGCCAACTTCTACCGCAGGTTTGTGTTGGGATTTTCTCATATTTCTTGGCCCTTGAGTCAAGTCACCAAGGGTGGGGCGAAAGCAAAATTCTTTTGGTCTGAATCTCAACAGAAGGCATTCAGGGAGTTGAAGGATCGCCTCTGCACGGCACCAGTGCTCGCGTTACCAGATTTACAACAACCATTTGAGGTCGAGACAGATGCCTCTGACTATGCTATTGGGGCAGTCCTTACTCAACATGGACATCCAGTGGCATATCACAGTGAAACACTTTCAGACACAGTCCGGAAGTACCCCACTTATGATAAAGAGATGTATTCCATTGTACAGGCCTGCCGACAATGGAAGCATTACATTTTGGGGAAGGAAACGGTCATCCACACAGACCACCGACCTCTGCAGTTCATACAGACCCAAGGGAAATTGCAGAATGATCGCCATCAGAAGTGGTCTACATACCTGCAACAGTTTCACTTGAATATCAAGTATAAAAAGGGCAGCACCAATAATGTTGCAGATTGCCTCAGTCGACCACCGATCATGGCGCTAACCACCGTGCTCAACTCTTGCGGGCACGAGACTTCTGATTGGCCACTTCTCTACAAAAGCGACCCAGAATTCGGCCACACATACCAGACACTCTTGGAGGGTCGGCAGGTTGCAGATTTTCACCTCCAGGATGCCCTATTATGCCACCTCGGTCACCTTTGTGTTCCTTCAAGCGAGCGTGCCAAGATGATTTGGGAAGCACACTACAGTCGGGCTGCTGGGCATTTCGGGGTCGAGAAAACAGTGGCAGTACTGCAAAACTATTTCTATTGGCCGAATCTTCGACAGGATGTTGGGAAGTACATCTGATCATGTACTGCCTGTGCCATTGCCAAACCGACCATTAAGAAGCAAGGCCTCTATACCCCGTTGCCTACCCCTAGTCGACCTTGGGAATCCATCTCCATGGATTACATGTCAGGCCTTCCTTCCACTAAGCATGGAAATGACTGTGTTTTTGTGGTCGTCGACAGGTTCTCAAAGATGGCCATTATGATGGCTTGCAAGAAGAATATCACAGCAGAAGCCACTGCTAAACTCTTCTTTGAACGAGTGTGGGTGCACTTTGGGATCCCACAGTCTATCATCTCAGATCGGGACAGTCGGTTTCTCAGCACCTTTTGGTCCAGTCTCTGGTCAATGCTGGACACCAAACTCACGAAGTCCACAGCCTTCCATCCTCAAACTGATGGCCAGACAGAGGTTGTCAATAGGATGATTGTGCACATTCTGCGCATGTATAACTCAAAGCATCCACGCACATGGGACGAGAGCCTCCCCTACGTTCAGCACAACTACAACCGAGCTCTTCACAGCTCCACTAGCCATAGCCCTTTTCAGGTGGGTTTGGGATTCCAGCCACTATGCCCCATTGATGTGGCCATGCCACTTGCAGCTACTCACATGAATTCAGCTCATGTCCAGTCCGAAACAGATAAGGCCACCAGCTTCATTGAGCGCATCCAACATATTCGCCAGCAGGTCCATGACATTCTTGAGAAATCAAATGCCAAGTACAAGCAGCGACATGATCAACATCGGGTGCCACACAAGTTTCAGGTGGGCGACAAAGTCTGGTTGCATTTGCAAAAGGAACGCCTTACTGGAGCCTATCAGAAATTGAGACCACTCCGATATGGTCCTTACACCATTACTAAGGCTATGGGAGACAATGCATTTGAGCTCAACATTCCCCCATTCCTTGGCCTGCACCCAGTATTCAATGTGGACCGCCTTCGGCCATACTTTCCACCATTGCTAGACACATCCGACATTGCAGAACAGCTCAAACCCACAGAATTAAATCCAGATTGCATGGAACAAGCTGCAACTGATCGGATCATGGACACACAGATCAAGAACACTCGCCAACAGAATATCCAACTGTATCGAGTTGTCAAAGCGGGCCAACTCCTTCAGCAGGGCAAGTGGCTCACCAGGGAACAAGTTCAGCAGAAGTTTCCTCATCTCATGGAGGAGCTCAACGCAATGGGGACCATTGCTTCCTAAGGGGGGAGCAATGATCCAGGTGGATATTGGTGGCCACCTGCCAACTCCACCTGGACCCCCACCATTGTCTTTCTCAGCATTTTCAGTTTCCTTAATTGTAGCACAACTTACTATTTTTAGCAGTTTTTCGGGTCCTGAACTTCCGGAGCCGTTTTGAGGCCCTAAACGACATTTTTTGGGGAATCCGGGGGCAACACGAGTCCATGGAATGGACTGGTGTTTCCCGTTCCAACAATGATAGTGCTCGGATAGATCTTTCTAATGAGCTATTGTACGTGTCAAACGGAGATCATATGCCAAAGTTACGACCCCGGGAAGTTGATGTACCAACTTACCCCAAACGGGGCCCACAGTTTGGCGTTTCATCTCCTAGGGTTAGGTTTTGGAATGATAAGGGTTTTTTCCATTATTTCTCAACAATAAATAGGCCTTCGAGCCTCATTGTAACACAGTTCAGAGGCATGTAGCCATCACATCTCTTCTCAGAGATAAGCTACCATCGCCCTAGCTAGTTTATTTCCATTTCTGTTTGTAAGCATATTTCAGTATTTTCCATTAATGAAATGAAGTATTATTTCCGCTGCATCTTTGTGTATATGGTTATCTCTGTAATTTGTTGCGTTCCTGTTTAAATCCGGATCACATTGTTGAGGATAAAAGTGAGATTTTGGTTGGAAAAACAACCCACAGAAGCATGATGCTGCTTGTGGAAAAATCCCACAAGGAAAAGACATAAAATGCCTATTACAAGGATCAACAGGTTGTTGATTTCTTAGAATAGGAAATCTCTACTCAGGGGTGAACTGAGGAGAAATAGTCCTACGGTTGGGTGGAAAACGATGTTCTATTTTCAAGTGAATCCTATATCCATATTTTTGGCTAGATTGTGACTACTTTGGTTTAACATTTAAGGTTGGTACACATTATTTTGTATTGTGAATCGAGAGTTAAGATGGCATGTAGGATAGGATGTAGTAATATAACGGGTAATTTTAATCTGATTGGTACTAGAAGAAGAAAAGAAAAGGTTTGGAATTATTTGCAATTATAAACGAAGAAGACATCATTGTAACTTTAGTGATATGATATTTTATGTTATGAGTACTCTAGATTTTTAAAACAAAACATCGTAGTATTATTATAAAGGGGATCTGTTTTACTGCTAATGATTCAAGATATTAGAATAACACTATTTGTACATTAAATGATAAAATCTTAAGAAATAAAAGACTAATTTAAGTAGATCTATAGCACAAAGCACTAATATACACATCTGTTGCAACATTTTTAGTAAACTAAGATTTATAAGCATAACATAAAATATCACAAGTGACTACTCTACAGAAGATCTGCGCAGAGAGAATTACACCTATGCATGAGATTATATTCCGACTTCTAAACAACAATAGAACCTTTGCATTATTTTATAGTTAAACAATATTTTATGTTAATGTGATCACATCTTAAACATAAAGGAGAGATATATGTATAGAAAACAGATATGTGAAATCTTAAAATATGAATTTTGACCGTGGAGTTCACTGTGCTATAGGAAAACACTCACAACATAGAGTTAGGAATGATGTGAAGTGCCTTACTCATGGTCACGTATAGGGACCACGTGTTGGAATTAGTTGTGTGAGAGAGTAACGACTCAAGAAGAGAATATTACCATGGCTACAAGTTGTTAACAATAAGAATTTGAGGAAACTTGCAACCTCTACATCTATTTCTATTCTAGCATAGACATTGGGAAGAGAAGGAACACATGGAAGAAACAATAGTGAAGTATTAGCTAACGAACCTATCACTACAAAGTATTGAAACAAATAAACACAACAAATTGCTAACTTCCAAGTGATAGAAAATCACAACAATTTCAGTTGGTTCGATAACACTACTGAGAGTCTCATTCCCTTAGCAATAGCAATATAGAAAACAAGAAAAAAAAAACGTGCATACATGGTCAGAACGAAAAATATATATAGATATGTTTGGAAAATAAGTCTAACAAAATATTACAGATAACTTATATCAAAATCGATAAAGTAACATAAGCATGCATGTCACTGGTAACTAGAGATGGAAAACCAGTGACAGAATGTCAATGGAAGATGGAAATGTTATGCCTGGTAAATTGACAAAAAAACATAGGAAAAAAAAATTATGTATAGAATTTTCCATAAATCACACATAGAACCTAGGAAGGGCCTGTACATGCCCTTGGAAACAACTATTTGCTACTATGTAATAAATTAGAGAGTAGGCATCAAAGTTAAAAACAAATTTACAATGCTGCTAGGATAAATGGTTCGCTACAAGCCACTAGTTAGATGCAATATTGAAACGAAACAAGATTTGAGGTATTTCTACCATATAAGAAACAAATTGTGTCAGTCACAAGGCTATAAGTAGGAAAATCAAGAACAACTACATGCAGATAACATCAAGCACATCATATTTATAGCATTCCCAACATCTAGGTCCCAGCAAGATGATGATATAACCGACCTGGCAGAAGGTGGTAAGAAAACCCAATTAATGATAGGGAACATGAACCATGAGAGTAGCCACGTGAAGCATAAAGTAATGGAATATTGGGGTACTTCTTCACAACACCAGAAAGGGAAACAAAGTATGAACCAAGGCCAGTGATTAGAAAGAATAATGTGTACTCAACAAATAGCTTTTTTCAAAGAAAATATCTTGAAGATGAGAATACATTACCTGTAGAAATAAGGAGGTTGTGCTTAGGGCTGGCGGCTGAGACAAATGAAGCATGGAAGTAAGAAGATGGTCAGTGCAAACACCTGCACCATAAATGAATAATTTATCTTAATAAAGCCTCATGGTTTTAGGAAAAGAAGCAAAACCATACATGTTGGCGCCTTGAGACGGACCCCTATTTGAAGTCGAGAAGGCTATAAGGTGACTAGAAGCAGAGAAAGTTTTCCATCAGGGAAAAGCATAAGGGAAAAGGCACCCTTAGAAATTGTCCACTCAGATTTATGTGGACCGATGCAAAATCCATCTTTAGCTGGCAGCCAATATTTTCTAACATTTATTGATGATTTTACAAGAAAGACTTGGGTTTATTTCTTAAAGAGCAAAAGTGAAGTGTTTGAAAAATTCCGAAATTTCAAAGCACTCATGGAAAATCAAAGTGGGTTGCGCATCAAAGTTTTGAGAACAGACAGAGGAGGTGAGTATATCTCCAAAGAATTCCTACGGTTTTGTAGAGAAAATGGAATCCATAAGCAATTTACAGCTAGGTACACCCCACAGCAAAATGGAGTTGCTGAAAGGAAGAACAGGACCATCATGGATATGGCAAGAAGCATGTTGAAGGCAAAGCATTTGCCAAATGATTATTGGGCTGAAGCTGTAAACTGTGCAGTATATATCTTGAATAGGTGTCCTACAAAAGCTGTGATGAACAAAGTGCCTGAAGAAGCATGGAGTGGGAGAAAGCGAGGAGCCACGCACATGAAAGTTTTTGGATGTGTGGCGTATGCACACATTCCAGATCAGCTAAGGAGGAAGTTGGATAGCAAAGGGGAGAAATGTATCTTTATTGGATATAGTGAGGAATCCAAAGCTTACAGGCTGTATGTCCCATCTACCAAGAAGTTTTTTGTGAGCAAAGATGTTCAATTTATTGAAGAGAAAGCTTGGGATGGAAGCATAGAGAAAACAGTGAATGTTAAAAACTGTTTGTCTCATGATGAAGATGAAGAGGAGATGGCTGAAATACATCCCCAAACAGCAGCGCCAACACAAGGACAGCAAGCGACACCCTTGAGAAGAAATGAGAGTGCTTCTCCAAGCACACCACAAGGAGGAGATTTAAGTGCATCTTCAAGCACTTGCACACCAAATGAAAGAGGTAAGAAGTTTAGAAATCTAAATGATATTTATGATGAAGGAATGAATTCCTTATTTGCCTTGTATTGTCATGTTGATGACCCTATTCATTTCGAAGATGCAATTAAGGATAAGAAATGGATATAAGCTATGGATGAGGAGATCAATGCCATAGAAAGAAATAAGACATGGGATTTGGTTGAGCTTCCAAAAGGTAAAGAAGTCATTGGTGTCAAATGGGTCTATAGGACCAAGTGCAATGCTGAAGGCAAAATTGAAAGACACAAGGCAAGGCTTGTTGTCAAAGGGTACAAGCAGCAGTATGGGAGAGATTATGAGGAGACTTTCGCACCGGTTGCAAGAATGGAAACCGTGAGAGCAGTGTTGTCCATAGCAGCACAAAACGAATGGAAAGTTTACCAAATGGACGTGAAGTCAGCATTCCTAAATGGAGTGTTAATGGAGGAGGCTTACATTGAACAGCCTCTAGGCTATGAGAAGAAAGGCCAAGAGCACAAAGTGTGCAGATTGAAGAAAGCTCTTTATGGGCTGAAGCAAGCGCCAAGAGCATGGTACAATAGGATAGATTCCTATCTACTGGAAAAAGAATTTGAAAAGAGTGAGGGAGAACCCACCCTCTACATCAAAGAAAAAGATGGTAAAATTTTAATTGTTGTGTTGTATGTTGATGATGTTATTTTCATAGGCAATGATGTTTATCTCATTGAGAATTTCAAATCAGTCATGAAGGAAGAATCTGAGATGACTGACATGGGTTTGTTGAGATACTTCTTAGGAATAGAAGTAGATCAAAATAAAAATGGAATTTTTATCTCACAGGAAAAATATGTAAATGAAGTGTTGGAAAGATTTCATATGCAAGAGTGCAAGGCAGCAATCACTCCCACAGTAATGGGATTAAAACTCAGCAAAGAGGACAGCAGCAAGGATGTTGATCCTAGCTTGTATAAGAGCATAGTTGGCAGCCTTATGTATTTAACTGCAACTAGGCCGGACATAATGTTTGTTGTTAGTTTGATTTCCAGATTCATGGAGAAGCCAAAAGAGGTACATTGGCAGGCAGCAAAAAGAATTCTGAGATATATCAAAGGTACCAAAATGTTTGGAATTTTATATACTGTCTTAGAACGTTCAGATTTAGTTGGATACACTGATAGTGATTGGGCTGGAAGTGTAGATGATCGGAAAAGCACTTCCGGTTATGTTTTTCACATGGGTTCAGGAGCCATTTCATGGGCTTCTAAGAAACAACCTATCGTGGCGTTGTCTACAGCAGAGGCAGAATATGTGGCAGCTACAGCAACAGCATGTCAAGCAGTGTGGATGAGAAGGATGTTAAGAAGCTTAGGCCAAGAGCAGGCAAAAGAAACAGTGATTTTTTGTGACAATAGCTCAGCTATTGCATTATCAAAGAATTTAGTGTTTCATAAGAGAACGAAACACAATGACACAAGGTTTCATTATATAAGAGAATTGGTAAGCAATGGAGAAATCACTTTACAACATTGCAGGACTCAAGAGCAGGTAGCAGACATTTTGACAAAGCCATTGGATCAGAAAAGTTTTGAATTTTTGAGGAAGTGTTTGGGTATGATTGAATGCCTAGCAGTTGAAATTAAAGGGGAGTGTTGAAAATGTAATTTCAACTGCGCAACAGTTGAGCCGTGCAGCAGCATGGAAACATCGCCGACGAGCGATCGCCGATATCGCATCGGCGTATCGCTATCGGCATTCACAATGTGGCAGAGCCTTTGCACATATATATAGTCGCGATCCGATGAGCCGGACCTGACGGGTGTTTAACATTTTGTTTCATATTATTTCAGTTCCGCAACAGCCCCTTTTTCCTGTGTTTTAATGTTTTTCAGGCATATGTTATAATATATTGCATCAGCGGATATCACATCGGCATTTCGCTATCGGCGAAACCAAAGGAGCGGGACTTTTGTATAAGGCATGCATCCGACCCGATGGATCGGACCCGATAGCATTATAAATGGTTTTTGATAAATTTTCAGGTCCGCCCTTAAGTCATTTTTCAATGTATTTTATGCATTTTCGTTATACAACGAAATATAAAGAAAAGCAAAGGATCGGAGGCATCGGCCCAGATCGCAATCGGCATATCGCAATCGGGGAAACCAAGGGTGCACAACTTTTTCATATATGCGCGCTATGCGATGAAGCCCGGACCCGATGGGTTTCCGAAGCATAATGGTTTAACATTTGAAGTCCGCCCAAGGCCATTTTTCATGTTTTTGCAGCATTTTTATATATTTTCAAATATATGAAGAAACAGAGGATCGGCCGACTGCGATATGCAATGTGACCCGAAAGGCGGACCCGATAGAAAAGTTATGCACGCATTGATCTTTGATGGCAAGATGGGCAGGATTGTTCAATGGCGCGAAGCCAGTTAAAGCAAGCATGGAGCAGTACAGCGCAGCAGGCAGAAGCCTTCAATTCAAAGTATGGCCGAGAAGGAAGACATTGAATTTTCAGCTACCGCAGTTAAAGTTCAGCTCAGTCAAGGACGAGAAGGACAGCCTCGAGCAGTTCACAGCATGGGACTCCATTTTTGTTCATTAAAGCATTCAGATTTTGTATGTAACATTAGTTGTATGGTAGTCTGTTGTGAGGTTGAGAGAGTGTGAAGGAAGAAGCGCAACAGCGCAAGTGAATGAATGTTAGTAATACGCAGCAGCGTAATATACTTCATGTAATGGGAAAGGAATGAATAGAGTAGCATTGTGTATTTCTTTTGGTGAATCCCTCTGAGTGAAAGGGGATGAATTTTGTATCAGTAATTTTATTTTAATGAATACAAATCCTTTTATGGGTGTGTAATACTCTGTTCTCAGAAATAATTCTAAAAGTTTCCCTGTGCTAAGATCTTGGAGCAAAATAGAGCATTGTCTCTGTGTTCAGTTTATGTTGTTTTTGGGATTTTAACAGAAAAATTCCCCAACAGTCAAACCATCACCATGGTTGAGTCTGAAACTCTACATGTCGATAGAATAAAAACTAAGCAGAAGTAGGAATTTCCCATATGAAATTTATACAAAATAATGCATAGTAGGAAAACCCATTTACCTAAAGTATCCGCCGGGATCAAACACCTTCCTCCAAGGAGAAAAATGGAACGAGTAGATATCGTTGTGAGAAATGGGTATTCCGAATTGTGGAAGTCGTGACTAAAAAACAAATTAGGCAAACATAATATTCCAGTGCCAATGGCACAGACAGGAGGAAAAGAAACCAATGGACAATAACAATGCTTTTGAAAGAGTCTTAATAAAGCGAGAAAGAAGGATCGCTATGCAATAAGGTAGAATTCAATGCCGATTGAGGTAAATGGTGAAACCATACCAAAACCCAGTCACAGGGTTCTGCAAGCCTTCCTCCCCAATCTAGGTGGCATCAATGGTTGATACCGAGGAAGGGTGAGGAAAAAATCCAGTTAGGGTTACCATATTCACTCCCATCATTGATTTGCATACGGATGGATCACTGTTGGAATTAATGGAAAAAGATATAGTCAGTTGTTACAACATGTGGTTTTAGTTACACAGAGTCAAACTCTTGTCATGGAAATAGAGTATTGGTCGAAATAAGTCCCATGTTGCAGATCGAAACTGCAGTTTGTGGTAAGATCGATGAAGGATCACAAAATTCCCAAAAACCAGAGACGCGTTGGAGCAATTAGTGATTTGTAAGCAAATGTCACACACAACTATCCCTAGCCAAAGTGTTCTTGCGTGCTGGATGCAAGGGAGAAAATAGAAAGAGAAATGGGTCAACAAAGGAGATTGAAAGTGTCTTGTAGAAAACTAAGAAGAAAGCATCACAGGATAAATGCAAATACTATTTTGCTAAATTTAGTGATGTGTTTTAGGTTGACACTGATGAACTTGTAGCTGATCAAGATGTAGATTTGGAATTTGGTGAGATTATTAAATGGTTAATGCGAGATTTACCATCTTTTTCAAGTATGAATTATGAACTATGGGCAAAAGAACTAAAAATAGTGCTATGGAAGGTAAATTTACTGGATTATGTTGAAGATGTTATTAATGATAGTGGAGATGCATTAGCATTAAGTCTTATAACATCATTAGATGACAACATCATACTCAGCATAATATATGAATATTGAGAGATTCTTAGTGCAAAATTCTTATGGGATGTTTTAGAAATGAAATACTATTTGAATGAGGGCAATGATGCTGAAGATATTTCTCTCGAAAAGATCCCATATTTGATTGTGAAACTGAAGATGCAATGAAGGGTGATGAATGTGTGTTTGTAACTGAAACTTGTGATGATAAAAACACATCCATTATTGTAGAACTTGAAAGTTTTCCTGATGCAGAAATCAAGTTTGATGAGACTTATATACCTCATGATGAGTGGATCACTTTGATGATTGAAAAACATCTTATTGATGAATTACTGTTTGGTGAGAAGGAAACCCTATCTTCACATACAGATCAAATGCAGTACATGCCTGTAGCAACAAAACTGAGTGAAGACGCTGAAGGCATAACTATGTCAGTAGAATGGGATGAATTAGGGAGAGATGGAGAAATTAAAGCTCTCCTAAAGAAGCAGGAAGTTAAAAGCAAATGTGTTCCTCTTTATAAATCTAACATTGTATTTTGTGCAGATATTGGGAGGCAAGAAAAAGCAATGAAGTTTGAAGAAGAATTGAAGTTTCTTGAAGCATGGCTTGAAACACCATGTCTTGATGAAGTCAACACATAAGTTGCATTAATGAATGATGAAGACATCATCACTGACGTTCAGATGGTTAACACTGAAAATAGTGAGAAGGAAAATTCTCCTATCCAGCCTGCCATAATTCTGAGAAGGGGAAGAATTAGAATTCAAGCTTTCCTTCACAGGGGAAGAAATGAGGTGAAGATACAACACTACCTCGTGGCAAAGAAAGTGAAGATGAAGTCTCATCCACAAATGAACAAGTATGGCCTCTGCTATAAGAAGACAAAAATGAAAGCTTTGTCTTTTACCATTGTAAGCCTCGCTGAGACTGAGACTAGTAGGCGTATGTTATTGTTCAGTACCCTTTCTCCATTAAGGGGGAGTGTCAGAATTAATGGAGAAAGATATAATTAGTTGTTTAAGGATAGGATTGAGACTCTAAGATTAGGTCTCAGATCCTACTATCTAGGGAGTGGTTGAAACCACCATGATTGTGTGAAAGCCTATATGTACTAGGTTGTTCTCTTGATTGATATAGAGCGTGTATGAGTGTTTGTACACTCTCCAAGTTTCTCACATGGAGAGCCATATATGTAATAAACTCTTTTTTATCAATCACAATCATTAAACACAATTCTAGACAAACCTGAACCATCACGAGAAGGAGGTGAGGTGGCGAGCAAGAAGTGGTGCGAAAAGTGCCCTAACCCGACCAGGTCAAAAAGGTAACGGGAGTTAGGAGTATCATTTTAAATCGTATAATATACCCACACATGGGAAGCACTCCAATATTGAATTCAACACCTAAATTAAACATTATCATAGTTCAACACATACATTAAACATGAGACATTTCAGTACATAAATTAAGTAGCAACATATTCCATTACCTAATTTTACCCTAAACATTTAACATTGGCAGGGTATCAACAAAGTATAAATTGATAGGTATAGGGACAAGAAAAATGGTGTTTTCAAAGCAAAGGGAAGCAAGGTATGCTTAACTGAACATTTAGACTTGTTGCCGTTATGGGAATAGGGAAAATGTATCCATCCACAATCACGAGGCTTGCAGAAGCTTAGCCTAGAAGCTTTTGCATTTAAAAAGATTAAACAGAAGAATGAATGCCATAACAATAAAAGTAAATTATTAGTGGATATACTTAGAGTTAGTATTGTTCTTAAAAATGGAATAAGTTGAACTGGTGATTATAAAAGAAACAAAAAGGAAAAAAAATATTCATGATATTGATATAATGAAAGATGTCACACATAAAGTGAAATAAATATATTTTTTTACCACACTTGTATTTCGTGACACAAAACTATTCATGCACCTTTACTTCTATAATGACTTTTCAACACACTATAAAAAAAAATAATTTGGGTAAGACCTCATACCTTATGGTTCTTTGCGAATTAATGCTTTCTTGATTTGACTCTCATAGTAAATCAGGGCAACCATTCAAAATATAACAAAACCATAAAATTTGTTTTGAGAAAATTTATTTGATCTTTCCGTTCATTTCATCCCTTACACTGAATCTTTTCTAACCTGTAATGAAAACCGTAATCTCCTGGAATGCATTTTACACATGAGAATTTATTCAGGTAAATATAGTTTGAAAGAAATTCTTCAACAAGAATGAAGCCGAAATAATCCTTTTTGCGAAGATAAATAAATGAATTTTATGTGTGAAATGCCATAAAATCCCCAGCTAAGGTGCACGTTTAATGGAACCTAGGCATGAGAGTCGTTTAAATCAACATTTATCCTCTCATATCGGGTGGACAATTAGAGGAGGCTTAACATACATTTTTTGACCTGATGCATCCCAACTGTCAATTTTTTTTTAATGAAGGAATTTTTTTCATATTGGGTCGAGAGTTGGAGGGTGTATAAGGCTCCTCCTCCAATTAGTTGACATTCATATGTGTAATGCCAGTCAGCGGAGTCCTCTCGCATAAGTTCGATGTCATATTCTATTTAATAAAATATTTAAACATGATCCTTTGTTTAATACTATAAGTTTTAGTTTAATAAGGTTTTATTTCAATAAAATATGTTTCTTATGTGATGTAAAGTCCTCACGTGAACATTTAAGGTTTTTAATAATTAAACCTGCATTACCCACCTGTCGAATTTAATCATTTTTATTTCATTGTTAGTAATTTGGAACACATAGTAAATTTCATTTCATTAATTCTTAAAAATAAATTCTTACAAGAAATCAAATAAACTTACTAATAAAGGGTTCACTGTTTGTAACGAGATCAGGGGAACAAGACCTTATGTTCCAAAATCAATGTAGGAGAATTAATATTAAAGGAAGATGAGTAATTATACTGGAAATGATTTTACAAATTTCCTTTATTTTCGCTTTATTTTTATATAAAGTAAGAAATGAGGATTTTAGTCCTTAGTTATTTATTCTTGAAGACATAAATTGTAAGGGAAATAAAATATTATGGTAATTGAATAATATATGAATAAATAAATTTCATTTGTTTTTCATTTAATACTACATAAACTATTGAGTTCTATGCTATTAGGTTCACATTTTAAAATATGCATATCTTAGATGGAAGATTGCATGCTTTTGATAGGTTTAGATTTTAAAGAGGGATGTTCTTGTCAAATATATTTAAGTTTGATTTTAAATGAGTAATTATTTGAAATTAATGATGGGATCACAGTAACTTTTTCTTTTGACCTAACATCATAAGACATGTTTCTTTACATTAAATTATGTTATTGTAATTCATTAGTTTAAGAAAATGTACCATGATTGCCTTCTCTTTCTTTTTTTTTCTTTTTTTTTTTGCTGAAGTAAGAGACGACCATTTTATTGACTTAAGAAAGAAAATAATTTACCCCCACCAGGAAGAGGGAGAATTAAACAATGTGCCCTAAAAGCCACTTTTTTTTTTTTTTAAAGAACCATATAGTCCACTCACAAGTAGCCTCCGATGATCTATCCCCTTTTAATCAGATGGTCCACAAACAAAACACGCGGAGTAGTGGCCCGCGAAAAACTCCCTAAACTGCTTGACCAATTATGGCCGTCGATCTTCCCCTTCTAATCCGACAGCTAGTATTCATATCGCGCAGCTTAGAAGCAGGATGAATACCGCACAATGACGATGGTATTCCTTCCTTGATCCCCGCCACGTGTTGCTCTTTGAGTGGCATCACTAGCCTTTCATGAAAACCATCTTTGGGTTTGAAGGCGCCCGATAAAGGTGGTAAACCGTAAGAGGTTTTGACCTTTCAGTCCCACAAACCTGCACGACCATCTGTGGTTGTTGATCTTCCCCCTCCTGATCCTATGACCCCAATCAATATCGTGCATCTCATAAGCTTGAGGAATACCGCGCGATGAGGGCGGTATTCATTCTTCTTCCTCCGCCACACGTCAATTGCTGAGTGGCATCGCATGCCATCCGGGAAAATAGCTTCCTGGTCAAAGGGTGCCCGATGCAGGTGGTATATCCCGAGTAGTTTTTGACTCCGATACTCAACTCTCCTCGTTCCCAATGCATTTCCCAAGGAAGACATGCCCTGAAGCATCGCCTTTTGCTAAAAAACACTAGGACCTGTGTTGGCAGCCATTGTCGATCTTCTCAGTAGCCCATTTCCTCGGAGCTTTTCCTTTTGCGTAGATAGCTCCTTTCCCTATGAATTCCTCTGTCTCGACTTCCAGTAGTGCCCAGGCTAATGTAGACTTTGTTGAAATCTTGAGCAATCCTAAAGTGCACCTCCGCTGAGAATCTATCTAAAGTGAACTTATTCCTCATTTACATAAAGTAAAATGATGTCTCTCTGTCTATTCTGATAGTGTTTCCTATCTATGAGGGCCCGAGATGAGCATTCGTCTCTCACTCTGTCATCTGTTACCTCCTCCCACCAGCAACACATGTCAGTGAGCTTGCTTCTAACTCCCTCATTGGCTATCCAGTCTGCCACTTTGTTGGCTTCCCTACGAACATGCACAAACCTGAGAGTTCTTAGAATACTTAGGTGTGATTGGATTCTTTGGTAGATTTGCAGAAGCTGCCAGTGACCTGAAATTTTCTTGGGTGTTGCTCCTGCGCGACCAAATTAATGACTAACTCCGAGTTAGCCTCTATGACGACATTATGTGTGTTGTGCTTACGCAGTATTTCCAAGCATAGCTGTTAGGCCCCTATACTACTAGTGTAACCGCTTATTGTTATTAGTACAAGCCACTTATTATATTGATGTACCCATGTAGTGCCCATATTGTTACTATTGTGCCCCATAGAAACCCACTATTGTTATTATTGTTCCCCTACATTATTATTGTTATATCGGCTCTAATCATGTTATGACCCCTTAGACTCCTATATATAGAAAGGAGGTCTTTTCATTTGTATCATCCAAGAATTGTTGATTTATGTAATGTAAAGGAGGTTTCCCCCTTGAAGAGGCTGAATTCTAAGGCATTGATCTATCTTTTCTATCTTTTTCTTGAGCTGGTTTCATAACATTTGGTATCAGAGCTTTGCATTCTAGGGTTTCGCTGCTCCAAAAAGGTCATCGTGGAATTTTCGCTATAACTTGTTTTCTGCGACGTTTCAGAAGTTGCAAAAATAACCCATTTGAGAAGAAATCGCGCTGAACCTCGGGTCCAAATTTCAAAGCTTTTCGCACTATATTTGCGGAGATATGATCTGAGGAAGTTGGTCTTTTTGCATACTCCTGAATTACATTCCAAACAGGTGACCTAGGGAAAATCATCATAACTTTCTCTCTGGAGATCAGATTGAAATTTCGTAAGAAGGTACAGAAAGAGGATGGACTTTAGTTTCTTGTATGCATTTTTCAGATCCAAAGGTCAAAACAGTGACTTGTGGCATGTCGTACAAGTTCGCTCTTCTAGAAAGGTCTATAATCAGGTCATCTTGGGAGATTGTGCATAACTCTTTCTTGGAGAATCCAATTTGGATCAGACTAGTGGCATTGGAAAGAGAACAAAGAGGGCTACCACAGGTCACAATTTCAGAACTTAAAGATCCGAAAGTACAGAGTTACAATCACTTAAAGATCGAGCTCCTAAAATTAAGAAAAAGCAAGATGAGGAAGTTTGATGGCAAGGATCCGGTAAATTGGATACTTCAGATGGAGAAATATTTTGATCTACATGGTGTACCACTATTACAAAAGGTATGTATTGCATCTTCATATTTAGAACCAGATCAAATTTTATGGTATGAAGGGCCTTGTTCTCGTAAACAACTTGTTACGTGGTCAATTTTCATGGAGAAAATGATAGCACATTATGAGGATATAAAGAGCAACACCTTCCTTAGAGCAACACCACAACAATTGGAAAGAGTAAAAGGGCTTTGTGACATATTGGAAAGAAAAATTATGGAAACCAGGAAGCATACCCCTCACAACTATAAAGATGGAAGTTTTGTTTCTCCTAGCCTTCCACAACCTACAAGGGTTACACCACAACAATTGGAAGAAAAAAGAGAAAAAGGGCTTTGTTACAATTGTGATAGAAAATGCACTAAAGGTCATAAGTGTGCTGAGAAAAAATTATTTTACATAGAATATGAAGAGGAGGAAGAAAAGGATCAAGAAACATCAAAGGAAGAAGATATACGCCAAGACCCCACCCCAAAGAAAGAAGAAATGAATCAGACCATATCTTGTAAAGCATTGGCAAGAATTACCACTTCTCAAACTCTCAATATAGAAGGACATATCAAGAAGAAAAAGGTGAAAGAAGTGAAAGATCACATCGAGAAAGAGAAAATGAATCCATCCATATCTTGTAATTCATTGGTCGAAATTACCACTCCTCAAACTATCAAGATAGAAGGACATATGAAGAAGAAAAATGTTAAAGAAGTGAAAGATCACATCGAGCATCAAGAAATGAATCCAACCATATCTTGTAAAGGATTGGAAGAAATTACCACTCCTCAAACTCCAAAGATAGAAGGACATATCAAGAATAAAAAGGTTCAAGCAGTGAAAGATCACATTGAGCATCAACAACAAGTTCTCCAAGTTTTAAAGGATAACGCCACTTCGGTGCAAAATCAAACGAAACAACAGGTAGATCAACATTGTAGTGAAAAATGTTTTGATGTAGGTTATTGGGTATTTTTACTGCTACATCTCAAGCAAGCTATTTATGAGAAGGAAATGTTCGCAATACTACATGCACTTAAAAAATGGCGACCTTACCGAATGGGAAGACTCTTCAAGGATGAGGATGTGGAAGCATTGTTTTGTGCTATTTCTATTATCGAACCAGATTGGATAAACGAAGAAAGGGATGAATGGAAGAAGGACGAAGAAGTATGGCCACTTATTCAAAAGTTGCAAAAGATCCCAATTCAAACAATATTGCCAGAAATTGAAGAGGAAGGAAAAATCATATTGGAACCTAGAGCAATCACAGAAAAAAGAACCCGACAGCTACGAAATCAATCAATTTCAGAGTATCTCATCAAGTGGAAGAACTTACCCACTGAAGATTCCACATGGGAGGACAAGAATTTTATACAAAAGCATCAAGAACCACTCAAGCATTGAGGACAATTCTTTTTGAAGGAGAGGGGCATGTTAGGCCCCTATACTACTAGTGTAACCCCTTATTGTTATTAGTACAACCCACTTATTATATTGATGTACCCATGTAGTGCACATATTGTTACTATTGTGCCCCATAGAAACCCACTATTGTTATTATTGTGCCCCTACATTATTATTGTTATGTCGGCTCTGATCATGTTATGACCCCTTAGACTCCTATATTTAGAAAGGAGGTCTTTTCATTTGTATCATCCAAGAATTGTTCATTTATGTAATGTAAAGGAGGTTTCCCCCTCAAAGAGGCTGAATTCTAAGGCGTTGATATATCTTTTCTATCTTTTTCTTGAGCTGGTTTCATAACAATAGCTCCATCACCATGAGCTCAGCCATGTTGTTGGTTGCCTTCCCTAGATAACTATGGAAAATTACCTGTATGTTGCCCTCCTCATCTCTCATGACCCCTCCATACCCTGCATCTCCAGGATTTCCTTTTGAGGCTCCATCTATGTTAAATTTTAAAAAACCTTGTGAAGGGGGTTGCCAGAAAGACTTTCCTTCTGTGTTATGCTTGGTGATCTGCACAGGACTCTGAGGGAGATGTACCTGAAGCTCCAGTTTTTCCAGGATGCTAGCCTCCCTGTTTCCTCTGGGTTCCTAGGAGGAAACACTCCCCAGGATGTGGACAGTCTCCTTGAGTTGCTTGAGGATAAGCTTTATGATGCTGCTCACCAGGCCCAATTTATCTTTGAAAATCCTGTTGTTACACTCCTTCCATACATTCCATATCAAAAACCCTAGCATCAAAGCCCAAGCTGAGTTTATTGTCTCATTATCTGCAAAAAAAATTCCTCTAATTTTTCATCATAACAATGATGTCATTTTCATGCCTGTCTGTCTGCTCAAAGACATCTCCAACCTAGTTCCATAGTGTGGCAGTGAAGGAGAAACTATTGAGGAGATGATTTGTGGTTTCTTCCTGTTGTCCACACAGGTGACATCTTGAGGGGCCAACAAAGCCTCTCTTTCTTAGATTATCCCATGTCAAAATTTTACCTTGTTGAACTAGCCATTTAAATAGTTTGACCTTCATCCAGTGAGGGTTATCCCAGAGTTCTTTCCATGTCTTGTCAGTGCTTGGAGAGTTAAGCCCTGTAGCAATTCTTTTGGCCTCTTTAAGGGTGAAGAGACCCGCCTTATTCCTCCCCCATCGTAATTGATCATCCGAGGTTGAGGTTAAGATTTGCCTCTTTTCCAGAATACCTTGGAGGGCCTTAGCTTGAGTATTCAACATGTTCATCTCATTGTAGACTGGAAGCTTCCATATTCTCCATTTTTCATTGCTCCTTGACTGATCCCAATAGTCACTTACCCTTCTTAAGCCTTTGTTGATGGTATCCATCTGGATACTTGCTAATTCCTCTCTACTGAGATTGCCCTCCTGTTGCCAATTTTCCTCCCAGAACCAGGCCAAATTTCCATTTCTGATTTCCCAGAAACTGTGTTTTTGGACTAAGGCCCTATTCGCCCAGGCTCTGTTCCATACGTGTGAACCTTTTACTTTTCCTATCATTCTTATGAGGTTCATATTTGGCCAATTCATTACATACTTTTGTTTCCAGAGTTTTGGCCAGGGGGCTCGTATTTCCTTTAGCCATCTCCACTAGGCTTTAGCTCCCAGAACTCCATTCAGAATTCCTAGGTCATGCAGACCTAGGCCACTGTGGGATTTAGGCATGCATATCTTTTCCCAAGCCACCAGAGTCCATTTCTTCTTTTCTTCACCTTTCCCCCAGAAAAAGTCTCTTTGAATGTTTCTTAATTGAATACTGACTCCAGTTGGTGCCAGATGGCTGATAGCATATAGATAGGGATGGATTGGAGGATAGCTTTAGTGAGAGTTAGTCTTCCAGCTAGATTTAGGGCTCTGTTTGTCCATTTGCTGACCTTGTCTTTCAATTTATTTAGAATAGGCTCCCAAATGTCCTTAGGTAACAGTTTTTCAGTGAGGGAAACTCCTAGATACTTCGAGGGCAATGAATCTCTTTGAAAGCCCAAAATTCTGGAAAGATTTCTTTGAATGGAAATGTCACTATTGAAAAAGAAGATCTTTGATTTAGTAAGACTTACCTCAGTGCCCGCTACCATTGAAAATTCATACAGAATTTGCTTAAATGCTTTGGCTTCCTTGATTGTGGGAGTGCCTTGAAGCAAAGTATCATCCACAAATTGTTGGTGTGTCACCGTGTCTCCCCCTCGAGTGAGTCTCAAACCTTGAATTCTGCGTCCCCCCTTGGCAGCTCTCATTGCTTTACCCAACCCTTCCATCATGAGAATGAAAAGGAAAGGGGAAAGAGGATCACATTGCCTGAGACCTCTTGTAGGCTTGAAGGTTCTGGAGGGAGATCCATTGAGAAGAATAGAATAGCTAGCAGTAGTAACTAGAGCCATGACCCAACTAATCGAGTTGTAGTCAACGCCATAAGGTTTAAGCATTGCTCTAATGTAAGTCCAGCTAAGTGTTGGGAATAATATTGAGAGGGGGGGTGAATCAGTATTATCAAGTCAAATATTTTCTTTTTCAACCTCAGATCATGTACGCTACTTCAGTTAATTAAACCCGCGTATACAATGAAAACTTATAATTTACTTTATCTTTCAGATGTTGATTGTTAATATGTGTATCAGAACTAAATAACCAGTAACCAGAAACAGTAAAACAGAGCAGAAGACAATCACACACAAGAACACAAGATATAAGGTGGAAACCCAATGTGGGTGAAAACCACCTGCTCCAATTTGTCTCTATCTTCTTTTAATTAGAAACTTCCTTTTACAATGTACTGGTGCAGTCCTTTACCAGTACGCAGGCTGCAACCTGCAGAGAGCTACAACCCTCTCTCATTCTCCAGCTTCTCCTGGAAGGGAGATACAACCCCCTTAGCTCTTGCACTAGCCAAGATACTAGTACGTAAGTGCTGGCCTACAGAAGGCTACAACCTTCTCTTTCTTCCAGGGACCACGTTTCATAAATTTTTAGACTGGATCCACATCAATCAAATATCAATAATTTTTGCATCAACCAATCACCTTTTCACCAATCAAAACTGAATGAAAACAAACACTTCTCTGACAGCTGTACCCAGAACACAGTAACTGTAACCACACACCAATTCTGAACCCAAAGCACTGCAGCAATAAACAAAAACAGCTAGAACATAAATTAAGAGATGTATGCTACTTCACTGTTCAGAAACCTACGTGTATACGCTTCTGTGTCAAAGCCAACCTGCGTATATGCTTCTTTCCCTTACCAAAACAGCGTGTATACGCACCTTAGCTTCACTGAACCTGCGTATAGATCTATAAAGGATAATTTACTCTTTCAAAAATTCAGACACTGATTAGCCCAGATTATCAGATTTATAGATCAAGCATGTGCCACATATAACATATCAAAATCATACAAAGATACTATCATTCAAGCCAAAAGATTATGACCCATCAATAGAACTTATCCTTCTTGGCGCTAAGGTTCCTGCTTCATTCAGATCCAGATCTGCACCATAACCCCAATCACTAATATTTCAGATCTAGCACTTATTAGATATTCAATTAATTCAGATATCCCTTTGCCAAATGATCTCCTTCCCCTTTTATAGTCTTAGGCCTTTCTCAATACTATGGTCAAAAACCATAATAAAACAATACCATGGACCCAATACTTGGGATCAAAACTTCTGACAAGATACCATGGTCCAAAACCATAGGTTCAAATACCAAGGACTAACTACCACAAACCAAAGGTAAGTTTTCCAACTTATATGCGCTTTTCCTTGCGTGAAAGTGCGTGTATACGCATACGCGCCTTTGTAACGTCTAACCATCATGTATACGCATCTTCGTCTAGGTGAACCTACGTATATGCCTTTTCCTTCATTCTGAATGCCTAAACTGAGATCTGTCACCAGAGAGAGTTGCCATCAAGGACAACACCTGTGCCATAGCTCCAAACCTGTGCCATAATGCCAATAATCTCCCCCTTTGGACTTGATGGCAACCCCAAGATCCTCAAAGTCATTATCCCCCTTTGTCATCAAGGGCAAAGGGTTGTGCTCCCGCTGAGTACATGCTGAAATATCTGCCCTGCTATGCTGACCATGCTTTCCCTGACTGTATGAAAGATCTGCAAAAAGATGTTCTTCAAGAAGAACCATGACTTATACATCATAAAAGACCTTCCTATCACTAAAAGACTCAATATATACATCCATCACCCAACCAAGTGGGGATACATCAGAAATTTACATATGTCAACCAAGTACATTACATATTCATCCCAGGCATAGTGGGGAAACCAAAATAGGCCGTTACATGACCTTGACACCATAAAAGAGATACATGACATAGAGACGAAATATCTAAAGCAAGACTTATGAAAGTCACCAATAACTAATAGCAACAGCATCTTGTCAATCACCATTCAGATCAGCAACCAAGATTTCCTTATGTTCTCCCTCTGCCTTTGTTCCACTTGAAAGCAACAACAGCTGTGAACTAGAACCAAAAGCTTCTAAGATAATGCCAACAATGTATCATTAGAAGTTTATCTGCTCCCCCTGAACCAGTGCGAGATGGTCTCTGTGAGACCCATATCAGAATATCTTCAACCAGAGCCTATCCCTACTGGTATCCATCAAACCTCCATATACGCGACTGTATCTGTACAAACCAGCGTATGTACGCGGATCCACCTTAGGAAACTCGCGTACAACCATTTTTCTCTGAAACAGACAATATTTAACAGCAAGATGATGCATCAACTACTCCCAGCTTCTGTCTGAGGTATTCAAAAGTTTCCCTGGGTAGTGGTTTGGTGAGAATATCAGCAACTTGTTCCTTAGAAGGAACATACTCCAATTTGATCTTTTTTTCCAACACTTGTTCCCGGAGAAAGTGATACTTGATCGGTATGTGCTTAGTCTTTGAATGCATGACTGGGTTCTTTGAAATGCTGATTGCACTTGTATTATCACATAAGATGGAGATAGGTGGTGTACAAGTGATTTGAAAATCCTGCAAGGTCTGCATCATCCAAAGGAGTTGAGTGCAGCAAGATGCAGCAGCCACATATTCCGCTTCAGCTGTAGATAAAGCAATCAAACTCTGTTTCTTGCTGAACCAAGATACTAATCTGGAACCCATAAAGAATGCACCACCACTTGTGCTCTTCCTGTCATCCACGCTTCCGGCCGAATCTGCATCTGTATAAGCATGAAGAGTGAGATCTGTATCTCTAGGATACCATAAGCCATAGTTTTGAGTTCCTTGAAGATACTTGAAAATTCTCTTCACTGCTTGAAGATGAGTTTCCTTTGAATTTGCTTGAAATCTTCCAACTATTCCCACTGCATGCATGATGTCTGGTCGGGTAACTGTCAAATAAAGTAGACTTCCAATCATAGATCTATAGGTTGGTTGATGCACTGCTGCTGATTCATCATTTGCACTGAGGCTGCATTTTGTAACCATGGGGGTACATACTGGTTTTGCATCTTCCATGCCATATTTCTTCAAGATCTGCTTGAGATACTTGGTTTGAGACAAAAAGATACCACCTTCATTTTGTTGGATTTTCAATCCAAGAAAATATGTCAGTTCTCCAAGCAAAGACATTTCGAATTCTTTCTACATCACCAAGGCAAAGCTTTGACTCATAGCTTCTTCATTGCTACCAAAGATAATATCATCTACATACACAACAAGTATTAGCAATTTGTCATTTTCAATTTTTATATAAAGATTGCTATCTGTCGATCCCTTTGAAAAGCCTTGTTGATGAAGATACTTGTCCAAATGATAGTACCAAGCCCTTGGAGCCTGTTTAAGACCATAAAGAGCATTTTTTAGTCTGCATACAAGATTTGGATCATTCCCAAGAATGAAACCATCTGGTTGCTCAATGTACACCTCTTCTTCTAAGTCTCCATTCAGAAAGGCTGATTTTACGTTCATTTGAAATACTTTGAACTTCTGAAAGCTTGAGAGAGCAAGGAACATTCGGATGGCTTCAAGCTTACCAACGGGAGCAAAATTTTCTTCAAAGTCTATTCCTTCCTGTTGAGCGTACCCTCAACAAGTCTGGCCTTGTTTCTAATAACTTCCCCATTTTCATTCAACTTGTTCTTGATGATCCATTTTGTTCCTATGAAATTCTTATCTTTTGGTCTAGGGTCCAACTCCCAAGTGTTGTTCTTTTCGATCTGCTCAAGTTCTTCATCCATTGCCTTGACCCAGCATTCATCTTTGCATGCCTCTTTTACATTTTGTGGTTCAGTGGAGGAGAGCAATGCCAAATAGCTTGAGGCTTCTACAATTGTTCTTCTTGTTTGTATACCTGCCTCTTTCTGCCCCAAAATTTGAGATTCTGGATGATTCTTCGGAACGTACCTGGATGGAGTCTTCTCTTCTATCCTTATCTGTTCCTCTGGTGCCTCTTGAGGTTCTTCTTCATCATCAGTCTGATTTGAAGGCTGCTCTTCATCCTCTTCGATATTTTCATAATTTACTTGCCTAGGAATGTTTCCTTCTTCATCAACCACTACATCAATGCTGTCAACTATTCTTCCAAGTCTTTTGTTGTAACACTTATATGCTTTGCTGTGAGGATAATAACCATGGAGAATGCCTTCATCTGCTCTAGGTTCAAACTTGCCAAGATGTTCATCATTATTCTTAATATAGCATTTGCTTCCAAATATTTTGAAATGTTTTACAGAAGGAGTCTCACCATACCAAAGCTCATGAGGAGTTTGAGTGCTGTTCACCCGGACATTTGTTTTTTTGAGAATAACAACCGCAGCAAATGCAACTTCACCCCAGAAGGTTGCAGGAGTTCCAGATTCATCAAGCATAGCATGAGCCATTTGTTGAACCGTTCTGTTCATCCTTTCCACTACTCCATTTTGCTGAGGAGTCCTAGCTGTAGAGAATTCCCTTCTTATTCCATGTTCTTCACAAAAACCGAAAAATTCATTTGAGGTAAACTCCCCACCTCTATCAGACCTGAGGCACTTAATTTTTTGATCTGATTCGTTTTCAACCAAGGCTTTGAAAGATTTGAATTTTTCGAAGGCTTCGTCTTTGTGCTTCATAAGTCCTATCCAAACCATTCTGGAGAAGTCGTCAATGAATAATATAAAGTATTCTTCTCCTCACGGTGACCTTTTCCTAGATGGACCACATACATCTGTATGGACTAGTTCAAGAGGCCTGCTAGCTGATCCTTCCTTCTCAGGGAAGTTAGTTCTGGTTTGCTTACCAAACTGACATGATTTGCATATTGTATTGTCTAGAATTCTGATGTCTGGAAGACCACGAACTTCCTGGTACTTGCATGCTTTCCTTATCTGTGAAAAGCTTAGATGCCCCAACCTCCGGTGCCATAACTAGTGTTCATCATTCTTGCTCAAATAGCATTGTTGTTGTCCTTCTTCAAATATGTATAAATTATTTGGAGTTCTTATGCCTTTGATTATTGTTTTTCCTGTATCAAGATCACGAACACTACATCCATTTGATCGAAATATTACCTCAGTTCCTTGATCGCACATCTGACTGACACTCAGTAGATTATGCTTCAAGCCATCAACATACAAAACATTTCCAGCTTTGACTTTTTCTTTCAACTGAACAGTGCCTTTTCCTTTTATGACTGCAGGGGTATCATTACCAAAAGAAACTTTCTTTCCCTTTTCTAAAGCACTATATGATCGAAGTTTTTCTTTATCACCTGTCATATGCTTCGAACATCCACTGTCGATGTACCATTGATTTTCCTGTCCTTCCGCATATAGGGCTATACCACACCTTTCTGGTTGGGGTTCTTTTATTCTCCATGATTTGGCACTTGAGGCTTGCTCTTTCTGAGTTGTCTGCCGAAACCTGCTCCTGCATTCAGAATCTTCATGACCAAAATTGTTACAAATAGAACATTCTATTTCATTTTCAAGGGCGGAAAAGTTGTTATAGGTCCTTTTCATGATTCCAGTCATACTTCTTTGTTTTTGAGCTTCTCTAGTCATGATTGTCTTATACGCAACACATTGAGCTGCTTTGTGATGAAAGTTATGGCAAGAGAAACATTGGCCATTGAAGAAACTCCTGCGATTATCAAATCTATCAACCAACCGATTGTAGTTTCTACTGACATCCATTCTTGAGGCAAATTGGGAAGATCTTACCTATGGCTGGTTGTGGCTTCTGTTAGTCCTTAAGGTAGATTGCCTCCGATTTTCTTGATAGTCTTTGTTCATTCTTGAGGTAAACTGTCCCTGATTTACATGTTGATTTCTATTAGGCCTTTGCTCACTCCTCCTTGCTGCATCAAGATAACTTTTGGAGGTGGATGCTTGAGATGCTTCTCCATTATATCCCAAACCTGTCTTGATTAGTGGAGAACACTGCACATTGATAATCTCATCTAGAGTTTCAGATCCTTTAACAAATTTAAGATTAAGATCTTTTGTTTTCTCAATCTCTTTTCTAAGACCAACAATTTCACATTCCAATTTTTCATGATTTTTTTCCCTTTCAGCCAGTTGACATTGCAGAGAATCAATAATCACATTTTTCTCTTCTAAACAAATTTTGAGTTTGGAAATCTCTTCATAAAGACCTTCTTCATCTATAGCATCCATGTAATCATCATCTTCAAAATCCATTAAAAGTATATAATTATTACCTTGTTCATCTTCGTCACTATTTGAAAGTCCATCACTATCTTCATGAGTGTAATAGCTTGTCTTATTTGCATTATGTTTCTTGTTCCATCTAACAAATTCCTTCCCCTTGTCAATATTATCCTTATGAGGACATTTGGTAGCATAGTGACCAACTCTTCCAAAAGCAAAGCATTTGAAAGGTAACTTACCTCGGAATCGTCCAGCACCCTGTTCAAGATTTTTGACAAAATTTGATTCTTCTTCTTCTTCTGACACATGTCCTGACTCATAGTAATCTCCTTTGCCTGAAGCCTTGAAGGCAGCTTCCCTCCTATTTGATGGTCCTCCTTTCCTCATTTCATAAGCAGTCAGAATTTCGTGCAGCTGTGACACGGTAAGGTTTCGTAGATTCTCTTTTTCTTCTTTTGCAGAAACTTTAGATTCAAACCTAGGGGACAAAGATCTTAGAACCTTTTCAACCACAGCAGCCTCGTTTATTTCTTCACCTAAATTTTCATACAATTAACAATCTCATCTACACGAAGGAAATAGTTAGCCACACTTTCATCATTGTGCATTCTGAGATTTTCATACTGAATTCTGAGGGTTTGAAGTTTTTCTCATTTTACCTATTCATCTCCTTCATAGCTTAGAACAATCTTGTCCCATATTTATTTTGCAGATTTATACTGCATAACCTTCATGAATTCTGATTGAGATAGACATCCTAATAGAGTATTGACAGCCTTTGCATTTGTTTCATATTTCTTCTTCTTAGCCGGATCTGCAGGAGTTGCTGATGTAAAAGTGTACCCTGTATCTATGATATCCCAGACTTCTGTACCAAGATATTGAAGATAGGCAGTAACTCTTACCTTCCAATATACGAAGTTTGTTCCGTAAAAAATTGGTGGCCTGATAGATGCTTCTCTCTCATAGTTGCTCATGATGATGGATCTTCCTTCAAGCGATCAAGCTTCTTCAAAAGGACCCGCTCTGATACTAATTGTTGGAAATAATACTGAGAAGGGGGGTGAATCAGTATTATCAAGTCAAATATTTTCTTTTTCAACCTCAGATCATATACGCTACTTCAATTAATTAAACCCGCGTATATATGCAACTATGTAGAAGGAAACCCGCGTATACAATGCAAACTTATAATTTACTTTATATTTCAGATGTTGATTGTTAATCTGTGTATCAGAACTAAATAACCAGTAACCAGAAACAGTAAAACAGAGCAGAAGACAATCACACACAAGAACACAAGATATAAGGTGAAAACCCAATGTGGGTGAAACCCACCTGCTGGAATTCGTCTCTATCTTCTTTTAATTAGAAACTTCCTTTTACAAAGTATTGGTGCAGTCCTTTACCAGTACGCAGGCTACAACCTGCAGAGAGCTACAACCCTCTCTCGTTCTCCAGCTTCTCCTGGAAGGGAGCTACAACCCCCTTAGCTCTTGCACTAGCCAAGATACTAGTACGTAGGTGCTGGCCTACAGAAGGCTACAACCTTCTCTTTCTTCCAGGGACCACGTTTCATAAATTTTTAGGCTGGATCCACATCAATCAAATATCAAGAATTTCTACATCAACCAATCACCTTTTCACCAATCAAAATTGAATCAAAACAAACACTTCTCTGACAGTTGTACCTAGAACACAGTAACTGTAACCACACACCAATTCTGAACCCAGACCACTACAACAATAAACAGAAACAACTAGAACTTAAATTAAGAGATGTACGCTACTTCACTATTTAGAAACCTGCGTGTATACGCTTCTGTGTCAAAGCCAACTTGCATATATGCTTCTTTCCCTTACCAAAACATCGTGTATACCAACTTATACACACTTTTCCTTGTGTGAAAGTGCGTGTATACACATACGCGCCTTTGTAACCTCTAACTAGCGTGTATACGTGTCTTCATCTAGGTGAACTTGCATATATGTCTTTTCCTTCATTCTGAACGCCTGAACTGAGATCTGTCACCAGAGAGAGTTGCCATCAAGGACAACACCTGTGCCATAGCTCCAAACCTGTGCCATAATGCCAACACTAAGTTTGTCATAGGCTTTTGCTATGTCTATCTGAATTATCATCCCTACCTGCTTATTGGTAATGAGTGAATGAACCACTTCATGAGGTTGAATTATGTTATCAAGAATTTGTCTTCCTTCCAAACAACCTGTTTGCTCCTTTGACACCAGGGTAGGGAGGAGTGGTTTGAGCCAGTTGGCAATTACTTTGGATATTGTTTTGTACACCACATTGCATAAGGCTATAGGTCTAAATCTATCCAGAGAGGTGCCATTTTCTTGTTTGGGGATTAAGGAAATGAAAGATTCATTAAGCGCCTTCAAGACTGTTTTAGAATTGCCCGAGTCTTCCACCACCTCCAGAATATCATGCTTTACAATCCTCCAGCAAGCTTTGAAAAAGTCCATATTGAAGCCATCAAGGCTTGGAGCTTTCCCATTGTGCATCTCTGTGATGACTTCCTCAAGCTCCTCCTCTGTTACTAGTCTGTTGAGATTGTAATTGTCTTCTCTGGAGAGCAATTTAGGAATGTACTGTGTAAATCGTTTCATGCACTGAGATCTATCTACAGTGGTCTCCTCAGGAATTTTCTGGAAATGCTGGACTAGAACCTTTTCCATCTCCTCATGCGTGTTTCTTTGAACTCCATGATGGTCAGTGAGTTTGACAATTCTATTGTTGTTTATGTGATCTATAGTGGATCTGTGAAAGAATTTGGTGTTCCTCTCCCCTTCCTTGATCCATTGGACCCTGGATTTCTATCTCCAGAGTATTTTCTCTTGTAGACATATATTCTCCCATTCATGCTAAAGTGAATCTGCAAGCTCTTTCCTTTCCTCTGTATAGCCTTTTGTCATAAGAATTTGGTTTATTTCCTTTAGTTTATGTTCCACTTCTCCTTTAGCTTTGAAGATGTTACCAAATTCATTTTTATTCCATTCTTTGAGTCTGCCTTTAATGTGCTTGAGCCTACAATGAAGAAGGAACATCTTTGTGCCTTGAAAGGGTATCTCTTCTTTCCACCATCTTTCAATGTTTTTGAGGAAATCTGAGTGCGTGAGCCATACATTCTCAAACCTGAAGGGGTTGTTCCTAGGTTTTCCAATTAGAGAAGCTTCCAATTGGATGGGCCAATGGTCAGAACGACCAAAAGGTAGGATGAACGCTGGTAGACTTCTTCCCATGAGTAGAAGTTCCTCTGAAATAATGAATCTATCTAACTTTGAGGCTACTTGTTTAGAGTCCCCCCTTTTGTTATTCCAAGTGAAAGTTCCATTGCTAGTGTCCATATCCACAAGTTTCATGTTGGTGAGGAAGTTCTGGAAGGCAACTGACTCGTGGCCAGGTGTTCTAGTTCCCCCTTTTTTCTCTGTGAGAGATTTTATCATGTTAAAATATCCCCCTAGAATCCAGGGTAAAGCTGGGTATCTCTTCTTCATATCCTCCAGTCTAGTAAGGAGCCAAAGTTTGTCCTCCACTGGTTGGGGACCATAGACATTGGTGATCATATAACATTGCCTGTCACCCATAGGTTGGATGATCAAGGAAGGGTGATGTCTGGACGCCTCTGCATCTTGTATACCAAATTTCTGAGGATCCCATAGAGTGAGAATGCCATCAACTGATTTATTTCCCTAGACCTCAAGATATTCATATCTATTTAACCATTTTTTGTGTTTATCTCTGATCTTCTCCACAAAGCATTTTGTTTCCTATAGGAACACTATGTCAGGTTTCTCCTCTTTGATCCTATTGCTTAGATTCCTTTGTTTCCTTCTGCTCCCTAGTCCTCTAATGTTCCAGGTTGTGATTTTCATTGAGGTGGGGTTTTGAAGGAGTAACTAGATAGGTCTTTCATCCTTCCTGAGTCAATCATGAGTCTTCCACATTCTAGTAGCAATTCTTTCTGTCTCTTTCTTCCTCTCTTTCTGCTTGGGTTTTTCACTAATTTTCCTCTTATTAATCCTGGTGAGGAAACCCCTTTGTTTTTCTGATTGTCATGTCCTCTTTTTACTCCTACAGCTGTTTGTTGTGACTTGCTGAGGAATATTTGTTGAACCTTGTCAACCTCCTCCTGTGGTATGGAGTTAATACCTATGCTTCCTCCATGTTCTAGGAACTTTTTTAACTCCAGGTTCTCCCTTTCCAGGATCTCCTATAAGTCTTGGTCCTCTGTACCACTTTCACTTTGAGTCATTTCATAGTCTTTTTCTATTTCCATGGTACTCAATGGGTCTGTTATGTGTTCATTATGTTCCTGTGTGAACTTCATACTTGTCTCTTTTCCTTTCCCTCTTTTCGTCTGATTCTCTGTTTGCATTTGATTTCCCTTATCTTCTTCTTGTTCTTCTAAGATCTCAAAACTATTGTGACTGCTTGGTTTTTTATCATTAGGGTTCTTTTGTGTCTTCCTTCCCCCTCCTTTACCTTTCCCTCCCACTTTAGTAAAACCCATATGGTCTTTCCCTTTACTGGTGTTTTGGTATTCCTCCCTTTTGTTAAGAGGGCAATCTCTGAATAGGTGTCCATGCTCATGACATTTGCGACATCTGAAAGGGATGTGCTCATAGTCAACTACCTGAACCCATTCCTCATCATAGACTTCAAGAATGACCTCATCTAGAAGAGCTCCAGAAAGGTCCATTTCCACACATATACAGGCATAGGAGGTATACTTTTCTCGTACGGTTGCTTCTGAAATTTTTAAAAAATGACCTAATTTATTGCCTATTGCTTTTAAAGACTCTGGCATCCAATAATCTAAGGGTAAGGAGTAGAGTCTAATCCATACCGGTACTGATGTGAAAGTTTCTCGCTCCGACACAAAGTTCATCATCCATGGGTGCATATAGAAACCAGCTACCGCATAGAAGTATGGTCTTCCTCCAAAAATCTTGTCTCTGTCCTCAATGTTCATGAACACCACTGTAAAAAAACCTTTGGATCTAAGATGTATATTTAACTCCCCTTTTGGTTTCGAGTTGTATTTTATCCAAGTGTATAACGCTTTCTCTATCGGCCAGATTCCCATAAACTTGCATATGATAGCATAGTTTGTCATATGATCCCTGTGCACTTGAAGAGTAGGATCATTCAGTATAACCCGCGGTTTAGTGTTGGTCTTAGGTTTGCAGGGCCCCATCTTGGTTCTGTTTTTTGTTCCCTGACCACTATCTTCCACTTTATCCTCCTGTCGGTCATCCTTGTGGGTCCCTTGCTCTGCATGGATTTTGCTGCCTTCCTCCTTTTGGGTTTCAGGAATTGTTGTCTTGACCTCCAAGGAGTGTGGAGGCTTGTTCCTATTCCCTGCAATTCCTCTGTTTGAAACCACATTATTGTAGGAGGGAGTGGAGCTCCCTCCTCCCTGCGCTTCCATGGTTGCCTGTTAACCCTATCTCCTCTGTTGTCGAACCCTAGAACCTCTCTTCACCTCCTCCAACCTTCAGCGGAAAGCTACTTTCAACTTCCGTTGGATTCATGTATCATGATTACCTTTAAATCAGTTTATTATAGTGAATCTTTCTATCTTGCCCTTTTGTAGACACATTTCCCATTTTTTGGGGAGTTCTTAATTATGGTAATAATTTCTTAATTATGTTTAGTTACACTTGCTAGTTAGTGATGTTGATTTTTTAATTGTTTGTGTTTTTATTTAGATATGATTAATAAGATTGGAAAAATAATGCACACACAATTTTATGTGACATTCTTTAAACAAGGTCACTTATGTAATCAACTTCATTTAAATTTGTTGTAATTCTTTAAATAAGGTCACTTATGTAATTAGCTCCATTTAAATTTGTTCTATTCAATCTTACTGCTTCACTTTTTGTATGACCAGGGTAAACTGTGAGAAGTCAAAAGAATATGATTCTAGGAAGTTGCATAAGGCCAACCAAAACAAGAAAGAGAGTTTTTAAGGAGGATGATATTTGGATCTGATAAGGGTATCAAGCTTAGATTTCATAAGGAATCACTTGTCATAATTTATCATCATGAAGGTAAAACTACTAACCATTCTTTTATAGATACAATCTAGTATATAAAAAAATATAAACATTTTTATAATCTTCTTCCTTACTTGGCCGAATATATATATATATATAAAAACATTTTTGAAATTTAAAAAGAGATTATGAATATAAATTATTTTCAATTCACCTTGATTGATTATTTGAGTTTAAGTTATAACCGATAATACCAATGTTATTCATTAATTGCTATATATACCCATTCTCTTTCATATTGATATTAGTCAAATAACAACACATGAACTATCACTCTATGAAATTTATATAGGACATGAATAAAATAATTTGAGTTCTCATCGGTAAACGATGGTTGATTAATATTTTCCCACGACAACATTGGGTTCATTGGTTTAAATTTGCAATCCGTAAATCAATCACAATTCTGCAATATGAATGGACATGACCCTATCCATTCTGTTGGTTTCTATTAACAAAATCTACAACACAATGTAATCTGCGAAAAAACTAGATGCTCAACAAGAGTATTGGGTTTTTCTATGGCTCTACATTTATTTCGAAAAGATTTGCACTGAGGTTATCATCCATGAACTAACCTGGAAAAACCAAATATTCAAAGAACAGAAATCTCAATCTCAATCCAAAAGTTCGTTTATCAATCTCAATGATCGCTAATTAGATATTCGACGAACCTACACAGATAGAAGGTAAAATGAAACACACAACGGAAGGAAACCTATTCATTCGTTTAGGCATTGGACAGTGGAAATAGAGGGACATGGTGATCAATTCCAAATGACTGAACAAACAAAAAAAATTTTCAAAAATTACTGTTTGGCTTGAAATTGAAGAACAATTCAAACCCTTCTCATGTCATTCGTTAGATTGCATATTCTTTTGATTGCATATTAGATAAAGAATATTTCTTGATTCCATAACATCAATATCTTTTTATTTGAAAAATAATTGAATTTCTTAATGCACTATTTAATATAGACTACACTTATTAGTGTAAACATAATTTCATCGTCTAACCAGACATCAAAGCATCCAACATTGTACAGTGATCATCTAACAAAGCATCGAATGGTCTAAAGTAGCTAGAGGAGAGTTCATTCAAGAGGGAATGCTTTAGAATGTTGTTAACACTGAGAGTAAAGGATTGAGATATATGTCAAGGGTAATTATGATATTTTTTCTTTTCATTTTAATTAGAAAAAGTTATAAAATTAAAATCAATAATACATATATAAGATATTTTGATTGTCAAAAAAGAGTTATGTTTGTTTTGATATGGTAATATAGTTAGAAATAATTAATTCCTACTTGTCTATGGTTGTAATTCCTTATTTGAGGAGTTTGTTCGTACATAATAGGAATTAGCTAGAATATAGTTTCTCCTAGTTTAGTGTGTGGTTGAGAAAATCTCTCAACCACACTACTGTACGTCTAAGATAGAATTCCTATCTTGAGATTTTTATTTGTATAAATATGTGTATAATTTCATCATTCATATATATAGAATATTTTTTAGTGTATGCTATTTTATCTTGGTATCAGAGCTTCAGAGCCCATAAGGGCCTCTGGCCCTTCCTGGGCATAGAGAAATAAATTGTTGAGTGTGTATAGTGTTATCACTCAGGTTGTCCTCTTGGTCAGCATCAAAAGGATACGGCCGAGGTAACTACAGACCAATCTTTAGACTGCAGGTTCTAGCCCGCCTGCAATCAGAGAGGGCTCTCTCTTTATGATTTAGCTTTGTTGAAGATGATTTTAGGCTAGGTATTGAGTTCAAGGGGTTTTTAGTTTTGATTTTGGTGGGAAGATTGATGTTTCCAGGTAAAGAGGCAAGTATAGTATGAGAGTTTCAAACCATTGGGCATGGAGTCAAGGAGGAGGACTGCTGGTGTGTTTTCTTGGTCACAAGAGAGAAAATGGAGCAAGATAGCTGCACATAAAACAATGTTTCAGATTTAAAGGATGGAATGAATGCTAAGGGACGAGAGGCAACTAAGAATCTCTCAATCAGCTTAACAGAGGAAAGGGGAATGAGCTCTATCTAGGGGCAGTAAAGAATCCCTAGACCACTGTCAAACACAGGTGAATTAGGGTAAATATGAGCCACAGGGAATTCATATTCATTACCAATTCAGTTCAGATGAAAACATAAAGAAACAGCAGAAATTGAGCATAGAGTGCAGTTAAACAAATTCTAGGCTAATCTTTCTTTCTGCTATTTAGATGGTGGAACATGTATAATATGAACACATAACGATGAACACAGAGGTAAGAGGCACTTATTGATTAATGTTGCAGCACAAGAATTCCATCATTCAGTCTCCAGAAACCATTAACAACACATCAAACAGTCCATTCTCCAAGCTTTCAGCAGTCTTTGATTAAAGAAAATATGTCAGGTATACAGTGCGAGTCTCTAGTGAAAATTATCAATCGACCAACCCTTAAAACAATACAGAGGGCGGGATATATAGGGGAAACTCTCCAAAATTGTCTATTACAGCTTGACCTAAACAGGTCTGAAGGAAATGACTACTTTTAACCTAATCCTATCAGAAATAAATGCAAGAAAATATCTTTGCGCTGCGTTGAGGGCAGCCGTATCAAAACTGAGTAAATGTGTTGTCCTCGGTGGCTTGGTGTAGTGCTTGTGCAATAACTGCACATGGGTCTTGATCCATTGCTGTTCGACGACATTAAAAAGCATTAACTATGATTTGAGAGTTTGGATGGGCTTATACTGCTTGATTTGACTTAGTTGGCTGCCATTCAATGTTAACCTGCTTTGGAAACTGAAGAACTTCATTAAAAATATTCAACTGATACTCTTTGTCGCTTCCTCGATGTGCTGTGGTACTGAAATTGTCAAATCAATATTTAATGGCCGTTGTTCGGCCCTCGGTCTCCTTTAGAACTGTCTTTGCTCCTTTTTGAATGCTTCGCGAAGAAAAACGGGTCATTTTGCGCCTTTCGGGCTTGCTGGGGGCTGCGCGATGAGGGGCTTTCCACTTTGGCTCATTTCCCGTAGCCATGTGCGTGAAAAATTGCCTCAGAATTTGAATCTGGGCTTCCTAAGCACGATTTTCGCCTTTCGCGCCAAAAATTGATGATGACGTCAGCGGGTGGGACCCAATACGGAGGATGACGTGGCAGGATGACGTCAGCAAGGTGATGTCAGAATGTACGGAGGTGACGTGGCAGAGACACGGTGGCAGTGATGTGGCAAGGGTGACTTGGCAGGAGGTCGACGCAGGCAGATGGTGTCAGCGGTGACGTGCTACTGACGTAGGAGGGCGGAAGGTGGTAAGCGGTTTCGGGCGCAACGCCTTTGAGTACTGGTGGTATTGTCAGAGGGGGCTCTGCCACAGCTGGGAGGGCGACGCGTGGCGGGAGTACGGCGGGAATACCGCCGATCTCCCAGACGCTAGCCTTCGGCGGCTTCGAAGATGGGAAGGCCCGCCCACCATAGATCTGAGGCGCGGGGCATCGGACGGTTGGCAGAACAAGTAAGACGGTGGAGGAATAAGGGATCGGGCGCGCGAATATTTGGATCTTCATACAGCGCGGCGGGGGGTGTAGAACTTAGGAAATGTGGGTTTTTTGGGATTGTGAGCGAGCGGGTTACATGTTTTGTGGGCAAAACTTTAGGGTAAAGGCGAAAAAGTGGGTTTTGTAGGGTTAGGGTTAAGGGGGGAAAGGTTGTTAGCATGACCAGGTGTCAGACTAACCCCAAGACACGGATGGGCTAATAACAGCCCCAGATGAACTGCTATTTCCCAGACTTAGAAGAATAGGGCTATAGTGCCAGGGAGGGGGTATTATTATTTTTTTTGGGGATTTTTATACATAGTTTTAGTAGGGCAAGGGGAAACAGGTAGGGAGCTAGATAATAAAGTTAGGGGTTAATATGAAAATGACCAAAAAGCGCTAAGGTAAGGGACCTTAGGCTACAGAGGGAAAATAGAACTTGTAGAAAAGATATGAGTGCCTCTAAGTAAAGCAGATCTGTACTTAGGAAAATGATATGGAGAATGATGAAACTAAGAGGGTCAAGCAGATCTTGACCTCTTTAGGGAAGTTAGTAAGTGATTTGGGGAATAAGAAGAAGGGGGAGTTAGTGATGTCCAGCTCGAGCTCCTCTAGATGAAAAACTGCATCATGACTGTGATCTGAAAATATATAACACTTTGAAACACAAAATTGATCATAAATCATCATTCTGCAACCTCAAAACTACCTACCCAGCCTACTTTCCTAACATTTTTTCTTCTTTTTGGTTTGGGTGCACTTAGACTTGCAGACCCAGCTTTACAATTTTTCTTTTTTCTGTCCTCCTATCTAAGTCTACACTTATTTCTACCAAGGGCCCAGATTAAGCAGTTGGACTCCTTTGATTCTCTACCTATCTACAAATCTACCAAGATTAAGCTGTTTGGATAGATATCATTCTCTATATTCTAAAACAAGAAATTGAAACCTAGGGAGGCCAAGATTAAACTGTTTGGCCTACCCTTAACTGAAAAACTCTTTAAAAATGAAATAACTCATCAAAATTGGAATACAGCAGTGGCATTTGGACTAGCACACTTTCATGGTATCTTCTTTGGTCTCTTCAGGAAATATGGAACACTGCAGCATGCAAAGTATGACATATTTGGCATGTAAAAATGTCAATCATGAAAAATGAACACCTGTTGCAATAGGAGGCTAACAGTGGCTCCACTTGGGGATGGGTTTTCCTTGTGAAAAGCCAAGAACAGTAGGTCAGACTGCCTTGATCTTCTATTGTTTGTTGTAGATTGAAAAAACTTCTTTGCACTAGCTGTTAGATAATTGGACCTTTGGAATAAGAACAAGACTTTCCCTCAACTGAATTGCTGTGAACTGTGTAGCAACGCCTGCTTTCTTCTGCGTGCTTAATAACTATGTATAATGCTGCTGGAGCATGCCCTTTAAAACAATCTCAGAACATGGATCAAAACTGATGTGTTTGCCTTGTTTTTGCTTTGAGCAAGGGTGCTGATATGAACTGGAAATACTGCTCTGTTTTGATACATCTTGACCGAAGAATGCAAACAGTTTCTTTTACCATGAATTGCTTGAGATGTGACAGTGCTACTCTTGCTGTCTTGTTGAGATCAGTGCAGAGATAGAGCTTTTACAACTGGAATGCTTGCATTGGCTGTGCCTTCACAAAATTTACTGCTGCTGCTCTAACAATCGGACTGATTATACAAAAATGAAAACAAAGTGCTGAAATATACAAATATTACTGTACAAAAAGATATATACAAAGCTGCATTGTATCCCTTAAAAGGGATCATGGTAATGTTTCAGCATACGGCCATTAACAGGGCCTTCTTCAGCAGTGCTGCCCTCTACAGATTTGAGGAAATATGTGTTATTTCCCTGAGCAACAGAAATAACAAATGGTCCTTTCCATAAAAAATCAAACTTAGAATGTTTGCCCTTGTCTTCTCTTCTTGAGTCCCACCTTAGAACTTTGTCACCCATATTGAAATCCTCAGCCTTAGCTCTCTTATCAAACATCTTTTTGAGCTTTTCTTGCAGAATTTGAGCTCTGTCATAAACTTGTTCTCTGGTTTGCTGGAGATGAATGGTCTGATTGATTCTTCTTTGAATGTCATTTGGTTCAGCCTGAATCTCCTGTAACAGTCTGATAGTAGGGATGCCCAAGGATGAAGGAAATCTGGCCTCCATGCCATATACTAGCTCATAAGGGCTCATCCCAATGGATCTCTTTGTTGAAAGTCTGTCTGCCCATAGGGCATTTACCAGCTTTTTATGCCAGTTCTTCTTGTTTTCTTCTAGCACTTTCTTTATGATATTGATGAGGCTTTTGTTAGATGATTCGGCCAAGCCATTACCTTGAGGGTAATAGGCAGTAGAGTGGCCCAAGGTAATATGAAATTGGTGGCAAAAGTTGATCATCTTTTTGGATTTGAAGGCAGCGGCATTGTCAGTGATGATTTTCTCAGGGCAGCCAAATCTAGAAAGGATATTGCACTCAAGGAATTGGATAATGATGGTGTCATTGGCTTGCCTACATGGGATGGCTTCAACCCACTTAGTGAAATAGTCAGTGGCTGTTAGGATCCATTTGTGCTGGCCTGAGGAGGAGGGATGGATTTCTCCAATGAAGTCAAGACCCCATTGTTGAAAAGGTTTTTCGGTTGAGATGGGTTTGAGGGGTAGGGGCAACAACTTTCTCTTTCCCTCAAAGATCTGGCATTTGTGATATGACATGGCAAACTTCCTTACATCTGCAAAAAGAGTGGGCCAATAGAAACCAGCCCTTAAAATTTTATCAGCAGTGGACTTCCAATATAGATGTCCTCCACAGTCACCTGCATGGAATTCTTTCATGACATTGTTAGTTTCATTCATGGTTAAACAGCTAAGCAATATACCTTCATGATTTCTCCAAAATAATGCACCATCTATAACACAAAACTTTAAAGCCTTCATTTTCAAAAATCTTTTCTTAGTTCTGGACAATCCTGGGGGAGCAAACAGGTTTAACAGTACAAAACATATATCAGCATACTATGGAGATTACAAAAAGGTTTCACTGATCTGTGGAGTCGCCAGCTCCTGTTCATTGTCCAGTTGGTTATTGTCTAAGGCTTGAAAGTTTGTTTCGGACATCAGTTTGGCTAAACCTTGTCCCTTTATTAGCTTGGTTGGTTTTATTTCTATGTCATACTCAAGGATGTTTGCAATCCACTTGCCTCTTTTGCCTTCCAATCCCTCTTGGGTAAGTATGTCTTTTACAACAACGTGTGGGACATAGGCAATCACATGTGAATATAAAATATAAATTCTGAAATCCTTGATGGCCTTAACAAGTGCATAGGCCTACTTCTCCATGATCGAGTATTTCAAAGGGGCGTCTCTTAAGGCTCGGCTGAAAAAAGCAATTGGATTTTCAGCTCCCTTCTCATCCTTTTGCAACAGGACAGTGGCTATGGTGTGATCAGATGCAAAAGAGAAAATGATAAAATCTTTGTCAAATTGTGGGCTGGTGAGGACAGGGGTTTGAGTTAAGGCATATTTTATACTCTCAAAGGCCTGTATGGTTTCAAGAGACCATTTTACCTTGGCATCCTTTTTTAACATATTTCTCAACAGTCTTATCAGCTCAGCTAGATTTGGAATAAATCTTCTTAAGAAGTTGATTTTCCCAAGGAATGCTTGCAGCTCCTTTATGTTTCTTGGATATGGGATTTGGAGGATGGCTTGGATTCTTTCAGGATCAATTCTAATCCCATCCTTTGATATGATGTGGCCAAGTAATTTGCCTTCTTCAAGGCCAAACAAAGACTTCTTGGGGTTCAAGGAAATGCCATATTTCCTGCTTGTCATGAATATTTGCCTCAAATGTTTGAGGTGCTCTCGATCTAATTTGGAAAATGGGGTTAAGTCATCCAGGTAAATTACCAAGAAATCGCGGATTTCCTTGGCAAAGGCAATGTCCATTGCCCTTTGAAATGTAGCACCAGCGTTTTTAAGTCCAAATGGCATCTTCACATACTTAAATGTTCCCCACGGTGTGGTAAAGGCTGTCTTGTCTTGGTCATCTGGGTGAACAAGTATTTGGTTAAAACCTGAAAAGCCATCTAGCAAAGAGATTCTAGATGACCCCACTACTCTTTATAGGATATGATCCATTTTGGGCAAAGGATAGTGGTCTTTTATGGAGACTTGGTTTAAATTCCTCAGATCTACACAAAGTCTAATCTCACCTGTCTTCTTTCTTGTAGGAACAAGATTGGATACACATTCAGAGAATCTGATGGGTGCTATTATGCCTGCTTCAAACATCCTCTTTACTTCCTTCTCAATCAGGGGAAGAAGGACAGGGTTTATTCTTCTAAGTTTTTGTTTGAAGGGTTTTTGGTTTGGTTTTAAGGGAATGGTGTGCTGGATCACTGAGGTGTCATAGGACTTCAAGTCCTCATAACTCCAAGCAAATACATCTTGGAATTCTTTGAACAAATCAATATATTTGGGCTTTTGATCAGGTGGCAGATTTTTGGGCAGTTTGATCATTTTGGGATTCTCTGCTGTCCCAATGATGTGTTCTTATACAACAGTGTTTATGGGCTGCAATTTTGGCTTTTTGGGCACATCAATAGCGTCAAACATATCTTCTAGTGGGGCTAGGCTAGCAGGCAAAAAATTATCCTTTAAGTCAATGATCTCGGCCTCTGTTTTGGCTATTTCCTCCAAGTGCATTTGTTTCAGCTATTCTATGTTTGTTTTGTCAAAAACTGTTGGGTTTAGGATTTGTTTGGCTGTTGCAGCTGTCACAGCCTGTTGATTTTCAGTTGTTTGTTGTTGGGAGTCGTTCATAGCATCCGTGTCAATGTTAATATTTGAAAACTCATGCTCAAGAGTAAGGAAATTGTTAATCTGGGCATCATTTTCGAATACTTGCCAGTCTTTAACGTTATTTGGAACAGTGGGTCTAAGTTTTATTTCAGTTGTAAAATGGTGATTTGGACCAAAGGGAAGCTTGCATGTACCAGCAAAAGTGGCTAGGCTGTGTGCATGAATATTATGATTTCTTGAAATCTTGGCAAGCTCAAATTTAGTGAATGTGTTGAGTATATTAGTGGCAACAGTCCTATAGGCCCTCATTCTATTGTCATTGGTAACAAAGTTACCTTTCATCTATTGTATGATCAAATTAGAGTCACCTAGAATAGACACCTTTGCAGCTCCTAGAGCTTTGAGCAGTTTAAGGCCTAAAAGCAGAGCCTCATACTCTGCCATGTTGTTTGTGCATTTGAAATTCAGTCTGTAGGCATGACCTTCTGCATGATTGTTATGTGTGTTGTGAATCCAGACACCTGCCCCTGCTCCTAACTTGTTAACAGAGCCATCAAACTCTAAATACCATGTGGTTTCTTGCTTGTGGTTAGTACTAAGAGCTTCAGCTAATTTAGGATTGGGCAGATTTGACATTTCTGTTTGGGGAGGTTCTTCTTGTATGCTGGTTGCATTAACTGTTATGACAGTCTCATGGGTATGTGCAACCGATTCTTCATTGATGTGTGCTTGTTGTTCTAGAGCCAAAGGCTCATCATCAGTTGGAGAATTTGTATCATCATTAAACAAAATAAAGGAATCCATATCAGAATGGATTGAATAAATAGGAAAATTTTCAGGCTTGCTCTCACTACTTACCACATATTTCATCAACATTTCTCTGTACAGTCTCTTTGGTTGCCCAAAGACTGAAATGGTGGCATAGGAGAGGTCTAGTTGAAGGGATCCTTGGATCTTTGCTCCCCATGATCTTGATAGGAGCATACCGTACTTTGGTGGGATATCGGCCACCACCACATCCATGAGGATGGTCTTGTTGGGATATTGGACTAAGGAGACACACAAGTCTTTGATGAGGCCTAAACACTTGACTTGACTTGAGTCAAAGGAAAATAGATCTTTGTAGGGTCTTGTGATGTCAAGGTTCAACTTTTCCATAACTACTTTGGGCATAAGATTGTGCGATGCTCCTGAGTCAAACATAGCATTGTGCAAAAATTTGTCATGTATATGCAAACTGATATAAAATGGTGGAACAGGCCCATGTGTTGATTTTCCATTAACTTTTGGACCAAACAGCAGTTCAGGGGTATCATCTAAAACATTTACATCATCTTTGTTTTCTAGGATTTGAAGTGATCTTTGAATTTGTTGCCTATACACATCATGTTTGGCCAGTTCTGATAGGGGGATGGATATCTTCAGTTTTCCAATCTCTGCCTCTAAATTAAATGGTTTTTCTAGTGGAGTCTTGGTGTTGATAATGGCAGCTTTTTCTTTTTCATCTGAATTATCAGCGATCTTCTCTTGTTTATCAGCGTTATGGGAATTGATTGCTTGCATTTTTACCGTTTTAGGAGGGCTTTTTGGAACGCTGTTCGAGTTTTGCTCAGAGGAAGAAGGTGGCAAAGGCTGATCAATAGATGGCTGCATTTCTATTATGTCTTCTACAGTCACTTGATGCGGGTTTGGGACAGGCATATCAGCTGGTTCTGTTATGACAGCCTTGCTTTTAATCTTGTTGGGCTATTTGCCATCCTTTGTTTTGCTAGGTTCATAAATGTCAATGGTCCTAGTTCTCAGCTTATATTGTTTGTGTACTTCATACACAGCAGCATCGTAACCTTGTTTAAAATCAAAAGATTCACCAGACTTAGTCTGAAATTGACTAAAGTCATGTTCATCTTGGTCTTCTTGGCTCAGGAAAGTTTGATGCTCACCCTTTAGATCCATCAGATTCATGTGAGTGTCTTCTATGGGTTCACCAGATGTGGATGCTTCAACGTAATTCTCATGGAAAGGGGGTCTTATATCATGGTCTGGGCTTGACCTACCAACGTTTGTGTTCTGAGTTTTCCTAAAATTTGGGTTCCTTATGGTATTGGACTGTTGTCCTTCCCATGATGCTTTCCTCTCAACACTTTCTACTCTGTCTCCCAGCCTTTGCATGCCACTGATAATAGCATCAAGCTTTTGTTCTAAGGCTGAGGGTTCTTCCTTAAAGGTGGTTCTTCTTTCCATTCTAGCTCTGTTTCTCTTGGCAATTAAATTTGCCTCTACGCTGACAGCAACATTTTGCATGTCTGCAAGGGTTTGAGGAGCTCTTTCTTTTAACTGGTATGCCATATCCGGGTCAAATCCATCAGGGAATTTATACAAGGCAAGGTCGGGGGGAGGTCTTAAGTTCTGTGGTATTGCATTATAGACATTATTGAATCTTGCACAGTACTCCAAAACAGTCTCTTGAGGGCCTCGTTTAATTGTATCGTATTCAGCTAGTATGTGCAAGGGGTCTTTCTTTTTCTCCCATCTATTGGTAAAGGATTGGTAAAGCTCATCAGGAGTAGTTATGGAATTTGCAGCAAGTGATCTGAACCAAGTTCTTACATCACCTATCAAACTTTGAACAAAAATTCTCATTCTCACACTATCATCATCTATCTCGTAGTTTTCAAAATAGTCTTGCATCTTCTTGGTATGCTGAATGGCTGTGCAAGAACCGGTACTGTCAAAAAATGTGATTTTAGATTGGTAATCTTGAGGCAAGGCCGCAACATTAGCAGGTAGTTGCAGGGGTGCATATCTAGCCATATTGGCAGGGATAAGTGGAACAACTGGGATAACCGGAACAATAGGAGTAACTGGAACAACAGTAACAGCAGTAGTGGTAGTGGTAGTATGTGCAGTGAAATGAGGTGTGGAAGGAGTGCTTTGAGATGTGGATGATGAACAAGGGGAAGTAGGGGTTGAACGAAATAAAACCTTGACTGGGGTTGGAACACAGCTTGGGTGATCTGTTTCAGGAGTATTATCAACAAAGTCTTCTCTTTGTTCTTGCTTCCTAAGGATCTTTGGGATTAAGTTCGGATTGTCAAAAGCAGCTGGGGGATTAGGGTCTGGATTTGACCTTGTATGTCGTGAATTCCTTTTGGGAGCCAACTTTCGAATTTGTTTTTTGGTATTTTTCTGTGAACTTTTTAGAATTAGAAAGGAACTGATCAAATTTTGGAACAACTGTGTATAGCTTAAAACTAGCATGAAGATTGACTGAAGCAGCTTTTATTTACTTTTGCTAATGCAAAGAAAAAACAGTTTCAAAGGCTACCTGGCTGACATTCAGGCTTCATCTGTAGTTTTAAGGAATATACAGCAATTAGAAAATTGATGTCCCCAGTGGATTTTTCCAACCTATTTTATGAATTTAACTGAGGATGATCCCCAGTGGATTTTTCCAACCTGTTTTATGAATTCAACTGAGGATGGTCCCCAGTGGAGTCGCCATTATGTTATCACTTAGGTTGTCCTCTTGGTCAGCATCGAAAGGATATGACCGAGGTAACCACAGACCAATCTTTAGACTGCAGATTCTAGCCCTCCTGCAATCAGAGAGGGCTCTCTCTTTATGATTTAGCTTTGTTGAAGATGATTTTAGGCTAGGTATTGAGTTCAAGGGGTTTTTAGTTTTGATTTTGGTGGGAAGATTGATGTTTCCAGGTAAAGAGGCAAGTATAGTATGAGAGTTTCAAACCATTGGGCATGAAGTCGAGGAGGAGGACTGCTAGTGCGTTTTCTTGGTCACAAGAGAGAAAATGGAGCAAGATAGCTGCACATGAAACAATGTTTCAGATTTAAAGGATGGAATGAATGCTAAGGGACGAGAGGTAACTAAGAATCTCTCAATCAACTTAACAGAGGAAATGGGAATGAGCTCTATCTAGGGGCAGTAAAGAATCCCTAGACCACTGTCAAACACGGGTGAATTAGGGTAAATATGAGCCACAGGGAATTCATATTCATTACCAATTTAGTTCAGATGAAAACATAAAGAAACAACAGAAATTGAGCATAGAGTGCAGTTAAACAAATTCTAGGCTAATCTTTCTTTCTGCTATTTAGATGGTGGAACATGTATAATATGAACACATAACGATGAACACAGAGGTAAGAGGCACTTATTGATTAATGTTGCAGCACAAGAATCCCATCATTTAGTCTCCAGAAACCATTAACAACACATCAAACAGTCCATTCTCCAAGCTTTCAGCAGTCTTTGATTAAAGAAAATATGTCAGGTATACAGTGCGAGTCTCTAGTGAAAATTATTAATCGACCAACCCTTAAAACAATACAGAGGGCGGTATATATAGGGGAAACTCTCCAAAATTGTCTATTACAGCTTGACCTAAACAGGTATGAAGGAAATGACTACTTTTAACCTAATCCTATCAGAAATAAATGCAAGAAAATATCTTTGGGCTGCGCTGAGGGCAGCCGTATCAAAACTAAGTAAATGTGTTGTCCTCGGTGGCTTGGTGGAGTGCTTGTGCAATAACTGCGCATGGGTCTTGATCCATTGCTATTCGGCGGCATTAAAAAGCATTAACTATGATTTGAGAGTTTGGATGGGCTTATACTGCTTGATTTGACTTAGTTGGCTGCCATTCAATGTTAACCTGCTTTGGGAACTGAAGAACTTCATTAAAAATATTCAACTGATACTCTTTGCCACTTCCTTGATGTGTTGTGGTACTGAAATTGTCAAATCAATATTTAATGGCCACTGTTCGGCCCTCGGTCTCCTTTAGAACTGTCTTTGCTCCTTTCTGAATGCTTTGCAAAGAAAAACGGGTCATTCTGTGCCTTTCGGGCTTGCTGGGGGCTGCGCGATGAGGGGCTTTCCACTTTGGCTCATTTCCTGTAGCCATGTGCTATTAGCGCTAGGCTAATCGCGCATTAAAAACTGCCTCAGAATTTGAATCCGGGCTTCCTAAGCACGATTTTCGCCTTTCGCGCCAAAAATTGATGATGACGTCAGCATGATGTCAACAGGTGGGACCCAGTACGGAGGATGACGTGGCAGGATGACGTCAGCAGGGTGACGTCAGCATGTACGGAGGTGACGTGGCAGAGACACGGTGGCAGTGACGTGGCAAGGGTGACTTGGCAGGAGGCCGACGCAGGCAGATGGCGTCAGCGGTGACGTGGTGCTGATGTAGGAGGGCGGAAGGTGGTAAGCGGTTTCGGGCGCACTGCCTTTGAGCGCTGGTGGTATTGTTAGAGGGGGCTCCGCCACAGCTCGGAAGGCAACGCGTGGCGGGAGTACGGCGGGAATACCACCGATCTCCCGAACGCTAACCTTCAGCGGCTTCGGAGATGGGAAGGCCCGCCCACCATAGATCTGGGGCGCGGGGCATCGGACGGTTGGCAGAATAGGTAAGATGGCGGAGGAATAAGGGATCGGGCACGCGAATATACGGATCTTCATACAGCGCGGTGGGGGGTTTAGAACTTAGGAAATGTGGGTTTTTTGGGATTGTGAGCGAGCGGGTTACATGTTTTGTGGGAAAAACTTTAGGGTAAAGGCGAAAAGGTGGGTTTTGTAGGGTTAGGGTTAAGGGGGAAAAGGTTGTTAGCATGACCAGATGTCAGACTAACCCTAGGACACAGATGGGCTAATAACAGCCCCAGATGAACTGCTATTTCTCAGACTTAGAAGAATAGGGCTATAGTGCCAGGGAGGGGGTATTATTATTTTTTTTTGGGATTTTTATACATAGTTTTAGTAGGGGAAGGGGAAACAGGTAGGGAGCTAGATAATAAAGTTAGGGGTTAATATGAAAATGACCAGAAAGCGCTAAGGTAAGGGACCTTAGGCTACAGAGGGAAAATATAACTTGTAGAAAAGATATGAGTGCCTCTAAGTAAAGCAGATCTGTACTTACGCAAATGATATGGAGAATGATGAAACTAAGAGGGTCAAACAGATCTTGACCTCTTTAGGGAAGTTAGTAAGTGATTTGGGGAATAAGAAGAAGGGGGAGTTAGTGATGTCTAGCTCGAGCTCCTCTAGATGAAAAACTGCATCATGACTGTGATCTGAAAATATATAACACTTTGAAACACAAAATTGATCATAAATCATCATTTTGCAACCTCAAAACTACTTACCCAGCCTACTTTCCTAACATTTTTTCTTCTTTTTGGATTGGGTGCACTTAGACTTACAGACCTAGCTTTACAATTTTTCTTTTTTCTGTCCTCCTATCTAAGTCTACACTTATTTCTGCCAAGGGCCCAGATTAAGCAGTTGGGCTCCTTTGATTCTCTACCTATCTACAAATCTGCCAAGATTAAGCTGTTTGGACAGATATCATTCTCTATATTCTAAAACAGGAAATTGAAACCTAGGGAGGCCAAGATTAAACTGTTTGGCCTACCCTTAACTGAAAAACTCTTTAAAAATGAAATAACTCATCAAAAATTGGAATACAGTAGTGACATTTGGACTAGCACACTTTCATGGTATCTTCTTTGGTCTCTTCAGGAAATATGGAACACTGCAGCATGAAAAGTATGACATATTTGGCATGTAAAAATGTCAATCATGAAAGATGAACACCTGTTGCAACAGGAGGCTAACATATAGCTTTATTAAATTTTTTGTTTATCCATCGAGGTGATTTGTGGTAGTATAGTGGAATAGATATGAGCTGCGGAGGAGACTCTAGATTTGGATTCCGGCGAATCTCTGATTTCTGCGTTGGTGAAGCCTTTCGGTGGCGTAGTTTGGGAGGCCGAGCAGATGAGCAAGCTATGGGCCAAGCGGTGGCACAAGGAGAACTGTGGTGTGACAGAGTTTGCATGCTTCCTGGTGTATAGCAGTTGCCAAATCGCACCTGAATCTACGTGGCTGCATGGAGCCTAGAGGTCAAGATCGGCTGGTGTCTTGCTGTTCGCATGAAGATGTTCATGTGAAGGTGTCGGATTTGCCTGGGAGCCGGATCTGAGTCTAAAATCACGTTGTAGCAGCAGTGAAAGAGTGCTGAGAAATGTTGTGTCGGTGAGTTAAAATGACGGGCTGTGCGAATTGAATGTTGCTTCCAGATGAGTTATTTGCTGCGTGGAGAAGACTGCGAGAAGAGAGGATGTGTTACAGTGTTGGATACTATGGAGAAGAGCACTATTGAAATGAGTTGTCTGGTCCAAGGTTGGCTCGTGACCGCCACATTGGAAGTGTTGAATAGAGTTTGTGTGCCTAAGTTGGGTGAGATGGCACTATTATGAGTGTGGCTAACGGTGAGCCACTCTTATTTGACCTGGTGCAGTCTAAGAGATCGGATCATGGTTGGAGCGTGGCCGCATGGCCGCAGTCCAATTCGTGGGCGTAGTCTATTCCTGCAGCCGATCCTATTGGTGATATTGTTTACACAATTATTTGAGAGCAATTGGTGTGGTGAGCCAAATTTGAGGGTGTCCGTGCCCGATCTATGGCTCTATTGATCAGGCCAATTAGCAGTGAGAGTGGTCGGTGGCAGATCTGTGAGTCAGAAGATCTGTGAGTCTGCTGATCCAGGTCATGGATCCCATCGTGCTGAAAGCCCTATGGACCGATTGTTCCTCTTCATGGTGACCGTCGAGCGGTTTGTTGGATCAAGCATCAGGGTCGTGCTGATTTTTGTGACATGGTTGCTTATAAAAAGGGTTTGGCGACTCGTGAGGTTCTTGATCTGAGGCAGAAGGCTACGGGGACCTCCTTTCACCACCTTTGCGGATAGAACCTTTCATGTTTCGAGTCATGGCATCTCACTACGCATATATTGTCGAAGGGACCATTTTCACCGTCATTCAGATGGTAGCGCATCTTTATATTTTTGGTTCTTTGAGTTCCTTCTAGCGCTGTGCAGTTAGCTTTGCCGCGATAATTGTTCTATTTTCTGTTTTCTGAGAATTCAACGGTGTGCATGTTGGAGCTTCATATTGAATCTGCGTGAGTGCTTGATCGGTGGATTGTTGTTTGACGGATCAGGGCTGAGTCTGCTGGGAGGCCGAGCAGAGGAGACTGTTAAGGTAGATCAGTGGAAGAAGTCAGATCTGTTATGGTTGGGAGCCGGCGGTGATGCCGAGTAGTTAGTAGATCTGTTAACGGTGAGTCGAAAATTGCGATGCCGCTCCAGGTCGAACATCAAAGATCTGGAAAGCGAGAAGCCCTGGGAGCGCATGGACGATTTTCCTGAAGATCCCATCGTCAAAGCGGAGGGCGGACTCACCGTGGATTCTTCCATAGTTCAATCCATTTCTCGTCTTTACAAAACCCTCATGGATGTTGCGCAGGCCAAGTCATTGTCGGATTCCCCGCAGAACCAGATCGCCATAGATGTCGTTGAATTGGCCCCAAGAAACGAAGACGGCAGACTTAGCATTGGCACATTCGTGCGTCAGAGATTAGAGTCCTTTTGGGTCGATCAAGAAAATAGATTGGAGTCCTTTTGCGCCGATCAAGAAAATGATCCTGAACCTGCATATTCAAGGAATGGGAACGCATTCATTGCTAACCGGAAGCTGCTGGAAGAAGGTGTGGTTTCTATCCACGAAAGCACCGAACGGACTTACACGTCCGCAGATTCGCTGTTGGACCTGGACTTTGAAGCTGAGAAAGAATACCGGGAGTTTCCCGGGGAGAAGATTACAATTGCCAAAAGGTATTCGACTGTTTTGAAGTCTTTGGCCAGCGTTTTGCCAGCCGAGACGATTCAATTCGGAGGAAGTGTGCATAGTTTGTCATGATGAACACATGACAGTGAAAACGACATCAATTGGAGCTACATCAGAGATTGGAGGATGATCGAGATGAGCGTGGAGAGCAGCAGCTGCAACGTGGTGAGCAGCTGAATGTGCAGGAGAGTGGCCGGTTCTACTGGTGACCTCTGCTGCGTGCTAGTGAGGAGACCGCATCAGAGCAGAGGAGCCGTGGGTAGCGATGGCAGTTATTTGTCTTGATGAGCCAAGTGGGAGTTGAGCGAATGAGTTACTATTTTGGAGATTGGACAGCCGGCAGTCAACTCCTAAGTAGATGGTGAAGGAAGATACTTGGTTACATCAAAGGCATGGTAGTGATTGCAGTTACCTTGATGGCGATGGAAGCTAGGCACAAATCTAGCATTTCGTAGAACGAGCAGTGTTCCGGACTCTAAATAGTTGCTGTTATGTTTGAAAAATAATCATCTATGGGCAGAGATAGAGAAATTAAACCTGAAGAATTTATGTTTTATTTAGTTTCTTGGAATCATGTTTAAATATTATTGAGCCTTATTGAGCGTAGCTAACTCAATGTAGGTAAAGTTGTTTCGTTAGAATTCATGACTCTAACAAATGACAGGATAAGCATGGAGTTCCAAGAATTTATTTGACAAAGATGCCCAAGATGTGAACAATGAACAGATGAGGTAAAGGAGCAGCGACAACGTTTATGGTGGACAGCAAAATAGATGTTTGTTTGAGTTAGTGTGGTTTGTGGAATAGACTCCCTAGCATGTTATAAACAAGTCCAGTTGTTGTAATGGTCATTGTATGTACCCAAAAACTCCAAAATGTTGAATGAAATGTAAGCCTTTTAAAGGTATTTGAAAGTTCGTGGTGATCTTAAAACCACTTTGTAATGGATTGCCTTTGTGGCTGGTTGGTGGTGAGCCAGAAACCATCCATAGAGCCTTAGTGGCTACAGAATTTGCCCGAAGGTGGCACATTTAAGTTTCGGATTTGCCCGGTGGTGGTAGATCGGACTTGCCCGGAGGTGGCACATTTAAGTTCCGGATTTGCCCGGTGGTGGCAGATCGGACTTGCCCAGTGGTGGCAGAGCCTTAGTGGCTACAGGATTTGCCCGGTGGTGGCACATTGCCTGAGTGGCTAACGTGTACACGGGAGCTTTGCGCTCGTAGGAGCAGGTGGACTGCAGTAACACCTGGCTCACGGTCTCAGATATTGGTGTGTCTGAGCACAAGAGGGTCGGCGGACTTTTCTATCTGACAGTTACGTCGAAAGGCGCAATCAGTGCTACTGTTTGCGACTGTTATTTGGACATGAATATTTGGCTTAGAAAGGCACTGATCTCTCTTTGTTTTTGGAAGTTCTACATATGAAATTCCCCCGATGGTGGTGGATTTGTAGGTACATATATGCACTGATAATGGTCGACAGAATCATGTATGCAAAAGGACTAGCAGTTGCAGCGGTTGGTACCCATACATTCCGGTGGATGGTTGCTCTTTATATTGACGTTGACATATTCTTTGTTATGTTTGACCACAACGAGACTTTGTGAATCACTAGCATGACAAGTAGTCATTAAGGGGGGGAGTTAGAAATAATTAATTCTTACTTGTCTATGGTTGTAATTCCCTATTTGAGGAGTTTGTTCCTACATAATAGGAATTAGCTAGAATATAGTTTCTCCTAGTTTAGTGTGTGGTTGAGAGAATCTCTCAACGACAGTACTGTACGTCTAAGATAGAATTCCTATCTTGACACTTTTGTTTGTATAAATATGTGTGTAATTTTCTCATTCATATATATAGAATAGTTTTGAGTGTGTGCTATTTTATCTAATATAAGGCATGATAATGGCTCTGACATTGTAACAATGCTAATTTATAAATGAAGAATCTGAATATTAAATAGGTTTTGTTACAATAAAACGGGCCAATACTATGGCCTATCAATACCACATGCCCAAAAAACTATAACTATGTCATATGAAGTAACTTTTTTTTGTAATTAATGAATTTAATTAAAAGGAAAAAAGAATAACTATTTTGAAAATAAACCTCAACCTTTTATTTGTATATACTACTAAGAATATTATAAAATATTCTATGAAGGCTAAATTCCACTATCCATCTTTTTTAAATTAGAATTCTCGAAAACTCATTCCAAATTAAACATATCCATCAACTTAATAATAATTTAAAATAAAGAAATAATTTAGTTAATAATTATTATTTTATTTAATCTTAATAATGTGAGATATATCATGAACTAAAATAAAATATTTTGAAGTCTACTATAAATTACTATTTAATTCATATAACTAAATAATTTATTTTAAAAAATATAATTTATCTTAAATAATAATAATAATAATAAATAATTTTATGTACTCAAATAATAATAGTGATTATCATATTACCTATTAGTGATAATCAGATTACCAATTATTAACAACAAATGGTGATGATCATACTACCAATTAACAACGAGATTATTAAAACATTTAACAGCTTCAACTAAATAATATTTAAAAAAATTTAACCATTCGGACATTAGTTTTTCATTTTTGTAACATTTTACTTCAACTTTTGTCTTTAAAAAAAATATAATTTCCATTCTCCAAGGAACTTATAAACCTGGAAATAAAATTGGTGTTGAGATGGGGTGCCTTCAAAATATCCAAGATTGGGATAGTCACTATAACCACTCTATGGAGAACGAATAACCTGTGATGAAGCTTGAGAGGAGCCGTCATGGCTAGCGATGACCGCTATGAGCGCTTTTGGTACATAGGATTTCGAGATATGGATCGTTTCCATCCACCATCCGATTCAATTACGATTTAAGGCGTTGGCTATTTTGTATAAACGAATTTCTTATGTAATGCTCCAGCGAAAAGTAAAATAAAATATAATTAAGCAATGCCACATCGACATACGCAAAACAATAATAAAGAAGGTGGTCGGTGCATGTTTTGATACAACTTTATTACATACATCTTTCTCAATCTGTTACCTAACACATTCGAAAAACTCATACAAGTTACGCATCAAAATTAGAGCACATGTACGTACATTTTAACCCCTAAAGGGTTATGCTTTTTAGTAACATCACCTCAAAACCAGGGCGGGGCATTTGTACAAAATCAGCTCTGAATTTCGAGCGTGCTGCATGAGGATTCAACGAAAGTAAAAATATATGCTTTTTAGTAACATCACCTCAAAATCGGGGCGAGTCATTTGTACAAAATCAGCTCTGAATTTCGAGCGTGCTGCACGAGAATTCAACGAAAGTAAAAATAGGCGGCTTTTAATAAAACCATATCAAAGCCGGGGCGGGGCATTTCTGTTGGTGTACATGCACTTAGACTAGCTCTGTTGGTGTACATGCACCTAGATTAGCTCCAGTTGGTGTACATGCACTTAGACTAGCTGTGTTGGTGTACATGCACCTAGATTAGCTCCAGTTAACTTATTGCTTGCATGTGGCACATGTACACATAAAGCACACTTAGCTTTAGTTATTGCATGCACAACTAAGCTTAACTTAGTTGCTTTTATGTATTTATTCAAAAACACATATTGTAGAATTAATTCAATTTTCTCATTCTTTTCTCAATTCTTGCTCGCTTTCTTCCTTCTCTTGCAAGCTTGTTATTGTTTTGCAGATCTAGATCTATCTGTGTTTCTCAAAAATCTTACATGGTATCGGAGCACAGGGATTTGTAATCAGTGCACAAGCAATTTTATTTGCAGGTTCAGAAGATTGAAGCAACAACAAAGAATAGAGTCTAAATTGGACTTTCCACAATCGGCAATTCTCACTCCATATAATTATTTCGAATGGAAGCCAAAGATTCAACTTCATCTCAGAAGTAGAGGCTTATTTCGAATAACCATGGAAACGGAAGTTGAACCAACATCGGCAGTGGAGAAATCAAGATATTTCAATCGCATGGACGAGGCCTTCGGCATCCTATGTTTATCTATTTCTTCGGAACTGCTATTTCATGTTGAATCATGTTCAACTCCAAATGAAGTATGGAAAATTTTGGAAGAATTGTTTGGAAAACAGGATGAAATGCAAGGTCACATTCTCGAAAATGAGTTAAACTCATTAGATCCGAGAAACTTTGAGAACATTCAAGATTTTTTCACAAGGTATAAAGCCTTGTTGGTTCAGCTGAAAGGATGCAGGATCGACAAATCCAAGCAAGAAAATCAATTGATTCTTTCCATTTTATCAAAACTTGGTCCAGAGTATGCAGTATTCGTCTCTACATTCCACACAGTCAGATCTGCAACTGGTGCAGCTTGGAAGATGCCCTCACTGGATTCTTTTATTCAGTCTTTGATGCATGAGCAAGATAAGCTCATCAAAATGGGCACACTTAAAAATTCCAAAACGCATGCACTTACTATGCATGCAAAAGGAAAGGCAAATTCCAAAGACCATCAGAAAGGAAAAGGGAAGAAGGATCCTGATCCAAGAAAGGGAGGACATCCCAAACCCCCTGATGGATCATCTGGCTCAAAGGAAAGGAAAGGAACGAAAGGGCAATCAATGTGCACTTATTGCCACCGTGGTTTTCATCTTGAATCTACATGCATGAAGAAGACTATAGATCTTATGGCGCAGACACTCCAGCAACACAATCTTGGAGACCACATTCCTGAGAATGCTAAGAAGAAGTCTGGAGAAAAAGCACCAAATCCAAGAGGTAACGGGCATGCTTTAATTGCTCTTCATTCTGCACCACAAGAATGGATCATCGATTCAGGAGCTTCACATCATATGGCTTCTTCAAAGGAATCATTTTCTTCTCTACATGCATACTTAGGTCCTCCCATTCTCATGGGGGATAATTCTGCAGTTGCAGCAACTGGACAAGGAAGAGTGCAATTCGAAGATGGAAGTTTTGAAAATGTCTTGCATATTCCAAGGCTTTCTGTGAATATTCTCTCAGTGTATCAGATGACACACACAGGGAGCGGAAGGAAAGTGGAATTTACCCCAGATTCCGTGAGCATTTATGACATGCAAACCAATTTGAAGATTGCATCTGGCAAGGTAAATGATCAATCTCGTCTGTATACATTTTCTGATTTTGTTCCTCAATCAGATTCTATTTTGCTACTTACGCATGCAAATGAAGAAAGTAGGATTTGGCACGAGAGATTTGGGCACTTGAATTTCAGATATATGCAACAACTTAGTAAGCAAGGGATGGTCAAAGGATTGCCAACCATTGAATTTTCAGATGGTGTTTGTAATGGATGTGCTCTTGGAAAGCATCCACAAGAAAAATTCGAGAAGGGGCATGCATGGAGAGCCTCTTCACCTTTGGAACTTGTACACAGTGATCTCATGGGTCCATTTCCGGTGCTTTCAATGAGCAAAGCAAGATATGTGTTGTCATTTATAGATGATTACACGAGATTCACTTGGGTTTACTTCTTGAAACTCAAGTCTAAAGTTTTTCAACATCTAAAGATTTTCAAAGTGCATGCGGAAAATCAGTCTGGAAAACGCATCAAAATACTCCGCACAGATAATGGGACGGAATATGTCAACAAAGATATCACGAATCTTTGTGATGAAGCAGGCATACAGTTGCAGCATACAGTTCCTTACACTCCACAGCAAAATGGCGTGGCTGAAAGGAAAAATCGATCTTTGAAAGAGATGGCTAATTGCATGTTGCATGCAAGATCTCTTCCATCGAAATTGTGGGCCGAAGCTATTAATTGTGCCTCATACATCCAGAACAGATCTCCTCATAAATCTGTTACTAGAAAAACACCTTTTGAGGCTTGGACTGGCATGCAACCTGAAGTTAGTCATTTCCGCATTTTTGGATCTCGAGCATGGGCCCGCATTCCTCCAGAGAAGAGAAAGGCTTTGGAGCCTCAAAGCAAAGCATGCATGTTTGTTGGATATTCTGATGAAGTCAAAGGGTACAAATTGCTTGATATCCACACTGAAGAGCTCTTTATTGAAAGGAGTGTAAAGTTTGACGAAGATATTTCGCATGCACCAGTAGATGAACTTGTTACCAAATTTTCATCGCCACACATTGATGAGTATGCAGATGAAACTTCAGACCAGCATTCTGATGAAGATGAGTCTTTTCTTGTGACCTCTGTTAGACCACCAGTTGTTGAACATCGAGATCATACTTCTGCATGTAGTTCGGAAGATTCTCAACCACCTTCAACACAAAAATGGCGCAGCATGAGCGACATCCTTGATGATCCTGCCTCTATCCATCTGTTTGAGGAAGATCCGCAAGCACTCTTAGCTATGGAGCCATCCATGCCCATGCATGCTTATATGATGCATGGATCTGATCCACAAACTTATGCAGAAGCAAATGGGCATCCTGAATGGGAAGCCGCCATGGATGATGAATATAACTCTCTCATTGAGAACCAGACTTGGGATTTGGTTCCGCTACCTTCAAGTTGCAAACTTGTGAGATGCAAGTGGGTTTACCGGACCAAGAAAGCATCAAATGGCCAAGTTAGTCGATATAAGGCACGATTGGTAGCAAAAGGTTTTCAGCAAGTACATGGTGTTGACTATGATGAGACTTTTGCTCCAGTGGCAAAAATGGATTCCATTCAGCTAGCTCTCTCCATTGCAGCAGCAAGAGGATGGGAGGTGCATCATATGGATGTGAAGAATGCCTTTCTTCATGGTGATCTCAAGGAGGAAATCTACATGGAGCAGCCACCAGGATACATGCAGAATTCATCTCTGGTATGCAAACTAAAGAAGTCTCTCTATGGCCTCAAGCAGGCACCTAGAGCATGGTATGCAAAGATGGATTCTTATTTGTTATCTCAAAATTTTGTACGCTGCAAATCTGATTCCAATGTTTATTTTCTGAAGAAAATTGACTCCTTGTTGATCATAGTACTCTACGTAGATGATCTTTTGATAACAGGTAATTCAGCTTCTGTCATTACTAACATCAAAATTGCATTGCATAAGCGGTTTTCTATGACAGACATGGGCTTGCTAAATTTCTTCCTTGGACTAGAGATCCATCAGCGTGATTCTGGCATTACCATTTCTCAACCAAAATATGCCAGATATCTTTTGGCACGATTTCACATGAGTGACTGCAAGCCAGCAGTCACACCTTTCCTATCAGGGATAAAGCTTGAGAATGGCAAAGACACACCATTGGTTGATTGCACACTGTATCGCCAACTTGTGGGAAGTCTTCTTTATCTCACTCACTCCCGTCCTGATCTCTCCTATGCTGTCGGAGCAGTTTCCAGATACATGCAGGAGCCACATGAGTTACACTGGAATGCTGCAAAGCGCATCCTTCGATATGTCCAGGGGACAATCACCTATGGGATTCATTATGCAGCCAATTGTTCTTTGAATCTCATCGGGTTCACAGATTCAGACTGGGCTGGCGACACCATTGATCGCAAGTCTACTTCCGGTTATGTACTTAGTTTGGGATCCGGCCCAATTTGTTGGTCAAGTAAGAAGCAGGCTGCCATTGCTTTATCATCAGCAGAGGCCGAGTATAGAGGAGCAGTCAATGCCACTATTCAGGCAATTTGGCTACAACATTTCCTATCTGAGCTTGGGATTAGTGTCCATCATCCAACTGTCATCTGGTGCGATAATCAAAGTACGCTAAAGTTTTGCAGAGATCCAGTGCAGCGGCAGCGTACCAAACACATCGAGATCCACATGCACTTCATTAGAGAACTCATTCATGATGGGATCATCGATCTTCAGTACTGTACTAGTTCCGAGCAGATTGCTGACATCTTCACCAAGACTTTCACTGAGCAGAAGTTTCGATTCCTGCGAGATCGTCTCGGGGTGAAGGACACGACTGCCTAGCAGTTGTCTTTTCTCTACTTTTGCATTATATTTTGAGGGGGGGTTTTCTTCCCACTGGGTTTTCCCTCTTTCCTCCTTTTTATGCATTGTATATGGGTACCTAAAATGGCCGTGTTGCCGGGACTCATTCATTTTGCATCACACTCACCTAAGTTATGCTTAAGGGGGGGTGTTGGTGTACATGCACTTAGACTAGCTGTGTTGGTGTACATGCACCTAGATTAGCTCCAGTTGGTGTACATGCACTTAGACTAGCTGTGTTGGTGTACATGCACCTAGATTAGCTCCAGTTAACTTATTGCTTGCATGTGGCACATGTACACATAAAGCACACTTAGCTTTAGTTATTGCATGCACAACTAAGCTTAACTTAGTTGCTTTTATGTATTTATTCAAAAACTCATATTGTAGAATTAATTCAATTTTCTCATTCTTTCTCAATTCTTGCTCGCTTTCTTCCTTCTCTTGCAAGCTTGTTATTGTTTTGCAGATCTAGATCTATCTGTGTTTCTCAAAAATCTTACAATTTCTACAAAATCAGCTCTGAATTTCGATCATACTGCGTGCGGGGATTCAACGCAAGTAAAAATAGGCGATTTGAGGATGCAATGAATCAGAAAAAGCGTTTTCAGTACAATAGATTGTTTCCGTGAATAAACATAGTGGTATCTGATAATGAAAGTTGCATACACTGTATACGCAATCTCAACCATTGGATTCGAGGCGGCCGAAGATGAAGAATTTAAACGCATGACCTATGCCTTTAAAATCGCATGCCTCACATTCGGAACCAAATAATACGCTAATAACTCTCTTAGGTTTCTCGACGGCTCAGCGAATAAAAAATCCTCCCTTCCCTTTTCGTTTAACTCCTTTTTACTTTGCGTCGTGCCAGTGTAAGGTTTGTCTAAAGTATGCTTCCCGATTAAGCTATGACGCTGGAAGCATGGCTACATAGAATCAAATTATACACCAACAGCACTCTCGTGTTTTCAGACATTCCTCAGCAAATCAAAATTCCTCTTTTAACTTTGCATCGATCTTTTGAAAATATTTCATTCGCTAATCATATTTTATTTATAATATTGTTCCGGGTCATTCCGCAATATATTCCTCTCTGCATGTGAGATTTTATGTCTTTGGAAAAATACTTGAGAAAACTGGTAGGTTCCATCATTATAACGAAAGATTCTATGGTAATTTAGTCATATGTATGTGTAGCATGTATGAACTCTATCTTAAATATGAAAGGAAAACACATTTATATATAGAAAGATATAGATATACTAATAAGTTATTATAATATCAATATCTAACAAAGGGCCAAAGATTTGTGGGGTTTTTGAAATGTGCCAACAACACGGTCATCTTAAGATGGGACATCTATATATAACAATCTAATTTTAATTAGATTATTAAGGTTATGACACACATTCAAGCTAAACACCAAATTGTTGCATGAGAGGATCGACTGAAGATAAGGACACCCAAAGTCTGACTTTTTATAGGGAAACACATACTCTTAACCATTAGTTCCATATATATATATATATAGAGAGAGAGAGAGAGAGATTACTAATGTGCTTCATTTTGAGAAATAACCCAATACAAAATTCTTAATAACATTGTAATTTCTCGTTGTTTAAATTGTGTTTTTCAATGTATAAAATGGATTCAAAGACTTGAAAGCCTCTTGAGTACTAGGATTGTATAAATTATATAACTTAAATTTACAATTCTAACAAATATTTCCACAAAATTGCCAAAAAATATACTAGGAAAACGACCAAAACTTTGAATAGTTAGACTACTTTGAATCTTTCAACTATACTATTTTATGTTATACTCTGGATATTTTATGTTATATGTACATAGTTCACATTGAAACATTTTATTGAAGTATTTTATTATGGGTGACATTGTCCACATCAAAAGTAAAGTTGCACATCTCCTTCATATTGTGTTTAATCTGCAATACCAATCAACTCACCAAAGGAGCCAAGTGACAGTGAGATTATTACTATTTTATAGTGATTTTAGTTAAAACTATGTTTATGTATGTGCGTGTGCCAAGGGAGCCAAGTGATAGTGAGATTATTACTATTTTATAATTATTTTAATTAAAACTATGTTTATGTATGTGCATGTGATTTTGATTAGAGTGGACATTCTTTTTTTATTTACTTAATATTTTATTTTAATTTTAAAGGGGACATGCACCAACTGTAGATTGAGCATGGAAAAAACTACACAAACATTATCTTGGGTTATAAAATGCATCTATATAGACAATGATTTTATTATATGAAGTTATGACATTGGAAGTGTGAATCCATAGAATCAAATTTTACACTAAGATCTCTCTCAATTCTTAAGAAACTCCCCACTCACTCAATTTTTTTTTCTTTTCTTTTTCCTTTTAATTTTCTGTTATGCTAATGTATGTCTAAATAATGAATTTATTTTTGAGATGAAGATGTTGACGCGTGAACCCATACAATCAAACAATACACTAATATCTTTCTCATTTTTTTTACACATCCAACAAATCAAAATTCAAAAATAATTGTTGAAGATAATAGGTGGTGATTAAAAGCAACATTATAGCAAGCTGCGCTGAAAACATCACAATGCATGATAATGAAAAAATAATTCATTATATAATCTTGAACCATAGGTTTCTTTATTTATAGTGTCCAAATCTAGCCAACGTTCTTGAATTGTGAAGGATACAATACAAAAACATGTTTTGGTTGTTCTAATTATTTCTATGAAACCTATGTTGCTCCATTGGCTACTTTAATATTCTATTTGACTCATTGTCAACTAGTCAAGTGCTTAAGTTGATATGACCATTCATTTGATTCCTCCAACCACTTAATTGATAACCACATTAGTTAACCACTCCACTCACTATCTCTAGTTGGTTACTCAACCAACATATTGACCATTTAATTGACTAAGTATTTGATTTCTTTGCTAGTTGACCACTTGATTGATTGTCAATTGTTAGTGGATCATTCATTTGACTGCCTCCAAAATTTACAAGGATTTAAAGGACGAACATAATCGTAGTTTTTAGCATGCCCCCATTAGTACAACAATAGGAAGGTTTAAGATTCGGAGTTACATCTGCATGACACACTTCCCCAATTTGAATTCGTATCAAGTCCTGAAAAAAATCAATAATATATTCAACAAATTTTTGACCACCGGTAGGAATGGTTTGTGGATCTCAAACAACTATGGTAATTGGACCTAATAAGACAACAATTACAACCCAAGAAGTTATAAGAACATGTCAACAAATCTTTTCTGTTGTTGAATTCCTTAAGTAGTGTTTTCTCCCCTCATGTGCACCTATCAAATAGGTTCAACTGTACAAGAAAGAGCTATTCCATAGGTGTAACCTTTCACTTGGTACTAAAATCCTCAGAAGATGAGAGCATATAAAACTGCATTAACCAGGGATACACAAAAAAAGGCATTGCTCTGTCTCCATAACTCACCTTCATTGAGCGTAAGTTTTATTTTACCCTAATTTTATTCCCAAATAGCTTACCTTTAATTTCTGAAAAAAAAAAAAAAATTGGAAAAAATATCAAATCACACCATATTTGTAATAGGTAAATGCTTCTTTCTCCCCCCTATCTGAATAGGATTGACTTAAGCTGATGCTGTAGGGGGAAATCACCACACCTTCAGGTTCATTTCATAGCCTGTCACGTATGCTCCATAAGGCTCAATCCATTATTCTTTAGTCTTCTACCCGAATTTCCAAATTATTGTTAAATTGGAGATATTTCATTGGGAATTCATATTAAACAAAGGACAAAAAAATTCAATGATATAAGTTTCTGATTTCACTTACAATCAATTCAATGAAAAATTTTGGAATATGTAGCGGGAATCTGCAAATCTTCCAAAACATAGAGCCCATAGGGACATGAATTGAAATTTATTACCTACAATTGAAGTGAAGATGTTAGTAACAAAACATTCTCAAATAAAGGGGGAGAGGGGGATAAAAAGGAAATGAAAAAAAAAAATCCTGGATAATGAAATTGGAAGAGATACAAAGATATCAATTTCTATGCAATCCATGAACCAAATCCAATTTGATGAGATTGTTAATTCAAATGTTGAAAATGTGATGAACATTCATTTAACATATTCTAGACCAAGAGATATGTTCATGATCCAGGTGGATATTGGTGGCCACTCGCTAATTCCACTTCGATCCCCTCCAGTGCTTCTTTCAGTTTTTTTTTCAGCTTCCTTAATTATAGCATAGTTTACTATTTTCAGCAGTTTTTCGAGTCCTAAACTTCGAGAGCTGTTTTGAGGCCCTAAACGATGTTTTTTGGGAAATCTACTGCAAGCGATTTTTCTGTCAAAAAATCGTCTTTTTCGTTGTATTCCTCGGAGAGATCTTTCCAATGGGCTATCATGCGCGTCAAATGGAGATAATATGACCAATTCGCGACCCCGGGAAGTTGGCTATCCAACTCACCCCAACGGGGCCCACAAACTCTTGGTGTTACATCTCCTCGAGTTAGGGTTTTGGTTTTTTAGGGTTTTCTCTTATTGTTCAATAATAAAAAGGCCCTTGAGCCTCATTGTAAGACAGTTCAGAGGCATGTAGCCACCACATCGCTTCTCAGAGATAAGCTACCATCGCCCTAGCTGGTTTATTTCGATCACAGTTTGTAAGCATATTTTAGTATTTTACATTAATGAAATGAAGTATTATTTCCACTGCATATCTATGTTTATGGTTATCTCTGTAATTTGTTGCATTCCTGTTTAAGTTCAGATCAGTTCATCCTCATCTATCTCTTTCTACTCATAAGTGGAAGGTATTGGTGCTTATCCTGATATAGTTCTCTTTATATTCAATTTTCTTTTATCTCTTTTGAAAAATGAGTGGAATGGATAAAATGAAAGGTTTGTCTTTCTTTTATTTAAATCTAATATAGTTCAATATTTTCAAGGATTGATTATAGAATGATGGAATCACTACTTGAAAGATAATAGATAGGGAATATTTTTCATAATTGCTCATTAGTAATATGAATAATAATGGAAAAAGATTTGTGTTGAAAGAATACAAGATTGGGTAAACTCAGGAAGTCTAGTTCGATTATGATCCATGAACCTTTTGAATACTATTTATTCCAAATCTTTTGAAAATATTTATCCGTTAAATATCTTATTGAAATACCATTTCTTTCTATATCTGTGAAATATTGCTATCCCTGGGTAGGAGTATTACGTTTAATCTCATTTTTTATCTCTCCATGAATGATGTGCTTGTAGAAATAGGGACAAAATTTATTTGATTCCAATAGAATAGGTGTATTGCATCAATTTTTCTGAGTTGTATATCTAGAAATCCCCAAAAAAAAATTATAAACACTATCTCGTGTACAACTAGTTTACTTCAAAGTAATTGTTACTCTTATATCTCTATTGTTGGCCATAAACTTACTTTAAATATTGGGTCTACTTTTCTTTTCAACCCAAAAAAGATAAAAGGAAAAAAGGGATAAAAGTTGATAGTCGGAGATCCTACAATGAATAAAATGTTGTCGAGATTAGTCACGTTTCCTCTATTTTGTGTTCTTCGGACTCCTACCGATTTCTGTAGTTTCAACTAGGAACCTATGGGCTTGAGAAACTTATATCTTTATCATTTGATTTAATTTTTTATTACCTTCCTCGCATATGTATAAGACCAAAGCTATTAAATCAGTATAATGTATTACCCATCCATCTTGCAAAATATCTTTGTTTATTAAAAGATATTAGTTGTTTCTGACCTTGCTTTGTGCTAATTGTGATTTTATCGAAAAAAAATCTTAACTTTGTTCAAAGGTTGCATACAGATATCAATGAGTTGATAATTACTTTTGTAATATTCAAGGGTGAAAACATTATTTTAAACCAACTATTTAAGATAAAGGGCCTGGAATTGAACACACGTCATATTATTTTTTGCAATAGGATTGTTGAGAACTTGGATTGCACTTTGATGCTCATAATATATTGTAGCTAAGGCTTCAACAGACAATCTAATCTCTCCCAAGAGTTAACGAACGTTAATAATCCTTTGTCATTACATTGGTGGATGCACGATATTATTATCCCATATTTGAAAGAGAGGCCACATGATGTTTCTTGTATGTCCAATTATGAGTGTGGTACTAAAGTGAAACACATTGGCACAAACAGATTTTTTATTACAATTGTCACTTTCATATTTAAATTAAGGAGGCAAAGAAATGAATATGAACTTGGATAGTATTTCATACCAAAATAAGAGGTAAATTTAATGTAATGAACAATTTACTTTTCATATTTCCGATGTATTTTTCATAGATCCTTCATAAATATGGAAACCAAACTAAACAAAAGTAAATATTACGCTGATTGTGTGTTAAATAAAGAAGGATAATGACTAGCTGTTAATAAATGGTAGTATCAAATTTATTCGAGGGACATCCTTTAGCAAACTTAATTACCATCTTGAAGGGTGGAACATAAGGATTAAGTCATCCATGTTATATTATTTCAACAAGTCCAATACATATCTATATTGAGAGATAAAGAGACCATCATGTAAAGAAAATACTTAGAGATCAAGAACAAAATGTAGAAGTCCAAAATCAATCAACTCAAAGGTGTCAAAAAACCGAATATTCAATCAAATAAATTGATCAATGTTATTTCCACTTATAAACAAGTCATCAATAAAGACAAAAAAAAAAAAAAATTATCACCTTTAATCTGAAATAAATAAATATTATGGTCAAATTCAATCATTTGAACCCAACGTTATGAAATACTTGATCAATCTTAAGATACCTAGCCTAGGGGACATCCTCCAAAACATATAATGACTTTTATAGTCGTAAATAAGACTAGAATTGATCCTCAAACTATGTGGTTTCTCCATGTGGGTTTCTCCAAATCATATACCATGGAGGAAGGCACTTTTAACATCCATTTAATGAATTTGTAATAAAAATGAGTAACAAGGGGACAAATGAATCAAAATTAATCCACATCACAATACTGAAAAGGTTTGGGTGTAGTATTTTCGTTGTTATTGTGAGAATCCTTTTTTGACCATACGAGCCTTATGATGCTCAAAAATACCTTCAAAAGTGAATTTTGTTTTATATACCCATCATAATTTCATGAAATTCTTCACTTGATGATGAGGAGCTAAGTCCTAAGTGTGATTCTTAAAAATGGAATGTATTTCAACATACATTTCACATTTATATTTTCCTTGTGCATCAACCTAGGATTTTAAATTACAATTTTTAAGAATAGAAGCTATCAATTAACTACTAACATGATGGGCCTTTTGATAATGACACTATCCTCCGATTTTAGTGGATTCAATTATTTTAGTAGCCAAATTAGGTATGCATGGTGTCATGGAATGGGTATGTGCTTTAGAAAGCTGATCACAATAGGTTATACTTCTAGTCGAAGATGAATTTTGGTCAATCAACTAAGAAGCAAAACCCAACAGAGTTATCAAAATACTGAAAAAATGACCAAGCAATCCATTGTCTTCCACAATATCAAAAGAATCATTGTACAATATCCTAGAAGAACTCAACAACATAATGACATAAAATATTTCATCAAATATTATACTTCTCCTAAGAATGATTTGGTATTCGAATGGTTTATATATTCAATAGCCTTTCAACTCGTCAAAGCATCCCATCATGATGCAAGAATGACTCCCCACATCCAATTTATTTATATAATTGATAGAAATTTATGCCCAAGTAATAGATTCTAAAACTTTCAAGTGACTAGCTAAGGGCTTCTTGAAACACAAACATTTGAATATAGTAACAAAACTAATAGATTTAGTGGGCACAATATTTAGGAGATAATTGGCACAAGAAAAGAAAACAATTCAAAATTTAGTCCAAAAATCTTTAGCCTGTAGGAGAAATAAAACCATTTAGACAAAAGTGCAATTCTTACATTCTTCCACATAATTTTAATGAACGGCATGGGGGATTGAGCTCTACTAGGAGGTACCCAACTAAACAATGTATTCCTTAAGCTATCAGTTCACATATTCTCTTACATTATCATATCAAATACATATAAAAGGTTAGCCCCATTGCTTGTTGGCTAATTCCATAAATTCCTTAAATATTTCAAAAATAAAAGTCATATTCTTGATGAAATAAATCCAAATATATATTTATAAACTATCGATAAAAGTTAGAATATGATTTATAGTTGCAATAGAGGCTTATTAGTGTGACAGCGTCAGTGGGAACGAGATCCAATGGTTTATGCTCATGCCATGCTTTACTGAAGTCAAAAGGTGTCTGAAAATGATTTTATAGCACACATCCCCTACAATGTCCTTAAGATGGAATGATATTTGGTACAACAACAACAATGTTTTATGTTTCCAGTATCTTCACAGTTCAAACATTTAGATGTTTGTGTCATTTATGTGAGGTTTTTCTTTAATGATTGGCCTATGCAATGAGAGAAGTTGACTTAGCATATGGTTGATACAAGTCACAAACATTATATAATTCATCCTTTGTGTTGAGAAATCATTTCCAAGAAATGAATTTTTTTTCTTCAAATCTTAAACAATGAATAGATCTAGCCAAAGTTAAACCATTTTACCAATCAATGTGAATTGTGAAACTAGCAATATATTTGTACATAGATTATGCGCATTATAGATATTTTCAATTTTTCCATGTCAACAAGGTACATCAACATTATCAACAATGTTGAGAGAAAAATGACCTACTAATTTAATATTTTTCTCAGTGACCATACCCATTGTCCAAGGAAGAAAGTGAAGAAGCATCCTTCACCATATAATGAGTGAAACCATAACTGAATACCTGCTCATTATGCATAATGTGAGCATGAAATTCTTGGTTTCTAACTAAGAAAATGAAATTTCCAACTAGCCAATTGGTCAATATTTCATGTGACACATTCTATTCAAGAATCATAAACTTCTACTCCAATTTCTTACTCTTATTCAAACAACGTTTCTCCATATGTCGTATCGTCACACAATAGTGACATGTCTTATTCTTTTAATTTTTCATGGTCATTCAAATCCATCATTCTCCTCTATATTTTCGACCAAGACACTCTTACCAATTTCCCTTCTCCTTCTACATTAACTTTTCCTTTACTTAGAGAAAGTGAGGCTAATGTTGAGAAGTGCAACAAGAAAGTCTCAATTGGGCTTTTGCTTGGTCAAATTGAGAAAAAACATCAAAAGGAAACTTGGATGTAGTTAACTTGTGAGACATGACCAAGTCACTTAGTTTACTCAGTAAATTTGAGTTAGAGGACTTGGAGTTCAGTTAAGCATGTGTGATTGATAATTTGTAGTAATCAAGGTTAGTTGTTTCAAATTATTTTCAGTTAAACTAGTTCTAATTTTTGATAGAAGTAGTGGAAGGTCAGTTGTATAATGGGACAAGAGTCTAACTCAGTGATCATCTAGTTAACTGATGAATCAACCTAAAATATCTAGTACATGTAGAGAATTTGATTTCCTTAGATTTGGTGGAGATTCCAAGGCAGTGTAACATCAGTTGTAGACTATTATCGAGTGTACACATGTTGCATGCAACTAGATTATCAACCTTAGGAATTGTGTAATCAATTGGAGGAAAATTCCTAAATAAATGGGGTTGAATTCCATGGTATTTTTGTAAGGAAATAGGGGCTGATGTTGGGGCAAAAATTGGCTAACTTTGGGTTAGATATTCTCATTGAGAAGAGATATATGTTATTCACTTGCACGTTGTGCTCAGAACGAGAAAGAAATTTTAATACATATCTATTCATCTTGTTTAATGCAAGTCAGCTTAAGGGGTTTTTTAACAGTTACTTTCCCTTGGAAAATATTGTGCATGTATGTTATTTCTTATTGAATGTGTGTGATTTTTGTTCTAAATTATGAATTAATGTTTGTAGAACAATGGACTAGAAAGGTGTCTCTTGATTTAGATTAAAAATTCTTTAGAAGTTCCAATTCTATCACCATATTTCTACATGGAATCACAGGTGGATTCACATTAAAATAGCAAATTTGAATTTACTTATGAGGAGGCTCAAATTTTCAGCTTTCGGGTAGCATGATTTCTTTAGTTTTGGTAAAATAACCTTCAAGAGGCTAAGATTATAGTATTCCTTGGAAGGCAGCTCAAATTTCATTCCATGGAAGTATCGCATGGAGGCAATACTTGATAACAAAAAATTGTATGAATATGTCAAGACAGACATTGTAAAACCTAGATCAATTGATGCATAAACCTATCCAAATGGAAGAAAGATGTAGCCAAGGCAAGGAGAATAATATTGGAGGGAGTTAAAGATCACATTCTCTCAAATCTCCATGGAAAATAAACTTGTTTCGTAATGTGGAAGGCACTCACAAAGATGTTGGAGAATAACAGTGATCATAAAACATTGGCCGTCATAGACAGACTTCAAAAAATTGAAATGTAGAAGAATGATACTATTCCGTAGTATCTCACAAAATTTACACAAGTTTGGGATGAGCTTGAAGGGGTCCGTGTGAGTGTTGCAAAGTAGGACCTAGTGATTCTAGCTCTTCTAGACCATCCAAAATCCTGTCATGTCTACCAAGACTTTGTAAAGGGAAGGGGAAATTTACCAAAGTGGGAAAGTTTGTGGTCTGACTTGGTGCAAGAAGATTTCAAGCGAAATAACTAGGATGGAACTAAAATATAGACAAAGGGGAAAGATGAAAGACTTGTCCAAAATAAAATGCTTCAATTGTCATGAATTCAGGCACTATGCTAGAAGGTGTCCACAACAAACGTATAGCAATAAGAACTCAAGGGGAGAAACAAGTTAGGCATTGACTTCTCAATTTGACCTATACTTCACCCTTATCATATGCATGGTCATCATTGTGATGTAGAGTGTGGTACCTAGATTCCAATGCCTTGTTCCACATGACAGGGTGTAAAGAGTTTTTAAGTGACCCAGAGGAGAAAGATCTCTAGATGCATGTTGAGCTGGGGGATGAGAGAAGGTATAATGCTACCAAGATTTCTACAGTAACCTTTAATAGGGATTCTGTATCCCCTCTCCACCTCAAAGATGTCATGTTTGTTCCAATCCTAGAGAATAATATCATCTTTATAGAATTTTTGGAAGACCGTGGTTATGATGTGATCTTCAGGATAGGGAAAGCATTCCTGAGACACATAGCCACTCAATAGGTGAAGAAAATCGGGGTTCAGGTTCAAAACCTGTACAATTTGGATGTGAATACTACTCTACATTAAGCAGTAAGCAAGAGAAAATGTAGAGTCATGATGTTGAGGAGCTATAACATTGAAGATTGGGTCATTTGCATCATGGTGCCCTAGAAATTATGTAGAAAATAACAACTAGCCTCCCTAAATGTGCACCTGAGCAGTGGGATGTCTGCAAAGGTTATACCTTGGGGAAGTATGTGAAATCCAAATTACATGATTCAGATAGAAAAGCACATGCAATCTTGGAAAGAGTCCACTCTGATGTTTTTTGACCTTTCTCGACATCTTCCATTACCAGACATAAGTACTATGTTATTTTATTGATGATTTCTCGAGGACGTGTTAGATATTCTTTGCGGGGAAGAAGGATGAGACATTTTCCAAGTTTTTAGAATTCATGGCACTATTTGAGAAACAAACTGATAAGAAGGTGAAGAATCTTAGGAGTGACAATGGAGGTGAGTATGTTTTGAATGACTTCAAGGAGTCTTGTGCAAAAGAAGGCATTCAAAGAATGATGAAAGCACCCAACAACCCACAAGAGAAAGGGGTAGCTGAGAGGAATAATCGTAGCTTTGTGGGAGTTGCGAGAGCTATGCTAAATGACCAAGGCCTACCATTACATTTTTGGGTATATGTAGGTAACAAAACAATCTACTTGCAAAACTGGAGTCCTCATCGTATTCTTGGTATGATTACATCAAAGGAGGATTTCTTAGGGAGAAAGTTAGATGTGTCTCACTTCAGAATTTTTGGAGCCTTCATTTACTACCATGTCTCTATAGAATCAAGGAGGAAGCTTAAGCTGATAGCATAGTTGGGAGATTTTATGGGTTACATTGAAACTCCACACAATTATTGTGTGCACTTACCTTCCCTTATAATTACAGTTGTGCGAAGGGATACAAAGTTTGATGAGGAGAAAGATATGTGGTGTTGTCTTGAGAGGGAGATTCACATCCCACCAAAAGAGGAGATTTTATCTCCAAAGGAGGAGCGTCACAAAGTTATGGAGTGGTCACAAATGGAGGATTAGAGAGGAGGCAGAGTGGAGACATACACTCAAGCATAACCATCGAGAGAAGGGTGTAAAAGAATTAGGGAACTTTATAGATTGGTGCAGGATGTGAGGGAGAATGTTGGAGCTCCTTCACATTTAAGCAGGCAAAGTAGTTCACCCGAGAGGTACACTACCTACTTGGCTCTAATGATTGAGTTTGTAGAGATTGATCCATCCTCTTTTGAGGAAGAAGTTGAGAAACCAGTTTGGGTTGCTACAATGGTTGAAGAATATGAATCCATCATGAGGAACATTGTTTTGGAAGTGGTCCTAAGGTTGACAGATAAAGTAGTTGTGGGTTTGAGATGGATCTTCAAGGGTAAGCATGAAACAGATGGAAGCATAGAGTGGTATAAGGCCATATTTGTGGCCAAAGGATTCTCTCAAGTTGACGAAATTGAATATGAGGAAACCTTTTGTCATGTAGCAAGGTATTCATCCATTATATCAATTCTTTCACTGGCTATGGAGACGAGGCAGAAGATCCACCAGATGGATGTAAAACAACATTCCTCAATGTGGTTAATGAGGAGGAGGTGTACATTGAGAAACCATAAGGTTTTGAGACATTTGATTGATAGTCTGATGTGTGCAAATTCAAGCAAGAATTATATGGTCTCAAATAGGGACCCCAAGCTTGGTACACCATAATCGAATGTTATCTCACTACTTTGGGATTCACAAAAGATCAAGCAGATGCAAACCTCTATCATATTTTGGTAGAAGGTAAATTTCTTACCATTGTTTTATATGTTGATGATTTAGTATCAACTAGTGATGAGAAACTAATCAACTCTTGCAAGGTGAACCTTACAAAGGAATTTAAAATAAAGGACCTAGGTCTCATGCACTACATCCTTGGATTGAAAGTATGGAAAGGTGATGAGGAATTGTTTGTGTCTCAAGGAAAGTATTCCAAGGAGATACTGTAGAGCTTCTGCATGGAGAGTTGTAAGCCCATGGATACATCTCTAGTGACCGACTGGAGGAAGGACACTTCCACTTCAAGTAAAGAGGTCGATGCTACCATTTATTGGTAGTTAGTGGGTTCATTGATGTATCTTATGAACACATAACCAGATATGTTCTATGCAGTTAATCTGCTAAGAGAAGCTATGTTTAGGCTGACCAAATTATTTTGGAAGGTAGCAAAGCATGTCTTACAATACCTCAAAGGCACTACCCAATATGGATTATGGTACAGAAAAATAAAGGGAATGAAGTTGTGTGGCTTCACAGATGTAGATTAGGTAGGGAGTCCATTAAGCCAAAAGAGTAAATCAGGTGGAATTTTTAGTGTTGGGTCCACAACAGTTTCTTGGTACATCATGAAGCAATATTGGTGGTGCTCAGCTTAGCAGAAGCTAAATACATGGCTGCAAGTCAAGCAACATCTGAGGCGATCTAGATGAGAAAGGTACTTTTGGGACTATTTGGTCAGATGATGGATCCAACTGTGATCTATTGTTGATAATCATAGTTGCATCACGCCCTCTGAGAATCCAACATTTCACGATCAATCCAAGAATATCGATATTTGACATCATTATTTATGAGGTTGTGTGCAGAGGTGGATAATGTTGATACAATACATTCTAATAGAGGAACAAGATGCTAACATCTTGGAAATGGCCTTGTCAAGAGGGAAGTTTGAGTTCCATAGGTCTAGGATAGCAATGGTTGATAATCCCTTTATTTTTGAGAGGGCATGTTGATAAGTGCAACAAGAGAGTCTCAACTTGACTTTTCCTTGGTCAAATTGAGAAAATTCGAATTTCCACATCATCAGATGACTTGGCTGTAGTTAATGTGTGTGACATGACTTGTGTCACTCAGTTTACAGAGTATATTTGAGTCAAAGCACCTGGAGTTTAGTTAAGCATGTGTGATTGCTAATTTTTGGTGATCAAGGTCATTTATTTCAATTTTTTTTAGTTAAACTATTTTTAAGTGTTGATAGAACTATTGGAAGGTCAGTTGTGCTGGGGGGACTATAGTTTAACTCTATGATGATCCAATTAACTGATCAACCAAACTAAAATAGCTGGTGCATCCAGATAATTCAAGTTTCGCAGTTGTGGTGGAGATTCAAACACAGTGTAACATCATTTGTAGATTATTCTTGAGCGTAGAGGTGTTGCATGGAACCAGATGATCAACGTTTTGAATTGTGCAATCAATTGGAGAAAAAATCATAAATAATAGGGTCATATTTACTCAATATTTGCGCAAGGAAATAGGGGCTCAAACTAATGCAGAAATTGACTAAGTCTAGGTTAGAGCTTTTCATTTACCACAGAGATAGGTTATTCACTTGCAGGTTGTGTTTAGAGTGAGCAATCATTGTAATACATCTTTATTAATCTAATTTAATGCAAGCGGGATTAAGCGGTTTTTAGAGTTTTATATCCCTTGGAAAAATATTGTGCATGTGTGTTATTTCTTATTTAATGTGTGTGATTATTGTTCTAAATTGTGAAGTAATGCCTACCCAATAATAGAGTAGAATTGTATCTCTTCATTTATATTAAAATTTCTTGAGAAGTTGCAATTCTATTGCCATATTTGTACCGTTGGAGTTTACTATCAAGCTTTCCTTCATCAAGAAAACCTTTTTTGTCCATGAAAAATAAATCACAATGATATTGAAGGTGTAATTCTTACCATATTGTTAATGCAATCTCCGTTTAGTAATGAAAGTGGAATAGAACACATGATAGAGTGTTCTAAAATTCATGAAGACTACTTCAATGAGCTATCCATCTTTATTTAGGAAATTCTTCCTATCTTCTCCTGATTTCTACTTTAGTTATTTAACATGAGATAGATAGTTCTAAATCAATTCAAATTAATTGGAATAAACAGAGACCAATTCTTCCTCTAATCGCATGAACCAAAATTTGGTAACTTTGTCAAAAAATGACTTCAGCTTCTTCTACAACAAACGAGGATAGTTGATCCCAATTATATGAAGACAAATTTATCGATGAATATAGGTCATAATGAAATTGATGGAATCATATTTCTTTCCATCATTGACAAAATTCATTTGATGATCCTTATGATATCGAATAGTGGTCTTTGGGCTAGATCCCCTTGATATTTAAGAGGTTTTCCATACATGGTTCCCAAACAACATAATTTTTTCCTTTCAATAAGATAGAATTGATTTTGGAATCCATATTGAAATCTATAATGGGTGTGATACATTTAGAAACATAGATTGTAAAAAAAAAAATGAATAAACCAAGAGTCAATAATTGTAATATCTATCTCGATACAATTGGAAGATAATCAGGTTTGGTCAAAACCAATAGCTCTTATTCCATGTTGGAGATTGTGGAGCACTTGAGAAAATATAAAAGGATAGGCAATGTCTAAAGGCACCATTATAGAACTTAACAAAAATCCATTGGGTGAAAATGTGAAAATGGGAAACACTCTTTGGAATTAGGTTTTTATGCTTAATAAAAGTTGGCATAAATAATAATAATAGAAAAAATTATGAAAAAATAGTACACACTATGTGTAATACTGTACATTTATATCTAAAAAAATTTAGAGAAAAATGATTGCTAACTATGAAAATGGAAAGTGTTACCCAGATTCACATTTTCACACATCATTATTATGAAATGACAATGCACGATAATGAAAAACTAATGGATGACACATATTCAACCCATAGGGTCACTTACTTATAATGTCCAAATATAATCAACAACTATGAATTGTATAGGATTTGGTCCAAAAATGGGCATTGACCATTGTAACCATTTCTATGAAATTTTAACTTTTTCACTAGCTAGTTGATAGCAATAATTGACTCATTTCTCATTATCTAGTTTATTGGTTGATTTAAACAATTTTTTGAGTCAATTCCTCCAACCACTTAGTCAACATTATTGCCAGTTCACCACTTAATCAATAAACCTTTAATAAGTTTCTCAACTAACCCGTTGGCCACTTGGTCGACCACTCCACTAGTACACAACTTCATTTACTATTTCTTAATAGTGTATCCTTCAACTAACATAAACAACATAACCTTGGGTTCAAAAAATGGGTTTATTCCAAATTATTGCAGGAGAAATACCAAAATAGGAGTATTTAATCCAAAGTTTGGCTCATTAGTAAGGAGGGTATGCCAATATGTGTCCCAAGTTGTTTCATATTAATCCAATGAAGGGTGCAATCTATCAAAATCAGGAAAGGATTTCCACCTTATGTGACTAAATACATTTAGTTGTGACTTAGAACAAAATGTAGGTAGTAGTGAATTATAATCTAATTATATTGAAGGTAGGATCATCACTGTCAATGTTGGTTACTTATACTTACAAACCTTAGTACAATTAGTGGTACATACAAGTTGCAAGTAAATCTACAAGCACTCACATCTAACAATGAAGAAGAATGGTACCTAGCATCTATATCCCTCACCAAACTATGTTGAATAATGAATAATGAAATGGAATCATGCCAACTCATGGGATATATAAAAATAACTATAATAGGGCTTTCCTTGTTAGCTCCATAACCTTATCATAAAACTCACAAATAGGCATCTATTCACATAAGGGACACCTAGAACTTTGTCTTAAAGGATATCAGACAATGTTGTGTTTGTCGATGATCTCAAAAAAATTTCATGAAGGGAATCAAAGAATATTTGGTGAAAAAATGGTCCTCCTAAAGAAATTATAGAATAGAAAACCACATATCCCATATCATATTTCCATGTAAGCTAAGCTAATTTAAAATTGTGAAATGAAAAATAAAAATAATGGTAACAATATATTATATTATATAATAGTTCTTTTGTTGTATTCATAAATGGGGCTCCATATGATTTCTTTCAAGCCTCTCATGGGATTTGCAAAGGATTCCCCCTACTCCCCTCCTATTACTTATTGTGGCTAGGGAATTCAATGAACTAGGTTACAACTATCGATTTAGGGGAAGAATTCAAGGTGTCAAGGTGTCTAAAGATGTCATTGTTTACCAATATTTATTAGCAGATGACTTTATCTATTATATTATTGGAGATAGAAGGAGATTTTGTTCCATCAAGTGGTTCCACAACTTATTATGCAAGGTTACAGGGATGGAAATAGGGATGGAAACAAACTCACACAAGTCCTACATTATATTCGATGGAGTTTTGATGGAAACTCTAGCAAATTTGATGGTTTTTTTTTCCATTTCCTACCAAGGATTTAGATGAAGGTTTAAATATTTTATGTTTTTCTATCAAACCAAATAATTATTTTATTGTAGATTGGATGTGGATGGTAGAGAAGGTGGAGGTTGGTATCACAAACTAGGTTAACCAATTCCTCTCAAGAGGGGGGCATCTAGTTATAGTAAAGTTTATAATGGAGAGCATGCTAATGTATTATAATTCCATTGCAGTAACTCCTAAAAGGTGTAGTATCTTTGATTAGGAAGATCATTTTGTTTTTTTGTCATGGGATCTAAGCCAAAAGTATTTGGATCTATTTAAATGGTTTCACATCGCAGCCCTAAAGGATATTATGGGGTGAGGATGATAGGATGTTAATGCTTTTGCAAAGGCTTTGGAAGAAAAATAATATGTGGAGGCTCTTGTTGGAAAATTCCCTTAGGTTCCAAGTAATGGAACTAAAGTAATTTCTTGACAAATATTTGGATGAAAGGTTTAGGATTCCCATCAAATTTGAAAAATTATAAACTATGTGGAAGGTGATGGTAAGAGAATATTTTTTGATAGGAAAGTGGTTAGTTGGAATTTTAGAGATGGACACCAAATTAGGGTCATCCAAGATCCCTAGTTTGGCACAAGGTAATTATTATAGTAAGTCATCACCTATGTTGGTTTCTCTTAGCAATTCAAAAATATCCATTTCAACTAATGCTAGTTCATAGGATCTCAAAATGAGAAGCTGAGATGGGTGGAAGCCTCCCATGACATTGGTTTTTCCTAATCCATTAGTAGAAGAATGTGGAAAGTTCATCAATCTTCTTATATAAAATGATGTGTTTATTGTTTGAAATAATACTGAGAGGGGGGGTGAATCAGTATTTGTTATGAAACCAGCTCAATAAAAGATAGAAAAGATAGATCAATGCCTTAGAATTCAGCCTCTTCGAGGGGGCAACCTCCTTTACATTACATAAATGAACAATTCTTGGATGATACAAATGACAAAACCTCCTTTCTATATATAGGGACCCAACATGGCCCTCTCCTTCAAAAAAGTGTTGTCCTCAACGCTTGAGTAGTTCTGGATACTTCTGCATAAAATTCTCATCCTCCCATGTGGAATCTTCAGCGGATAAGTTCTTCCACTTGATAAGATACTCTGAAATTGATCGATTTCGTAGCCGTCGAGTTCTTGTTTCTGTGACTGCTTCCGGTTCCAATATAATTTTTCCTTCCTCATCAAGTTCTGGCAATATTGTTTGAATTGGGAGCTTGTCACCTATAACCTTCTTTAAACATGAAACATGGAAGACTGGGTGCAATCGAGAAGCTGCAGGAAGCTCCAATTTGTATGCCATAGTACCAATCTTTTGCAACACCTTGTACGGACCATAATACTTTGGTGATAATTTATTATCCTTCTTAGCTTGCTTTAGGGACATTTGCTTATATGGTTGTAGCCGTAGGAATACCCAATCACCTACATCAAAACTTCTTTCACTGCGATGTTGATCTGCCTGTTGTTTCATTCTATTTTGTGCCAACACGAGGTTATCCTTTAAGAGTTGGAGGACTTGTTGTTGATGTTCGATGTGATGTTCCACTGCCTGAACCTTAGAATTTTCTCTTAAATATGATGTGATGGATGGTGGTTGATACCCATAAAGTGCCATAAATGGGGTCATTTTTGTTGCTGTATGGAAGGAAGTGTTATACCACCATTCAGCCAGAGGCAACCATTTGACCCATTGTGTCTGTTTATCAGATACAAAGCAACGAAGATATCCTTCCAAACATTTGTTTACTATCTCAGTTTGCCCATCAGATTGAGGATGATAAGATGAGCTATGAGCTAACTGAGTACCAAGACAAGAAAATAATTATGTCCAAAAATTTCCAGTGAAAATGGGATCTCTGTCACTTACAATAATCTTTGGGTTTCCATGTAGCTTTTGAACTGTTTCCATAAATGCAGTAGAAACTGTACTGGCTTTAAATGGATGTGATAATGCACAAAAGTGTGCATACTTGGTAAGTCTGTCAACTACCACCATGATGACACTCTTTCCCTCAGACTTGGGTAAACCTGTGATAAAATCCATTGAAACCTCCTCCCAACATTGGCTTGGAATGGATAAAGGTTGTAATAGACCCGGTGTCTTAATTGTTTCAACTTTATTTTGCTGGCAAACCAAACATTCCGCCACAAACTTTTGAATATCTGATTTAAGGCCATCCCAAAAAAATTCCTTCTTAACCCTGTGGTAAGTTTTTAAAAATCCTGAGTGCCCTCCTAAGGGAGAAGTGTGCACTTCCATAAGAATCTTTTGTTTTAGCTGGGAATTCTTACAGAGGTATAAGCGATCTTTGTACCATAACGAATCATTTTGCCAGCTAAATGTATCAGAAGTACTGGAATCTTGTTGTAGCTTTCGAATAAGTGCCCACACTTCTTCGTCATTCTTCCATTCCTCCCTTGCTTCGTTTATCCAATCTGGTTGGATAATAGAAATGGCACACAACAATGCTTCCACATCCTCATCCTTTCTTGAGAGTGCATCTGCCACCACATTTTGCTTCCCTTTTTTGTAGATGATTTCAAATTCATAACCCAACATCTTTGTGACCCACTTTTGTTGCTCTTCAGAGGATAATCTTTGTTCTAAAAAGTATTTAAGGCTATCATGATCCGTTTTTACCTTGAAGTGTCTTCCCATTAGGTAGGGTCGCCATTTCTTAAGTGCATGGAGTATTGCCAACATTTCCTTCTCATAAATAGCTTTGCTTAAAAACTTTCCCTTGATTGGACGACTTTCAAAAGCAATGGGTCTTTCATCTTGCATTAGAACAGCACCAATTCCATTTCCTGAAGCATCACATTCCACAATAAAGGTTTTTGTGAAGTCCGGTGTAGCTAAGACCGGTGCTTGGCACATTGCCTCTTTAAGATGTTCAAAGGCCTTTGTTGCTTCCGGAGTCCATGAAAATGAATCTTTCTTCAATAATGTTGTTAGAGGTGCTGCTATTCTCCCATAATTCTTAACAAACTTGCGATAATACCCTGTCAACCCAAGAAATCCTCGCAGATGCTTTATGGATGTGGGGATTTTCCATTCCTTAATGGCTTTAATTTTGCTAGGGTCTACCTTAACTCCTTCATGAGATACAATATGACCCAAATATTCCACCTCCTGGACTCCAAAGAAACATTTGGATCTTTTTGCATATAATTGTTTCTCCTCCAATAGTTGTAGCACCCTGTCAACATGTTCAACATGATCCTTCCAAGACTTGCTGTAGATTAGTATATCATCAAAAAATACTAACACAAATTTTCTAAGGAATGGTTTGAAAATTGAATTCATCAAACCTTGAAATGTTGAAGGTGCATTGGTAAGGCCAAAAGGCATGACCAAAAATTCATAATGACCCTCATGAGTTCTAAATGTCGTTTTTGGAATGTCTTCAATCTTCATTCTGATTTGATGATATCCCGAACGAAGATCCAACTTGGTGAAGTAAATTGATCCATGCAATTCATCCAGTAATTCATCAATAACAGGAATGGGGAACTTATCTTTAATAGTGATCTTGTTGAGCTCCCTATAATCTGGACACATGCGCCATGATCCATCCTTCTTGTGCACCAATACTACTGGAGCTGAGAAAGAACTTTGACTCGGTTGAATTATACCAGCCTCTAGCATTTCTGCAACCATACGTTCAATTTCACTTTTTTGGACATAGGGATATCTGTACGGCCTGATGTTTGGAGGAACACTTCCTGGAATCAGATGAATAGCATGATCATGATCACGCATAGGTGGGAGACCCTTGGGAGTCTCAAATACCTTGGAATGATTGTCCAAGACTTTTTGGAGATCTGGAGAAATAGATGATTCCAATGTGGAAACATCTAGCGAACATAATTGTGCAATTACACCTCTTTGCTCCTTTCTTAGAAGCTTTGTCATACCATGAGAGCTGATTATCTTTCCTGGTTTCCCTGCAATACCCCTTAATTCAACTTCCTTTCCTTCAGAAGAAAATTTGATGAAAAGTTCTTGAAAATTAAAAGCTATTGTACCCAAGGATTGTAGCCATTGGACTCCTAGTACAACATCCGCACCTCCCATTGGAATGGAAAGCATTGGGCTAGTCAATACATATTCTCCCATGGATAGCTTGATATTATGGCACTTTCCAGAGAAATTTATTGTTCCTCCATTTGCAATCATCACTTGACACTCTGGTGCTGGATATAGGAAGCAATTCAATTCTTTTGCTACCCTACAATGAATAAAATTGTGGGTGCTTCCTGAATCAATCAACACTATTACCTTTTTCTTCTTGATTTGTCCTTCTATCTTGATGGTTTGAGGAGTGGTAATTCCCGCCAATGCATTACAAGATATGGTCGGATTTATTTGTTCTTCATCTAGGCTTTGTTCCTGGAGTATATCTTCTTCTTTTGACCTTTCTTGCTCCTTTTCTTCTTCTTCTTCACAATCTATGTAGAATAATTTCTTCTCAGCACACTTATGACCTTTAGTGTATTTGCTATCACAACTGTAACAAAGCCCTTTTGCTCTTTTTTCTTCCAATTGTTGTGGTGTCAACCTTATAGGTTGTGGAAGACTAGGGGCCACAACACTTCCGTCTTTATAGTTGTGAGTGGTATGCTTCCTGGTTGCCATAATTTTGCTTTCCATTTTTCTTGCTAACCTGAATGCCTTCTCTAATGAATCAGGTTCCCAAAGGCGAACATCATGTTGGATATTATCCTTTAAAGACCCTATGAACACATCAATCCTATGCTCCTCTGGAATATCTTTTACCCTTATGTTCAATTTTTGGAACTCCTCAATGTGCTCCATTACTGAACCCTTTTGTTTGAGACTTATCAATTGGCTAAAAAAAGTGTTGCTTTTTGTATCTTCATAATGTGCTATCAATTCTTCCGTAAAAATTGCCCAAGTGATAAATTGTTTACGAGAGCAAAGCCATTGATACCATACAAACTGATTTGGTTCCAAATATACAGTTGCCATACGTACCTTTTGTGCATTTTGCACATTATTGAGATCGAAGAATTGCTCCATCTGTAATATCCATGTGGCGGGATCCTTGCCATCAAACTTCCTCATATCGATTTTTGGAATATGGTGATTCTTCGATCCAACATTAGCATCTACGGAATCATGATTAACATTTCTTTTGTTCTCATCATGAGTTTCCTTTACTACCTTTTCACCATTAGTGACCCTTTCTTGTAGCAACTTCTTCAATTCTTCCATGTCTGTCTTCAAATCTATCTTCAAATCTACCATGTCTCTCTTCAAATCTATCTTCGAATCATCCATCTTAGCTTCCATGCCCTTTATCTTAGATTCCACGCCACTTATCTTAGCTTCTGTTAGCTTTTGTGAGCGTGACATTTGTTGCACTTGTTCTTGTAATTTTGATATATCATGTAGCATTTCTTCTTCTTCTTCATGAGTCATGCTAGAGCTTTCAGGTTCCTTACTAGGTGTTTGCATTTTCTTTCCTCGGGGCATCAGTTACCGATAATAATGCTTTACTATGCCCTTTGAATTCCGTTAAACCAAGCTTACACAAAAATTTAAAAAAAAAACTACACACCTTTTCTCACTTTATAGAAGCCTGATATTGAATCTGATGTATCTCTGTAATTTTGGATCATCCAGTTCTGAAATTGTTACCTGCGGTAGCCTTCTGCGTCCTCTTTCCAATGCCACAAGTCTGAGCCAAATTGGATTCTCCAATGAAGAGTTATGTGAAATCTCCCACAGTGACTTGCTTTTAGAATGGTTCAGTAGAGCGAACTTGTATGACGTGCCACGAGTCACTGTTTCAACCTTTGAATCTGAAACACACATAAAAGAAACTACAGTCTGTCCTCTTTCTATACCTTTTTACGAAATTTCAATCCGATCCTCAGAGAGAGAGTTATGACGATTTTCCCCAGGTCACCTGTTTTGAATGTAATTCAGGAGTCTGCAAAAAGGCCAACTTCCTCAGATCATATCTCCGAAAATATCACGCGAAAAGCTCTGAAATTCGGACCCAAGGTTCAGCGCCAATTCTTCTCAAATGGGTTTTTCTTGCGACTTCTGAAACGTCACAGAAAAAACGTTATAGCGAAAATGCCACGATGACCTGTTTGGAGCAGCGAAACCCTAGAATCCAAAGCTCTGATACCAAATGTTATGAAACCAGCTCAAGAAAAGATAGAAAAGATAGATCAACGCCTTAGAATTCAGCCTCTTCGAGGGGGAAACCTCCTTTACATTACATAAATGAACAATTCTTGGATGATACAAATGACAAAACCTCCTTTCTATATATAGGGACCCAACAGTATTCGTTGTTTAACATTTTTTTATTTCCATAAACAAATTGATATACGCTACTTCTGTTAATTAAAACTGCGTATATACACAACTGTGTTTAGAGAAACCTGTGTATATCTTGCAGACTTCTAATTTAGTTAGTTGATCTTAATCTATGTATTAGAACCATATGAACAATGAACAAGTGCAGTAAAACAGAACAAATCATCACACATGAGAAGCACACATGAAAGCCATGATATAAGGTGGAAATGCAATGTGGATGAAAACCACTTGCTGCAATTCATCTCTATCTTCCTTTAATAAGAAACTTCTTTTTACAACATTTCTGTACCAATGTAGTCTTATTCCAGTATGCAGGATTCTACGTGTAGAAGGCTACAAACTTCTCTCATTCTCCAGCTTCTCCTGGAAGGGAGCTATAACCCCCTTACCTCTTGTACTAGCTGATGTATTAGTACATAGGTTCTGACCTACAGAAGGCTACAACCTTCTCTTTCTTCCTCCAGGTACCACGTTTCATAAATTTTCAGACTGGATACTCATGGAACACAACATCATAATCTGAAGGCCACATTTCATCCAATTTTAATACTGAACCCATCAATATCATTGAAGCACAAAATCAATCACCACTTGTGTCATCAATCTCTGAATCACCCAATACTGAATCACTGAAACCCTGTCAACAAAATGCAGTCACCATAACATAGAGAAGAACACAGAAATTTGCAACAATATTCAGAGCCAGCTGTATCATTAGAAATCATGCATCAGAGTGCATACGCTACTTGGAAGAGCTGAACCAGCATGTATATGCAACTTCACCAAAGCGAACCAGTGTATATGTCATCAAATACTTATAACTTTGCTGCAATTCCTGACTTCAGACATATCTAGATCATTACATATAAAAGGATCATTCATGTGTTAGCAACAAGATCTAGTCCATTAGATCACATAAAGATAAGCCATTATGATCTTGATCTATTATTAGATCTCATCCATCAACACTGAAGCTAAACACAATCAACCAATCTGAATATGCAGAATACTGACACCAGTAAACAGTCACTAGAACTGAGAACATTGCATCAACAACCAGAACCACCTGTAACTTCAAACATCATATTTCATATGGTATACGCTACTTAGATGTATCTAACCTACGTATATACACACTTTTATCAAAGTCAACCGGCGTATACATCTATAAATATTCATTCATGATTTGCAGGGATTCCAATACTGAGTTATACCCAGATCATAATATTTACAGAACATTACATGCATCAGTATAAAGATATAGAATAAGCATGATCAAAAAGTATAGAGATGATTCATTCCAAGCCATTAGATCCTGATCTATCCTTACATCTTGTCCTCCATCAACCGCTAAGATTCCTTCTTGGCTTAGATCAAGCAAAGCATCATGAACCCATAACCTGCATAATAGATCTCATACTTCATTAGATATTCAAGACTTTCTGAGTGCTCTTGCCTAATGATCTTCTCCTCCTTTTATAGTCTTAGGCCTTACTCAATACCATGGTCCAAAACCACTTAGAACTAATAACTTGGACCACATACCTGGGGTCAATATGTCGGACAAGATACCTTCGACCAATACCATGGATCACAATACCATTGTCCAAATACCATGAACCAAAACCATGGATCACAATACCATGGTCCAGAAACCATGGATCAAAACCACTTGTACACGCCTTTCCTTGCATGAAAGTGCATGTATACACATACGCGCCTTTTTTACTGCTAATCCGCATGTATACACGTCTTGGTCAAGATGAACCTGCGTATATATCTTTTTCTTCATTTTGAGAGCCTGAACTGTGATCTGTCATCTTAGTGAGTTGCCATCAAGGAAAACACATGTATCATAATGCCAACAATCTCCCCCTTTAGACTTGATGGCAATGTTAACTTGCTACACTGTGAACTGTCATGAGTTGTCATTGTGCATTACATCTGAACGGATTCCTTTGAACTACCCTGCATCCCATGTATTCTGTCACATCTGATATCTTTTATGTAGATTCATCTAGTTATATATAAGTGAGTTGTTCTGCTACAAGTGGGTTGCAATCAAGTACAACACATGCATCATCATGCCAATATTTATCCTTTATTGTATCCATACTCACTTCATGTATTGTTATCTACCTAGGGGGGGATAACATGGGGTACAAAGGGAGGTACCCAAGGGAATAATGTAATAATGGGATGGGCCATAGTAATAAATAATGTGGTTAACCCATATCATGTAAGGGACCACAAGTAGTTAGTAATAAGGTAATGGGCCTATGGTATTAGATAGATGGTATTGAAGGAACCATGGTAATGACCCATGGTATTGTATGTATGAGGCCTATAAAAAGGCTAGAGACTCCACATTGAGGGAGGTGAAGGATTATTGTATGAACAGGCATATGGCTTGTGGAGTCTTCTCCTTCCTTAAGGAGTGAATATATGGTGTTGCCCTACCTTAAGGGTTTGATCAATAAAGTGAATCATTTCTATCTATATTCAGATCTTATTATTTCTTGGGTTTGTTTTCATTGTCTTATATTTTCATATCAGATCTATAACAAGTGGTATCAGTGCACTTTCTTGGGCAAAAGTGGAGAAATGTTTTTAATTTTTTGTAGGATTTCAGGGGCGGCGAGTTTGCAGATCAGATCTATATGTTTTGGTGTAAGATCTATAAAATCTAATTGTAGATATGGATTCTTTGTGAAAAAATAGCTGATTTCAGAAAAAATATCGATTGAATCGGAGTCCGAATGAAGGAGATATCGCTGATCTAAAAATCAGTGGGGTTGCAGACAATTTTTCAGGGCAGCAAGTTTACAGCGCAGATCTGGATGTCCTGACACAAGGTCTACAAAGTCTAATTGTAGATCTGGATTGCATGTGAAAAAATACCCGATTTAAAAAAAAAACGGTCGAATCGGAGTCCGGATGAAGGAGATATCGCTGATTTAAAAATCAGTGAGGTTGCAGACAATTTTTCGGGGCAGCGAGTTTGTGGCACAGATCTAGACGTCTTAGTTCAAGATCTACAAAATCTAATTGTAGATCTGAATTCTTTGTGAAAAATACTCGATTTAAAAAAAAAAAATCGATCGAATCGGAGTCCAGATGAAGGAGATATCGCTGATCTAAAAATCAGTGGTGTTGCAGACAATTTTTTGGGGCAGCGAGTTTGCAGTGCAGATCTGGATGTCCTAGTGCAAGATCTACAAAATCTATTGCAGATTTAAATTTTTTGGGAAAAATTACCCAATTTCAAAAAGAAATCAGTCGAATCGGAGTCCGGATGAGGGAGATATCGCTGATTTAAAATCAGCTCTTTTTTGCAGAAATTTTGGTGATGACGGGAAAGTTGTAGTGCAGATCTAAAATTCCAGTGTCTGGATCAGGATTTCTATCACATGGGTAGATGAAGAATGATTGTTCCATTTCCAAAAACAGGTCATAATAGAGATTTTGAGCAATATTGACGAAATTGTGGTCATTTCATATTTTCGCCAAGTGAATTTTTCTCAAACCCTCTTCATGGAAAATTTTACTGGAAAAGATGATAGCCCTAGTATTGAAGAATACATAAAGCAAACTAAGTCAGTATGGGCAAAAAATTGGAAGGATTCAATGTGGCTTAATTTCAAAGATGAGGCTTACAAATGGTATTTCTCACATGACAACAAGAAGTTGTCCAAACTTTCAGATGCAGAATTTGAAAGAGTCCTTTTAAACAAATGGTCTCGGACTAGAAAAAGGAGAATGAGACACATAAAGGGTTATTTTCTACGGGTGTCTCCTTATTGAAGGTTCATGGATTGATTCAGAAGGAGAAAATTGTTGTATCTATAAATCCTACTTGCAAGCACAATTTTATGAATGTTAATTTGGTAAAAAAATTGCAAGTTCTAGCAAAACACATTGAAAACACATAAGTGGATGATGAGGATGTTCAAGTGTATAAGGACTTGTAGATCTCTATGGATAAGTATGTGTTGCATGGTGATTTTTATACTTCAGAGATGGATAATATGGATGTTGTTTTAGGATATCCTTGGATGGAATCCGTGGGTACTATCAATATTAATGTGCAGAAGAAATTCCTGAAGCTCTGGTATAAAAAGAAGAAAATTACATTACAGGATATTTCCATCAATAAACAAGTAGAGTCCATGAAGGTTGACGCAGAAAATGTTCCAGGGACTGACATATCTGATGATGAGCCATTGATGATCGACAATCAAACACAAGCAGAGGCTGAAGCAGAAAAGGATACAGGTGTTGATACATCAGATGAGGGCTCAGTGGTTGAAGTAATATTGGAAGATAAGACACCACAACAGGCACCACAGCAGGGTGAATTAAATAAAAAGACACCGTGGGTTAAAACTTCAACATATTATCACCCACATCACCCCGCAAGAAAACAACCAACAAAATGGCAACCAATTAGCCACAAGGACAACAACCCCCACATGACAGATAGAGAGAAGCGAAGATCCACCTACTACACATCAACACAGAAGAGCTACCACGGTCAACTTCCATGTCAAGCAAGCGAGGAACTAGCGAGATCGAGGGTTCACCTTTCTCTTGGATGGCTAGATGCACGTGCATGGTACGAATGGACTACTCTTTTGAGTAGATCTTATTGTTTGTGTTCTTCTCATGTTTCGGGGACGAAACATGTTAAGGGGGTGGAATGTTATATACCTAGGGGGGATAACATGGGGTACAAAGGGAGGTACCCAAGGGAATAATGTAATAATGGGATGGGCCTTAGTAATAAATAATGTGGTTAACCCATATCATGTAAGGGACCACAAGTAGTTAGTAATAAGGTAATGGGCCTATGGTATTAGATAGATGGTATTGAGGGAACCATGGTAATGACCCATGGTATTGTATGTATGAGGCCTATAAGGAGGCTAGAGACTCCACATTGAGGGAGGTGAAGGATTATTGTATGAATAGGCATATGGCTTGTGGAGTGTTCTCCTTCCTTAAGGAGTGAATATATGGTGTTGCCCTACCTTAAGGGTTTGATCAATAAAGTGAATCATTTCTATCTATATTCAGATCTTGTTATTTCTTGGGTTTGTTTTCATTGTCTTATATTTTCATATCAGATCTATAACAATTTGAGCGAGGAAGCGGGTGTAATAAGGTAGAGTTTGTTACTCTATGGATTATATTGGAGGTGGAAAGAAAAAAAAGGTTTATATATGATTTAGATGATGGGAGACTCTAAACTGGTTATAGAGTAGGCCAATCACATTGTGGAAGTATATAAGATAGGCCTTCATTCTTTCCTTACCAATATTTGGCTAGTTGTGAACTATTTTGAGCATGTCTCTTACTGCCTAATTCGTTTTGAGCTCAATACTAAAGAAAATGAGGTTTTATCGGAACTCTTTTCCTTTTTGGTTAGATCTATTGGGTTGTATGAGTTTTCAAATGGTGTAGAGATTGAATCAATGGAGACCAATATCCCCTTATAGCTCACTCATTTTTCTATCATTGTTGACATTTTTGTCGAAATTGGAACAAAGGTTGTATAATGCCAAATATTAGAACTCCTGGTATTTTTTATCTAATTTTTTTGTCATATGTCATTACTCAAGAAAAATATTTTGAATAAAAATTATTTTTATAATGAAAAGTCTATCAACAAATAGAAAACAAATGTATATATTTTTTCTCATAAATATATACAATTTTTTCTTTAAAAAATATAATAATAATAATAATAATTTTTTATTAATATATCATCATAATATGACATAATAATTTCTAATGTATAATATAGGTTTTAGGGGCATTAAAGACACAATTTTCTACAAATTAATGTTATATGTGCTTTAAATAAACCTTTTATTATAGATTAATACTATGGTTCTGTTAGGTTCCTATAATACAGGTAATGAAAGTTTGTTTATCGAGTTATTTATTTTGAGAATATCCTAGTAAATTTTAGCCTATAAATTCATCATGTATTATAGTCTAAATTATCTTTGTACGAAGGTCTCATATTGCTCAAGCGATTGAAAATATGTGTGTCAAAAGTGGTCCATTAGTATTGCTTTCAATTGTAAGGTCCCTAAGGGGTCATCAGTGAGTTGTCATGAGTGTCTCGTCATGAGTGAATGTTAGACAATTGGTTTTGTGCTAGCTTTTTGCATGAATGTTGGCACTGATGTCAACCAAATTGGCAAGAATATGTGTTGTAGTGCATGGCTCAGAAGGATTCCTGTGGTAATTGTTGTCTTCATGTAGAGGACCATCATGGTGGGTGTGGTTTCAGTTGTCCAAAGAGTAAATGAGAAGATATGTTTGTAGTTGTTTTCCAAGAAATAGATGGACTCCAAGCCTACATCAGACACTCTCCATTGGAAATTTATTTGAACAAGATTTCCAACAACATGTGGAAGTCAAAAAATGCACGCCTAGATTAAACAATATGTCCTATTGACGTTTAAGGGTTTTAAGCCTTTGAAAGGAAGGAATATCGAAGGTCCAATATATCAGAGATCACATATTAGAGGTTGCATATCGAACATCACATATCAGAGGTCCAGGCACATTAGATATTGGTGCATCAGGATATCGAGACATTAGCGATCGACAGTCACAGCATCGGAGCCTATAAGAAATTGGCACATCAGAGCATGAGGCATATTGGCTATTGGAGGATCAAAACTTTTGAACATGAAGATCTTTAAAAAGTTGATAAGAATGAAATGCCGATAGTGTTAAAAACCACCAAGACTGATGATAGATATTTAACAAATGATTTCATCACGAAACCAGAGGTGGGCATGCCCTTTTCTCTCTCCTCTAGTAGGACATGTGGCATCATATGATTGGTTCTGATAAGCTACACATGGTGGCATATGGTTGGTTCCGATAAAGACACATGGAAGAATATTATTGGTTCCAATAAAGCTACATTAGCATATGACGTTAACATGATGTGGTGGTGCGACAAGCCACGCAACTGGCAATTTTGACATTTTGAGGGGCCCTAAGGCGACAAAACAAGGTGACACGTGTCACCACTCATGTGTTTCTATGTGGAGTGATGACATCATATTAGAGGTCAGCGTATCAAAGGTTGAGGATGTCGCTAATTTGTAACACTTGATACCTTAAAAAGTCCCGATTAGGGGGCTCCAATATTGGGCTAGAACCAGAGTTGGAAAGACTTAAAGAACCAAAGGCGCAGAGCTAGGGCCAAACACCAAGAGCTATCAGTATATCGAAAGTATGAATATCGCAGCTCCAAATAAAATCCTTTTATTGGAAACTTCCAGTGAGAGGGGCTTCGATATTGAGTTGGCACATGGTCGAGAGGATTTTAAAGAACCTGGAACACTAAGTACTTAACAAAGGATAAGCGATAGGTAACAACCCTCGGTCCTATGGTGAGAAATGCAGGAAGAGATAAAGGAAAAGGAGCCAGGACATGCAACTTCATGTTAAGTTATGTTATAAAGGGGTTCTGATATGGCATTAAGTTGATAGTCACTGGCCTAGCCATATAATAGAACAAATGCGAAAGGAGAAAAGCACACGGGGCTGAGGAGTATTGGTTAAGCAATAAGAGTGAAACTTCACTGATAAGAGCATACAGAGACTTGAATTCATATGAGTTAGAAGCTATTGAATCATAGGAAAAGAGGGGTTAGTAGCTTGAATGGAAAATCAATAAGTTTTTGCAAAAACAACTTCAGCCACTCCAAATTCAAAGGGAGAGGATCAACATTAATGAGCCAATTTCCATATTTGAAGGCTAGAGATTTTCCCAACAGTTACATATTTCATGCACTTTTCTAGAAATTGTTTTTATTTTTTAGTGTATTGTTCAGTAATGTTTTCCAAATAGCCAACAACAACTTTCCTTTAAATATTCAATAGAACAATCAAATTTGACTAAAATTCCTATTATTTAGTTATGTTTTTTAAATATCTACATGTTTTTAGTAGATATTAGTTTTGTAATATGTTTTATTTGAAGTTCAAATTTATTTGGGACAGTCTATAAATATTTTGTAATAAGACTTAGAAGGTGTTGGATTATGAGGGGAAAGAAACTTTTCTGTGATTGTAAGCAATCAAGTACATTTGAAGTAATCAATTTTGTAATGGAGAGGAAGCCTAGTTTCAGGATTCTTGTGATAAGAAGATGGTGATGTCTTCGTCTCTATAAATTTGTTTGCTTTCAAGCTTCACATGAATTTTTTCATTCCTAAATTGTTAGAATAAGTTTAAGGGCTGAATTTACATTTAGTAATATGCTATGGCTTGTAAAACAATATCAGTGTTTTCTTTCTAATGTTAACTATAGAATTCATCTCCGTATACTCTCTATTTAATTGATCCTCCTCCTCATTCATCTCATTCATATCAAAACAACTCTACAGGATCTAGGATTTTTCCTAACTTGCAATGTTTTGTACTCCTATATCTATTTAAATTTATTACTAAAACACCTTATGACTCCATTCCCAATGAAATTTTCGAGCATCATTTAACCAAAACTTTGAAAATCATACATTGTCCTTTCATACCTAGGCTAAAATCTAAAGCAGAAAATCTAAATCATAGAGAGAGAGCCCTTTATGAAGTTGGAAGGGCTAGATCCCAGCTTTGAGTGTGGTTTGTGGTTACCTCTAGGTTTCTCTCCTCAGCTTAGGTAAATTATGGAGCGATAACATTCTAGAGACCATACTGGGGAATGGAAGGTTCTATCTTCCCCAAGAAAGATCATCAAGTTTGAGATTTTATTGTTTATGGTGGACAACGGTAAGACATATGAAGGCTAAACCATTCACCTCGAGACTCCAATCAAGTTTCAACCTGATCCAAAGACTCCATTGGCAGTAGGATCCAGAAATTGGGTTTTCACTAGTACTTCTATTGGCTCAAGATGTATCACAAATATACATGGTATGATCCTATGCATCACATTCATATTCTAGTCTTTCCAAATCACATGCCTGGTGTAGGTTGGTACACTTATTTACCGAGATTCAAAGAACAAGAAAGAGATGATGTTTCTCTTAATTTAATTAAGTTTCACATCCATGTGCGTAATCTAAAGGTTGTTTTTCATGAATATTGTATCATGAAAATGTTCATGGTATCCTTGGAGGGAAATGCATAATCATGGTATGAAAGCTTTCCAAATGATTGTTTATATTCTCTTAGATATTTTCATATAGTATTTTATGAGATATAAAAAGAACATCATCCTTCTTTGTTGTTGGTCAAAGATTGTTGCACACATTTTGACAATTTTATCGAGGATTTGGAAAGTTTTTATGAAGATGATTAATTTATGGATGATGATACTATTGAATTTATTCATGGGAACCATTTTAACCATCAGGAAGAAGAAGTAGAAACTAGTTGTCATCATTTTCAAGAAAAATTCTAGCGAATAATACCTTTTATCTTATCTGAAGATGAGGTAAATCAATATCCTCATGTAGAAAGTAATGATTCAACTTCTGAGTTTGAAGAAAATTTGCAGCAGTCTTTTCAAATGTTAAGTTACCAAGGGAAATAACATGATAAAAAATCAAAATTTTTATCAATCCTTTTATCTCCTCGGTCTTTATTTCAAGAAGAAAGTTATCAAATTATGAGTTTTGAAATTTTATGTATGGAAATTCAAAACAATGATCTCATTTTAAATGATGATGAAGGTGATATTCATGAAAGAAATGAGTTAGATAACGGTGTTAATAATCCACAATTACAGGAGGATAATGAAGAGCAAGTTGTTCTAGACCACATGGGTCTAGAACTCTTTTTTACTCAAGATGTGGCTAGCTCAATTGAAGATCTGCCTCTAGGATTAGATAATGAAGAGTTTGCTGAAGAAGAATAGGTTTTCCTTGATCCTATGGATGTACACATTATTTTTGTGAATAGGGTGGTTGCCTCAATTGAAGAGGGAAATATTAATGAACTGAGTGCTCCCATTTATCTAGAATATGGTCCTCTTACCAATCATTAGGTGAAGGTAACCAATTATGTTTTTGAAGATTCTTTGGCTGGCCTTTTGGAACCATTAAAATAAGAGTTTTGTCATCCCATCGCTAGTTTTTTGCAGGATTTATGGAAGCTTGTACTTTTTACCAATGTTGGTTTTTAGAATTAGTTGAATCTTGAGTTTCCATTCTCTTTCTTCTTATGTCTTCTTTAGGTAACTGTGAGCATAACTCATTCATGTAGCCATTTGCTTGATTGGCTACATTGGAGAGAAGAGATCACCTAGTGTATATACTTTTAGCAGGTGTGGACACCCATCATGAACGATTGAAGCCCGAGGAGAACACCCTAATACTTTGGTGATGTGTTGTAAAATTTCCTATTTCCTTTAAAGTTTTTAGCTTTGTAATCATTTTTTAGCTAGTTAAGTTTTAGTAATTTTTTTTATTCCATTGCCAAAGAGAGAAGGCTACTGATATATGGTGTTCTTGACACCTCACAAGGTGGATGTCATCCCCATTAGAGCCACTGTTAAGGTCCTATAATATATATAATTAAACTCTCTTTATCAAATTATTTATTTTAAGAATCTTCTAGTAAAGGTTAGGCTATAAATTCACCAGGTATTACAGTCTAAATTATTTTTGTCCTAAGGTCTCAAATTGCTCAAGTCATTGAAAAAATGTGTGTAGAAAGAGGTCGAATATTCTTGATTTGAATTGTAAGGTCCCTAAGGGGTCATTAGTGAGTTGTCATTAGTGTCTTGTCATGAGTACATGTTGGGCAATTGATGGTGCTTGTTCTAGTAATGTGTGTGAATGTTGGCACTAATGTCAACTACACTGGAAAGAATGTGTGCTACAGCACATAGCTCAGAAGGATTCCTATGGTAGTTGTTGGATTCATGTAGAGGATCATGATGGTGGATGTGATTCCATTTATCCAAAGAGAAAATGAGCAGAGAAGATTACAATCATTTTCCAAGCAATAGAAGGACTCAACGCCTACATCAGACCCTCCCCATTAGAAAGTTCTATGAACAAGATTCCCAATGATATGTGGAAGTCCAAAAATGGAATCCTGGATCAAACGACATGGCCTGTTGAAGTTTAAGGGTTTAAAGCCTTTGAAAGGAAGGAATATTGGAGGTCCGATATATCAAAGATCACATATCGGAGGTCCTGACACATCGTATGTCAATGGATCGTGATATCAACACATTAGAGATTGATAGTCACAACATTGGAGCCTGGAGGAAATAGACCATTAGAGTGTTAGACATATCATCATAGTGTTAAAAACCATCGGGAAGGCTGATAAAGAATTAAAAAATGATTTCATCATGAAAGTAGAGGTGGATGTGTCCTTTTCTATCTCCTCTAGTAGGACACGTGGCAGAATATGATTAGTTCTGATAAGCTACACATGGCGGCATATGATTGGTTCTGATAAAGACAGATAGCAGCTTATGATTGGTTTTTATAAAGCTACAATGGCATCTGACATCAGCATGACATGGCAGTATGACAGACCACGTGGTATGCAGTTTTGGTATTTTGAGGGAGCCTAAGGGGACAAATGAGGACTACATGTGTCACCACTCATGAGGTATCACGTGGAGTGATGATGCCATATCAAAGGTCTGCGTATTGGAGGTTGAGGATGTCAACGCTTTGTAACACTTGATATGTGAAAAAATTCTAATTAGGGGGTTCCGATATTGGGTTGGCACCACGGTCATAAAGACTCAAAGAACCAAAGGTGCAAAGATGGGGGCAAACACCAAGAGCTATCGACACATCATAACTAGGAATATCGAAGCTCCAAAGTAAGTCCTCTGATTGGAAAATTTCAATGAGAGGGGCTTTGATATTAGTTTGGCACATGGTTGGGAGGAGTTTAAAGAACCATGGTTGCTAATCACTTAAAAAAGGAAAAATATCACTCGATAGCAGACAAAACACCCTAGCACATCAGGGCTAAGCAGTAGGTCATAACCCTCGGTCCTATGCTAATAAATGTGCGAGGGGTTAAAACAAAAGGAGGCAGGGAAAAATCATAAATTCATCTTAACTTACATTATAAAACGCCTATGACGTGGCATTAAGCCGATAGTCACTAGCTTGGTCATATAATAAAACAAATTCCATGGAGAAAAGTGCAAGGAGTTAAAGAGTAGCGGTGAAGAAATAACATGGAAACTTCTATGATAAGACCATACAGAGAGTGGAAGGCATATGAGTCAGCAACTCTTGAATCGTAGGAAAGGAGGGGTTGGTAGTTTGAATTAACAGTCAACAATTTTTTTTGAAAACAACTTCATTCACTCTAGATTCAAAGACAAAGGATCAACATTAATGAGCTAATTTCCAGATTTGAAGGCTAAATATTTTCAAAGCAGTTCTAGATTTTCTTGAACTTTTCCAGTGATTGTTCTTATTTTTTAGTGTATTGTTCAGTTATTTTTTCCAAACAATCAACAACAACTTTCCATTAAAGATTCAACAAAACAACCAAATTTGTCCATAATTCCTATTATTTAGTTATGTTTGAGAAATATCTACATTTTTTTAGTAGATGTTATTTTTGTAAGAAGTTTTATTTGATGTCCAAATTTATTCGGGACTGATCCAGGTGGATGTTGGTGGCCACCCACCAACCCATTTGGACCCCCACATCTATCTCTTTCAGTCTTTTCAGTTTCCTAAATTGTAGCACAGTTTACTATTTTTAGCAGTTTTTCGGGTCCTGAACTTCCGGAGCCGTTTTGAGGCCCTAAACGACGTTTTTTTGGGATTCTGGGGCAACATGGGTCCATGGACCGATGTTGCCTCCCAAAGTGGTAGTACTCGGATAGATCTTTCTAACGAGCTATCGTATGCGTCAAACGGAGATCGTATGCCAAAGTTACGACCCCGGGAAATTGATGTACCAATTTACCCAAACGGGGCCCACAATTTGGCGTTTCATCTTCTAGGGCTAGGTTTCGGGATGTGAAGGGTTTTCCATTATTTCTCAACAATAAATAGGCCTTCGAGCCTCATTGTAACACAGTTCGGAACAGTTCAGAGGCATGTAGCCGCTACATCTCTTCTCAGAGATAAGCTACCATCGCCCTAGCTGGTTTATTTCCATTTCTGGTTGTAAGCATATTTCGGTATTTTCCATTAATGAAATGAAGTATTATTTCCGCTGCATCTCTGTATTTATGGTTATCGCATCTCTGTATTTATGGTTATCTCTGTAATCTATTGTGTTCCCATCTAAATCCGGATCAGTGGTATCAGAGGGGTCTGCTTTTTTCTCTGTTTTTCTTTGCATGTCCCCAACGAGGTCGGGATATAAGGAGTTAGGGCTTGAACTGGTCGAACCTTTGCAAGACCAGCCTCGCAAATCCCGACGGCCTCCCATGGCGGATGAGAAGAAAGACAAGGGGGCAGGAGATCCTATCAAAATCTTGCTCGAAGAGGCGCTCGAGCGGCAAAGGAACGCGATGATGGATAGCTTTGCGCAGATCCTTCAGCGGCTACCAAGAGGCGACGCATCGGCTTCCAACAGCGACTCTGGAAACGCCACACCGTTTAAGGTACAAGTTAATTTTGAAATCCCCATCTTCGAGGGTCAAATAGACGCAGATGCCGTAGATAAATGGTTAAATCTGCTAGATGGGTATTTTTCTGTTCATGAATTTTCAAGTCGGGAAAAGATTGTTTTTGCCCTTCTCAAAGCAGCCCCCCACGTCAAGGACTGGTGGGAAACCTACTGCGAGCAGAAGGATGAAAGTACAGGCTCATTATTTTCAGCCGCACCCACTTGGAATGACTTCCGGGATGCCATCAAGGAGCAGTATTACCCTGTCGGAAGCTATGAGGACAAATACATCAAATGGACCACACTGCGGCAGGGACGAGACCAAGATGTGCCGGAGTTCACAAACATTTTTCATACCCTTCGCACACAGTTGGGTATCAAAGATTCTGAGTTGCATCTGGTACTCAAATACCGTGGCTGCCTGCACAAATACATCCAGGAAGAGATGGTGTTCTTGAACATCTCCTCACTCGGCACAACATACCGATACGCTGTCAAAATCGAGCAAAAGTTCAAACAGAAGAAGCGAGACTTTGGATCTGCAAATCCGAAGCCCAAAGGACAAAGCCAAGGCGGGGCAGCCCAAGACAACCCGCCGAAGTTGCAAGAAAAGAACAATACCACAAAGCCGAAGAAGGACACAGGAAAGTGGTGTGAGTTCCACAAGAGTCCCACTCATAACACAAGTGAGTGTCGAACCAAGCAGTCGCTGGTGGCTGAGTTGAAGGCTTCCGAATCAGATGCATGTTCTGATCCTGAGCCAGAACCCGACAAGGGGAATGTCAAAGGGAAGCAGATCATTGATGCGGATCCCAGTGCCACTGTTGCCACCGCCAAGATCAAGAAAAATGAGCCCGAAGATCCAGAGGAGGGGGAGCGTCTTTTCCACTCACAGATGTGGGTGAAGGGTTCACCGCTGCGATTCATTGTCGACAGTGGTAGCCAAAAGAACTTGGTTTCAGCAGAGGTCGTGAAGCGGTTGGGCCTACCGACTACACCACACCCACAACCATACAGTATCGGGTGGCTTCATGAAGGACGAGATCTCAAAGTTCGCCAGCAGTGCCGCCTTCCCTACAGCATCAAACCCTTCACAGACGAGGTATTGTGTGATGTTACACCTCTGGATGTTTGCGATGTATTATTAGGCCAACCATACTTGTGGAGGCGACATGCTGTGTATGAATCCAGGCCTCGTGCTGTCATTATTTCTTTGAATAATTCATTATACAGGATACCAGAGGTAGCCCCACCTACCGCCACATCTTTGATCACTGCTAAGAAAGGCAGCAAGCTCATATCACAGACTAGGAAATTCATTTGTCTGGTTCACTCCCAAAATAAGGGGAAGTTCGTTGCTACATCCATGACCCCTGCAAAGGGTTCCTCCATGCAGCAGCAGCAAAGGGATACGGTCATGACAAAACACAGGAACAACTTCTCCTCACCCACATGGGTACCACACAAGTTTCAGGTGGGCAACAAAGTATGGTTGCATCGACAGAAAGAACGCCTTACCAGAACCCATCAGAAGCTCAGATCACTCCGACATGGTCCTTACAGCAGTACCAAGGCTATGGGGGACAATGCTTTGGAGCACATCATTCCTCCATTCCTTCGCCTGCACCAAATGTTCAATGTGGACGATCGTCGACCATGCTTCCCACCATCACTGGACACATCAGAGATTGCAGGACAAGTTCAGCAGATGGAGGAACTCAACGCAATGGGGACCATTGCTTCCTAAGGGGGGAGGAATGATCCAGGTGGATGTTGGTGGCCACCCACCAACCCATTTGGACCCCCACATCTATCTCTTTCAGTCTTTTCAGTTTCCTAAATTGTAGCACAGTTTACTATTTTTAGCAGTTTTTCGGGTCCTGAACTTCTGGAGCCGTTTTGAGGCCCTAAACGACGTTTTTTTGGGATTCTGGGGCAACATGGGTCCATGGACCGATGTTGCCTACCAAAGTGGTAGTACTCGGATAGATCTTTCTAACGAGCTATCGTACGCGTCAAACGGAGATCGTATGCCAAAGTTACGACCCCGGGAAATTGATGTACCAATTTACCCAAACGGGGCCCACAATTTGGCGTTTCATCTTCTAGGGCTAGGTTTCAGGATGTGAAGGGTTTTCCATTATTTCTCAACAATAAATAGGCCTTCGAGCCTCATTGTAACACAGTTCGGAACAGTTCAGAGGCATGTAGCCGCTACATCTCTTCTCAGAGATAAGCTACCATCGCCCTAGCTGGTTTATTTCCATTTCTGGTTGTAAGCATATTTCGGTATTTTCCATTAATGAAATGAAGTATTATTTCCGCTGCATCTCTGTATTTATGGTTATCGCATCTCTGTATTTATGGTTATCTCTGTAATCTATTGCGTTCCCATCTAAATCCGGATCAGGGACAATATATAAATATTTTTTAATAAGACATAGAAAGTGTTGGATTATGCAAGAAGAAAAGACTTTTTTGTGATTGTAAGCAGTGAAGTCCATCTGAAGTAATCAATTAAGTAAGGCAAAGGCATCCTGGTTTCAGGATTCTTGTGTCAAGCAAATGGTGATGTCTTCCTCTCTATAAAGAAGTTTCCTTTCAAGTTTCACACAAATGTTTTCATTCCTAAATTGTTCCAAGAAGATTAATGGTCGAATTTACTTTCAATACTCTACTCTGGCTTGTTAAACAATATCAATGTTTTCTTTCTAATGTTAAGTATAGAATTCTTCCCAATATGCTCTATATTTAATTAATCCTCCTCCTCATTCATCTCATTCATATCAAAACATCTCTACAAGATCCATGATTTTGCCTACCTTGCCTTGTTTTCTACTCCTCTGTTTATTTAAATTGATTACTGAAAAACCTTATGACTCCTTGCCTAATGGAGTTTTCTAGCACTTTCAACCAAAACTTTGAAAATCGTACATTGTCATTTCATACCTAGCCTAAAATATGAAGCAGAAAATCTAAATCATAGAGAGATATCCCTCTTTGAAGCTAGAAGGGCTAGATTGTATCTTTGAAAGTGGTTTGTGATTACATCGAGGTTTCTCTCCTCAACCTAGGGAAATTACAAAGTGACAACATGTTCAATTGATCCAGGTGGATGTTGATGGCCACCCACCTATCCCACTTGGACATCCACAACTGTCTCTTTCATTTTTTAGTTTTCTTAATTGTAGCACAATTTTCTATTTTTAGTAGTTTTTCGGGTTGTGAACTTCCGGAGCCGTTTTGAGGCCCTAAACGACATTTTTTGGAGAAACTGAGAGAAATTACGGCCATGGATAGATGTGCTCACTGAAAAGTTGTAGTCCTTGGATAGATATTTCTAATGAGGTATTGTGCACATCAAATGGAGATCGCATGCAAAAGTTACGACCCAGGGAAGTTGATGTACGAATTTACCCAAACGGGACCCATAGTTTGGCGCTTCATCTCCTAGGGCTAGGTTTTTGGATTTTTAGGGTTTTCCATTGTTTTCCAACAATAAATAGGCCTTTGAGCCTCATTGTAACATAGTTCAGAGGCATGTAGCTAGCACATCTCTTCTCAAAGATAAACTACCATCGCCCTAGCTAGTTTATTTCCAATTCTGTTTGTAAGCATATTTCAATATTCTACATTAATGAAAAGAAGTATTATTTCTATTTCATCTATGTATTTATGGTTATATTTGTAATTTGTTGCGTTCTTGTTTAAATCCGGATTAGTGGCATTAGAGCAGTTTCTTCTTTCTCTATTTTTCTTTACATGTCCCCAACGAGGTCGGGATATGAGTTAGGGCTTGAGTTGGTCGAACCTTTGCAAGACTAGCCTCACAAATCCTGATGACCTCTCATGGAAGATGAAAGAAATACGAGGGGGAAGGAGATCATATCAAAATCTTGCTCGATGACGCCCTCGAGCGACAAAGGAACGTGATGATGGAAAACTTTGCCCAAATCCTTCAGTGACTACCCAAGGGTGATGCAGCTACTTCCAGTAGCTACTCTGGAAATGCCACACCCTCTAAGGTACAAGTTAACTTTGAAATCCCCATATTAGAGGGTCATATAGATGCAAATGTCGTAGATAAATGGTTAAAACTGCTAGAAGGGCATTTTTCTGTTCATGATTTTTCCAGCTAGGAAAAGATTACTTTTGCTCTTCTCAAAGTCACCCCCCACATCAAGGACTACTGGGAAACCTACTGCGAGTAGAAGGATGAAAGTACAGCCTCACTATTTGCAGCCGCACCCACCTGGAATTCATTCCGAGATGTCATCAAGGAGCAGTACTACCCTGTCAGAAGTTATAACAATAAATACATAAAATGGACCATGCTGCAGCAGGGAAGGGACCAAGATGTGCTGGAGGTTACCAATATTTTCCATACCCTTTGCACAAAGTTGGTTATTAAGTACTCTGAGTAGCATTTGGTACTCAAATACCGCGGTTGCCTACATAGGTACATTGAGGACAAGATGGAGTTCCTAGACATGTCCTCCCTTGGGATGGCATACCGATATTTCGGCAATATCGAGAAAATGTTTAAACAAAAGAAGCGAGACTTTGGATCTACGAATCTGAAGCAAGCGAAAGGTTCCCCCAAACCACTGAACAAAGGACAAAGTCAAGGCGGGGTGACCCAAGACAACCCTTCGAAGCCGCAAGAAAAGAACAACACCACGAAGTCAAAGAAGGACACAGGAAAGTGGTTTGAGTTCCATAAGAGCCCCACTCATAACAGAAGTGAGTGTCTGGCCGAGAACTCACTGGTGGCCAAGTTGAAGGCTTCAGAATCAAATGCATATTCTGACCCTAAGTGAGAACCCGACTAGAGGAATGACAGAGGGAATTAGATTGTTGATGTGGAGCCCAGCGCCATTGTTGCCATTGCCAAGATATAGAAGAATGAGCCTGAAGATCCAAAGGAGGGGGACTGTAATTTCCACTCACAAATGTTGGTGAAGGGTTCGCCGCTGCAATTCATTGTCGGCAATGGCAGCCAAAAGAACCTCATTTCAGCAATGGTCATGAAGTAGTTGGGCCTACCGACTACACCACACTCATAGCCTTACAGTATCGAGTGGCTTCACCAAGGACGAGATCTCTAAGTCCGCTAACAGTGTCTCCTTCCCTACAACATCAAGCCCTTCACAGATGAGGTATTTTGTGATGTTTCTCCTCTTGATGTTTGTGATGTATTATTAGGCCAACCATACTTGTGGAAGCGACATGCTGTGTATGATTCAAGGCCTCGCACTGTTATTATTTCTTTGGGTAATTCATTATATAGGATACAGGAGGTAGCCCCACCTATTACCACCTTTTTGATCTTTGCTAAGAAATGCAGTAAGATCATCTCCTAGACTAGAAAATTTATTTTCTTTCAGGTTCGCTCTCAAAGTAAGGGGAAGATCATAGCCACATCCATGGCCCCCAAGAAGCATTTCTCCACACAGCAAAAGTAGGTGGATACAGTCATGAAATAAGATTGGAACATCTTCTCCTAACCCACAGGGGTAGTGTTGCACTCTCAGGTCAGGAATTCGTTCGAACTGACTCCTAGAGCACATGTACCCAACGGGATGATATATCGACTCTCCATTGTGGAAAATGCCAAGTACAAGAAACGACATGATCAACATCGGGTGCCACATAAGTTTCAGGTGGGTGACAAAGTCTGGTTGCATTTGTAGAAAAAACGCCTTACAAGAGCCCATTGGAAGCTCAGACCATTCTGATATGGTCCTTACACCATTACCAAGGTTGTGGGAAACAATGCTTTGAAGCACAACATTCCCACATTCCTTGGCTTGCATCGAGTGTTCAATATGGACTGCCCTCGACCATGCTTCCCACAATTACTAGACACATCAAATATTGCAGAATAGCTCACCAAGGACCAAGTTCAACAACAGTTTCCCCATCTCATAGAGGCACCCAACGCAATGGGGACCATTGCTTCCTAAGAGGGAAGGAATGATCCAGGTGTATGTTGGTGGCCACCCGCCCATCTTGCTTGGACCCCCACAACTGTCTCTTTCAGTTTTTTAGTTTCCTTAATTATAGCACAATTTACTATTTATAGCAGTTTTTTGGGTCTTGAACTTCTGGAGCCGTTTTGAGGCCGTAAATGAAGTTTTTTGGGAAAGCCATGAGAAAAAAATGTTATCGACCATGTTTCTCACTCAAAATTTGTAGTCCTCGGATAGATCTTTCTAACGAGGTTTTGTGCACATCAAACAGAGATCATATGCCAAAGTTACGACCACGGGAAGTTGATGTACCAATTTACCCAAATGGGGTCCATAGTTTGGCGATTCATCTCGTATGGCTAGGTTTTTGGATGTTTAGGGTTTTCCATTGTTTCTCAACAATAAATAGGCCTTTGAGCCTCATTGTAACACAATTCAGAGGCATGTAGCCACCACATCTCTTCTCAGAGATAAGCTACCATCGCCCTAGCTAGTTTATTTCCAATTCTATTTGCAAGCATATTTCAATATTTTACATTAATGAAATGAATTATTATTTCTATTGCATCTTTGTTTTTATGGTTATATATGTAATTTGTTGTGATCCTGTTTAAATCTGGATCATCAATAATTTTTTATATAACCCTCGAAAGGCATGGTATATAATGATATATCGCTTCAACCATGAACTAATCTTCACTTTTGTCATATCAAATGTCTTAAACAAAAAATTTCGACAAAAGATGATATTTAAAATTATTTAATGAATTCAAAATCAATTTCGATTGGCTAAGAATGTTTTGGGTCGTATTGTAGAACTCCCTAGATATATATGCTTTTACCCAAGGTTCTTACATTTATCCAAATTTTTTACATGTAATTTTATCCAAAGTTTGAAATTCAGCTTTGGATTATTGTGTTGGTTTTAAAATTTTTATCGAACATATTCTTTTATCCAAAGTTTGAAATTTCAATTTGGATTGGCTTATTTCGTTTTTAAGGTACATATACTTTTATCCAAATTTTGACATTCAACTTAGGATTTCTATGTTGGTCTTCAAACCTTTATCCAACATATTCTTTTATCCAAAGTTTTGAATTGCACCACCTTCGATTGCCACCTCTCAGCTTCCAATTCAACCCATCAGCATCCACTACCACTTCTATTATGGCTCAAACATAAAGGAAAAGATTCTCATTAATATTTGTAAGTGTAGTTCTGTTTATGGATTATTGCTAAGTTTCTTCCTTCCCTACAAGATATTCTTTGTGTGATTTCAAGTTGTATGATTTCAAGTAGTAAACTAAAGTTTCTTTAGTTCTAGTGACCACAGTCCATCAATAGCCACTATAGCGTGCATTAGTATTGTAAATCAAGGTAATGTTATCCCTGTGACAGAGAAAAAAATATGAATGCAGTCCGAATTGATGCATGCACATGTCATCATAAACATTGACATACATGATCTTTCAGTGACCTCTTTCAAGTCTGTTAATTGTTTCAAGTTTCAAGCTCAATGCTAAAAGTCACCCATCAATTCAAGCATTCAACAAATAAGATGTTACAACAAAGTGTTGCAAAAAAAAGTTAGCCACTAAACTTGTAAGCCATGCATTCAAAACCATGACCATGATTTCTGTCTCTCTATATTATAAATTAATTACTATTTATATTGTAAAACAAAAAGCGTTATTTATAAGTGTTGGAAATTTCTGGGAATTTCAAACACAAAAGAAATTGCACAGAGAACAATGCTCTATTTCACTATAGGATCTTAATCATAAAAAAAAATGTTACAAAATAGTCTTCCTCTTCAGAGGGATTACAACAGGAACGCTTCAGTTCCAGAAACTAATTTCACTATCTCAGCACTGCTGTGCATTTCAGAAAAATTTAAAAAAAACTCTCTATCTTAATTCTCTACACTGCTGTGTCTGCCCTTGCATTTTTATATATAATGAACAACACAAAAATATCTTACATACGTTTTTCTTGTGCCCATACTTCCTTAAAATAGAAAACAATAAAATTAAAAATTTTACCTACTTTTACCAACCGCAGTAAATATCATTAATTACACGGCTGAGAATATCTTATCGGAATTTAATGCGTGGCCCATCACAATATCGCACCATCACATCGGTGGAAGAGAAAAGATGTGCTGCCGCTGCCATAACCGTTGAATCATGCGATTTGCGATATGAGATCAGATCGCATCACGAAATTGCAATCGGGGCAATGCAAGGGTGCAACAAGTTACTATGCGATGGCGATCTGCGATTTAATTGCATCGCACAATCACATCGCGAATGAGAAAAATAGAACTTGTGGGGAATTCTAACAACGGTTTTGCTGAAATGTTCGCAGCCCCCATTCAACTGTCACTGCAGTTGAAATTACTATTTCAACACTCCCCTTTAATTTCAACTGCTGGGTTTTTCTGCATACCCAGGAATTTCCTGAAATGATCAAAACTTTTCTTTCCCAATGGTTTTGTCAAGATGTCAGGTAACTGATCTTCTGTTCTGCAGTGCTGCAAAACAATCTCACCATTGTTAACCAATTCACGTATGAAGTGAAATTTGGTGTCTATGTGCTTTGTCCTTTTATGAAAAACAGAGTTTTTAGACAATGCTATTTCCGAGCTATTGTCACATTAAATGGTTGTGCCCTTTTCTTGTTCATGACACAAATCTCTGAGAACTCTTCTCAGCCACACTGCTTGGCATGCTGTTGTTGTTGCTGCCACATACCCTGCCTCTGCTATTGACAAAGACACAACTGGTTGCTTCTTGGAAGCCCATGAGATGGCTCCCGATCCCATATGAAACACATATCCTGATGTGCTTTTCCTATCATCAACACTTCCAGCCCAATCAATGTCAGTGTAACCTGTCAACATGAAACTTTCAGAAGAGGAGTATAAAATACCAAACCCCTTCGTTCCATTCACATACCTTAGAATCCTCTTGGGTGCTTGCCAATGAATCTCTTTCGGTCTTTCCATAAGTCTGGAGATTAAACTCACAGCGTGCATAATGTCCGGACTAGTTGCAGTCAAGTACATAAGGCTGCCAACTATGCTCTTGTACAATTTAGGATCAAAATCCTTGCTGTTGTCTTCTTTGGTCAATTTCAACCCTATTACAGTTGGAGTCACAACTGCTTTGCTGTTTTGCATGTTAAATCTCTTCAACACTGCTTCTACATATTTAACTTGAGAAATGAAAACACCATTTTCACTTTGGTCTACTTCAATTCCAAGAAAATATCTTAAGAAGCCCAAGTCAATCATTTCAAATTCACTTTTCATGACTGCTTTAAAATCAGCAATGAGAGAAGAATCATTGCTAGTAAAAATCAAATCATCTACATATAAAACAACAATAAGAATCTTACCGTCATTCTCCTTTATGTAGAGTGTGGGCTCACCATCACACTTATCAAACCCATTCTCAATCAGATAAGCATCTATTCTACTGTACCATGCTCTTGGAGCTTGCTTCAGCCCATAAAGAGCCTTCTTCAGTTTGCAGACTTTATGCTCTTGGCCTTCAAATTCATAGCCTGGAGGTTGTTCAACATAAACCTCTTATTTTAACACTCCATTCAAGAATGCAGATTTAACATCCATCTGATAAATCTTCCATTTGTGTTGTGCCGCAATAGACAACACTGTTCTGACTGTTTCCATCCTTGCTACTAGTGCAAAGGTTTCATCATAGTCTTTGCCTTGTTGCTGTTTGTAGCCTTTCACAACAAGTCGTGCTTTGTGCCTGTCAATCTTGCCTTCAGCTTTGCTTTTGGTCTTATACACCCACTTAACTCCAATGGCATCTTTGCCTTCAGGGAGGTCCACTAACTCCCATGTTTTACTCTTCTCAATTGCACCAATTTCTTCATTCATTGCTTCAATCCATTTATCCTTATTTACAGCATCTTCAAAATGAACTGGGTCATCAACATGACAATACAAAGTGAATAATGAATTCAGACCAGTATTGTTACTTACCTCTCCTTGTTCATAAATCTTATTCATATTTCTGAATCTTGGTCTTATTGGTGTGTTGGGAGTTCCATCTGAGCTTGAGGGTATTTCTGATCCCTGTGGTGTGCTTGGAGAAGCACTTCCTTGACTTATCAAGGCTATTCGAATTCCAGCTTGTGGTGTGGTTTGTTGTACTTGCTGTGGTGGAGGAGGAGCCACCAAGGAAGGATTATTTGCTGCTATCCCTTCCTCTTCTTCTTCGTGAGACACAATTGCCTTCATATTCACTGTCTTCTCTAAGCTTCCATCCCAAGCTTCATCTTCAATGAACTGCACATCTCTGCTTACTATCAATTTCTTGGTGGATGGATTATAGAGTTTGTATGCTTTTGACTCATCACAATAGCCAGTAAGGACACACTTCTCCCCCTTATTGTCAAGCTTCTTCCTTAGCTAGTCCGGTACATGTGCATATGCTACACAACTGAATACTCTCATGTGAGTGACATTTTTCTTTTGACCACTCCATGCTTCTTCTGGTATTTTGTTCATGACAGCTTTAGTTGGGCATCTATTTAAGATGTAAACTGTGCAAGTGACAGCTTCTGCCCAATACTCATGCAGCAAGTGTTTTGCCTTCAGCATACTTTTGACCATGTCAAGAATGGTCCTATTCTTCCATTCGACAACACCGTTTTGCTTAGGTGTATACCTCAAGTGAACTTCTTTTGTATGCCATTCTCTCTGCAAAAACGCAGAAAGTCTTTGTAGATGTACTCTCCTCCTCTATCTATTCTGAGCACTTTGATATACTGCCCACACTCCTTCTCAACAAGAGTTTTGAAGTGGCGGAATTTCTCAAACACTTCACTCTTCTGTTTCAGCATATACACCCATGTCTTTCTGGTGTAGTCATCAATGAAAGTTAAAACATATTTATTTCCGGCAAATGATGGTATTTGCATCGGTCCACATACATCAGAGTGAACAATTTCTAAGGGTGCTTTTGCCCTTATAATCTTTCCTGCTGGAAAGCTTTCTTTGTGTTGCTTGCCCAAGATGCAGCCTTCACAAAGGCTTTCCGGTTTCTCAATCAATGGCAATCCCTTTACCATTCATTTTCTGTGCAACAAATTCAAGCCTCCAAAATTGAGATGGCCAAATCTCAAGTGCCACAACCAACTCTCATCTTTCACTTGTTCCTGAAAGACTTCTTATGTTACAGCTGCAATAGTTCTTCCTTCCTTCAAATCTGCCCTGAGTTTGAGAGGAAACATTCTATTGTTGGTCATTTGCACCTGTGCAATGATCTTCTTACTTGGAGCTATGTCTCTGATTGTACACATATCATCTTTGAAGAACACATTGTAACCTTTGTTAATGAGTTGTCCAATGCTCAAAAGATTACATTTCAAACCAGGTACATAGTATACCTCTGGCACAGTCATTTGTTCTCCATTTCTTGCTTGGATACTAACTCTACCCTTACCCTTGACATCTGTTCTCCATCTGTTCCATTTCTTGCTTGGATACTCTGTTCTCCATTTCTTGCTTGGATACTATCAGTTCCTGTTGTTACCTCAGATTTCAAATTTTCATCCAGATTGGCAAACATTTCAATATTTCCAGTCACGTGATTACTACAACCTGAGTCTAAGAACCAAAAATATTCTTGTTTGTCTTGTGCAATGTTACATGTTAACAGCACAATCTTTGGATTCTTATCTTCTTCATTTGCAAAATTATCATTCTGCCTACTATTCATGTAATTTTGTTTTCTCCTACATTCATTGGCGTAGTGCCCATATTTCTTACAATAATGACATTGGACTTGGGATTTGTCATACCTTTGTCCATGAGCTTGTTGTTTTCTTGAACCTTCATCTTGGTTCTGATTGCAGCTCCTTCCACTTGTGCTTGCAGGATTATTTATGCCTTTGTTTTGGCTTCTTCCACGACCTTTGTTATTTGCTCTGCCTCGACCTTTTCCTTGGCCAAAAGACATCTGAGTCTTCAATGCTTGCTTAAAAGAGGAATCTGTTCCTCTACTCAGTCTGTGTTCATGAGACATAAGAGAAGCACTCAGTTCATCTACTGTGAATTGTGAGAGATCATTTGTTTCTTCTATTTCTACCATAATAGCTTCAAACCTTGAGGGTAAACATCTCAAGATCTTCTCTACAATCCTTCTTTCTTCAAGAATCTCACCATGAGATTTTATCTGGGTTATCAACCCAATAACATGAGTGAATAATGAATCTATTGTATTAGATTCCTTCATGCTGAGTGTTTCAAAGTCTCTCCTCAACATCTGCAACTTTGCAGTCTTCACCTTCTCCATGCCTTGATAGGTAGTTTTGAGAATATCCCATGCCTCCTTGGATTTTGTTGCTACTGCAATCCGTGGAAAAACACTTTCATGTACTGATTGGAAGAGAAAAAAGAGGGCTTTGGCATCCTTCTTCCTATCGCTCTTCAACTGGTGTCTTTCTACTACTGTCAAAGCAGCCAATGCTGTTGCATCTGCAGGTTCATCATAGCCAGTTTCAACTAGCTCCCATATTCCTTGAGAAGCAAATAGTGCTTTCATTGTTATGGACCAATAACTGTGATTTTTTCCATTAAACTGTGGTAGTTGGGAATTTGTCAAACCAGTTCCAGCATCTGCCATCTTAACCTGTATAAGTAAAGAAGAGATACTGACTGTATAATTAAAAACAAGAAAAAACTTTCTCTGCTGGAGAAAATCTGCTCAATAAGCTTCTTACAACTCCTACAGTGAAAAAACAAACTCTTTTTTTTGACTCACTGAGTGCCTAGATCAGCTCTGATACCATGTTGGAAATTTCTGGGAATTTCAAACACAAAAGAAATTGCACAGAGAACAACGCTCTGTTTCAATACAGGATCTTAATCACAGAAAAAAATGTTACAAAATAGTCTTCCTCTTCAGAGGGATTACAACAGGAACGCTTCAGTTCCAGAAACTAATTTCACTATCTCAGCACTGCTGTGCATTTCAGAAAAATTAAAAAAAAACTCTCTATCTTAATTCTCTACGCTGTTGTGTCTGCCCTTGCATTTTTATATATAACGAACAACACAAAAATATCTTACATACGTTTTGCTTGTGCCCATACTTCCGTAAAATAGAAAACAATAAAATTAAAAATTTTACCTACTTTTACCGACCGTGGTAAATATCATTAATTACATGGCTGAGAATATCTTATCGGAGTTTAATGCGTGGCCCATCAAAATATCGCATCGGCGAAAGAGAAAAGATGTGCCACCGCTGCCATAACCATTGAATCATGCGATTTGCGATATGCGATCAGATCGCATCGCGAAATCGCAATCGGGGCAATTCAGGGGTGCAGCAAGTTAATATGCGATGGCGATCTGCGATTTGATCACATCGCACAATCGCATCGCGAATGAGAAAAATAGAACTTGCAGGGAATTCTAACGGTGGTTTTGCTGAAATGTTCGCGGCCCCCGTTCAACTGTCACTACAGTTGAAATTACGATTTCAACACTCCCCTTTAATTTCAACTGTTGGGTTTTTCTGCATACCCAGAAATTTCCAACAATAAGATCAATAAGCATGTACATATACAGGAAATACTTATATAAAGAGTCCCCTTTTTATAAAAATGAATGCAAGTTAATGTTAGAAACAATAAATACCAGTAAAATTCCATTATTTACATGACAAAGCTTTTACAAACCAAAGATTTTAAATAAATTTGAAACTAACCGACCAAAAAATTTAAATAAATTTGAGAAAAAAGAAGCCGAAATCAATAGATGTCTAGAAATTATCTTTGAAAAAAAAAAACCTCTCATAACTTAACGTTTGTAAAGATAACGAACAAATCATCACAAAAGCATCGACGTCCATTAGCGAGATCTCATAACTCTAAATTAAGCACGCACTAGAAAAAAGCTTCATAACATTGATGTGGAAAATGGTTTGAAGATTAAGATTTTAAAGATTTGAGCATTAATATTTTAAGTGAAATTAAATGCCAACATAATGTGCTAAATCCAAAATGATATCACCTGCATATTTGACCCCATACAATATCTACTTTATCATTACTAGAAGTTATTGGTGCCATAAGGTCGAACACCTTAACCTGCAACATTCTACTTGAATTCAGTTTATTTGTAAATGTTGTCTAGTTTATTCCATTGTATCCCATTGTAGGTGAGATCTATAGAAGCCATTTTGTGGTTATTATGGTTAAGCTCCATTACAAATGAGATCTAGAGAAACCACTTTGTGGCCATTCTTATTAAATTCATATGTTGGTTAGTTCCAGAGGCGACAACCCGAAGGCATAGGTTGGCCCATCCATAAAGAAATAAAGTCATGAGAAATAATGCTATACCCAATACCAGTTGATCGAGTGAAAGCAAAGACTGTTGAGATTTTCGGTTTTAGTAAAATAGGCAAAAATCTTAGTAGGTGGCAACAATCAGATTGTGTTTCCATATTAGCTCTATTTTTTTGGGAGAGAGTTAATGCAGCCTATATCTATTGTAAGAGGATTTATGAGGCAGTTAGATTCTCTTGGCTATAAAACAGGTGTCCATACGGATTGGAGGGTGTATGAGAGTTTGTGAGGGAATTGAATATCTTGTAATCTCCTGTTTGATAATAAAGATTGCCGATGCCTATGTTTGGTGGATGTAGCCCAGAATGGTTGGGTGAACCACGTTAAACTCTGTGTCTTCTGTGTATGGTTTATTTGTTGTTGTTGTCTTTTAGTTTGTTGCGCACTGATTGTTCCAACAAGTGGTATCAGAGCATGTTGGAGGAGCGCGCAGCGGAGGAGTGACGGGGCCAAAGTCCATTGGTGGTATTGTGGATTGGTATGTTGGTGATCAGCCTGTCCTATGTGCTGTTCGGTGTGCTTGTACGTTGGATCAGGCAACGGTGGTGCTGGCTAAACGACGCTCCCAACCAACCATAAACACATAATAAAATTGTGCTCCATTGCTGCGTAATAAAGGAATTTGCGCAGGTGATTTGGAATTTGCGTACGCATCAGTTCTCAAAGAGAACCGGAACACCGTTGAAATAACGCATGAAACTCCACATGACATCGTTTACTACGGTGGATTAACCTTTGCTGTGGTGGATTAAACATTGCAAAACCCTGGGTCAGTCTCCAGTGCGGTGGTTTTTCAACTGCTGCGTGCGTATGTGACCTGTGTATGGGACCTGTGTATGTGACCTGCGTATGACAGTGCAAGAGTGGACCTACATGTTGAATTAAACATTGCTGCGTGGATAGGAGTTTGACAACATTGCTATGTGGACCTGCAGCGTGGTTTGAGCTGGCGTGTTTGGCGTATTACGCTGGAATTTTTTTGTTACGCGTGTTAGTGGATCGCTGTAGGTGGAGTTCCGCTGGCGTGTTTTGTTTTTTCTCTAAGTTTTTTTGATTGGCGTGGATTATTCTAACATAGTAGCGCCAAGAAACAGAAAGGCGCGCATAACATTTTATTAAGTGCGCCAGTGCGCCAATTTCTTAATTAGCGCGGATCTGAAGGGGATAGACGCGCCATTTTTCACACTCTAAGCGTTTTTGCTGCCGGCGCGGATTTGCTGGAGTGACGATAGCGCCAACGCGCCAATTTTGTTGGTAAAATTTGCTACTCGGTTTTGTACTGTAATTTGCACAGCAAAAATTTTTTTAAAAGCAAAGGCAGTGTAATATAAGGCATAGGCGTTTTGTAAATATTAACTTCTTGTATTTAAAAGTTGGATTTGGAGATTGTTTGTTTTAAACGAGATGGCGAAAACTCAGAGTGCCTGGTTTGAAATCGAGAAGTTTAATGGCAAAAACAATTTCGAGATCTGGAAGGTAAAGATGCATGATCTCCTGGTACAGCAAGGTGTGGCAAAGGCACTATCGGGAAGATCCAAATTGCCTTACCCCGTGACAGATGATGAATGGAATGAATTGGATGGAAGAGCCTTAAGCGGTATTTGACTGTGTTTGGCTGATGATGTTTTATTTAACATCGTGTCAGAGAAGACTACTGCTGGTTTGTGGACAAAGTTGGAGAAGCTGTATATGACAAAATCCTTGACCAATCAGATTCTCCTAATGCGGCAGCTATACAGTTTGCGAATGAAGTAAGGTACTTCCATTACTGATCATTTGAATTTTTTTAATACTTTAATGGTGCAATTAGAAAGCATAGAAGTAAAATTTGAATCCGAGGATAAAGCCATAACTTTATTGTGCTCATTGCCCGAGTCGTCGGATCATTTTGTTACTTCTATAATTCTTAGTTCATCCGAAACCATTGAATTTGATGATGTCGTCAGAGCTTTGTTGTCCAAGGAGACCAGGAAGCGGTCGAATGCTGACACCTCTACATCAGAGGCAATGATGGCTAGAGGTCGTTCTGGAAAAAGACGCTTTGGTAAGCACAGCGATTCGCATTCAAAGTCAAAAGGAAAGAAGAGTAAAGTAAAGTGCTGGTTCTGCGGCAAATCAGGGCAATTGAAGAAGGGTTGCTGAAAGCAACAACAAACTTCTAAAGAAGCTTCATCGACAGAAAAGAAGGAAGCGAACACGACTAATACAGGTTCGGCATCTGGTTCATGTATGAGCGACGAAGTCTTATCAGTTAATTTGTCAAATCATGATCAACATTGGTTGTTAGATTCTGGTGCATCAAACCACATGTGTATTCATAGAGACTGGTTTAAGACATACAGATCAGTGAATGATGGAGTCGTGTACATGGGTAATGATGTCACATCTAATATTGTGGGAATAGGGAGTATACAGCTGCAAATGTTTGATGGGACAACCAAAATGTTAACTGATGTAAGACATGTACAAGATTTAAAGAAAAATCTAATTTCACTGGGGGCACTTGACACAAATGGATATAAAACTATAATTTAAGGTGGAGTAAAGAAAATTTACAAAGGTATTTTACTAGTAATGAAAGCTAAGAAAGTAGGAAATCTATTTCAGTTAGAAGGAAGAACAGGGTCAGTTCATGTGTCTACCATGTCTGAACATGACAGTAGTTCCATTCACCTATGGCATCAAAGGTTGGGCCATATGAGCGAAAGAGGGTTAAAGATTTTGGCTGATCGCAAGTTACTTCCTAATATAAGGTCTGGAAAGTTAGATTTCTATAAACATTGTCTATTTGGCAAACAAAGTAAACAAAAGTTTAAAATAGGCAAACATACTAGTAAAGGAATACTTGATTATATCCATTTAGATGTTTGGGGTCCAGCACCTACAACCTCGTATGGTGGCTCATCATATTTTCTATCTTTTATTGATGACTTTTCTAGGAAAGTGTGGGTCTACATGTTGAAAGGGAAGTCTGATGTTTTTACAGTTTTCAAGCAGTTTAGAGCATTGGTAGAAAACATCACTGGTATAACTATAAAATGTTTAAGAACTGACAATGGTGGTGAGTTTACCTCCAAGGAGTTTGAAAACTATTGCAAGGATGCAGGGATCGAGAGACATAAGACTACTGTTTATACTCCTCAGCAAAATGGAGTTTCTGAACGCATGAACAGGACTCTTTTGAAGAGGGCAAGGAGTATGCTCAGTAACGCTAGTTTGCAGAAGGGGTTGTGGACAGAAACGGTGGCTACAGCTTGTTATGTGATAAATCGGTCGCCATCGACAGCGATAGGTTGCAAGTTCCTCAAGAGGTATGGAAAGGTCACCCTTGTGATTATTCTAAACTCAGAGTGTTTGGTTGTGATGCATATACTCTAGTGCCTAAACATCAATGAACATAATTAGATCCAAAATCAAAGAGGTATATCTTTGTTGGGTATGGTGATGGAACAAAGGGATTTAGATTGTGGGATCCTACTACCCGCAAAATCATCATCAACATAGATGTAAAGTTTGATGAATCCTCTCTTGTACAGTTAGATGTAGATAATAAATTGAAACAGGATGATGTATCTGATTTTCAGCACATTCAGTTTGACAACACTTCTAATGATAGTCATGATGACCATAGTTCAGATTCTAGTCATGAATAGGTTTCAGAATCAGATTATGAACAGGGTTCAGATGTAGGTCATGAACAGGTCTCAGATGGTGATCATGAAGAAGTTCCTACAGATGGTAGTCAGCCAATTGTGGAAGCACCGGAAACATCCTTAAGGAGGTCTACAAGAATCAAACGCCCTCCTAGAAGGTATGATGATTATGTTACTTCAGTTGCTTTGACCACTAACGATGATGAACCTTTGTGTTATCAGGAAGTTGTAGAAGGTTCAAAGAGTGACAAATGGAAAGCAGCCATGAAGGAAGAAATGATGGGCTTAGGTAAGAATGGCACATGGGATCTGGTTGAACTTCCCAAAGGCAGGAAAACTGCGGGATGTAAATGGGTTTTCAAGGTGAAACGGGGTGTGAATGATACAGAGGACATATACAAAGCGAGGCTGGTTGCAAAAGGGTTTCTCAGAAAGTAGGCATTGACTTTCATGAGATATTTTCACCAATTTTTAAAATAGTTTCAATTAGAATTGTGTTAGCGTTAGTTGCTTTGCTTGATTTAGAATTACAGCAACTAGATGTTAAGACTGCATTTTTACATGGAGATTTAGATGAGGAAATTTATATGGAACAACTGGAAGGGTTTGTTCAGCATCGCAATAAGAAATTTGTCTGCAGGCTCAAGAAATCATTATATGGTCTGAAGCAGACGCCTCGACAGTGGTACAAGAAATTTGATTCTTTCATGTTGAGTCAAAATATATAAGAAGTGAATATGATAATTGTGTTTACTTTAAGAAGTTAAGTAATGGCATGTTCATTATCTTAGTGTTGTATGTTGACGATATGCTTTTAGCAAGCAAAAGCATTGAAGAAATCAATAGGTTAAAGACTCAGATGGCAAGGACATTTGATATGAAAGATCTAGGAGCAGCAAGACAGATTTTGGGCATGGATATTTTCAGAGATAGGAGCAATGGTAAGCTGTGGTTATCAAAACAGAAGTATATTGAAAAGATAATTTTGAGTTTTGGTATGAACAATGTGAAGCCTGTGTCAGTCCCTTTAGCTTCCCATTTTAAGCTTTCTTCCAGTTTATGTCCTAATACAGATGAAGAAAAGGAATATATGTCTCGAATTCCATATGCCAATGTAGTAGGATGTTTGATGTATGCGATGGTTTGTACTCGACCAGATATTTCACATGCAGTTGGGGTTGTCAGCAGGTATATGGAAAATCCAGGTAAAGAACACTGGTCAGCAGTGAAATGGGTGCTTCGGTATTTGAGAGGCACAAGTAGTTATTGTATCACTTACAATAAGAGTAGTGAATTTGTTTGCGGGTATGTTGATTCTGATTTTGCAGGTGATTTGGATAAGAGAAGGTCAACTTCAGGGTATGTCTTTACTCTTGCAGGTGGAGCTATTAGCTAGATGTCAAAGCTACAAAACATTGTTGCTTTATCCACTACTGAAGCAGAATACATTGCTGCTTCGCATGCTTGCAAAGAAGCGGTTTGGCTGAAAGTTTTGCTTGGTGAGTTTGGTAGGTTACAGGATAACATCAAGTTACTTTTTGATAGTCAAAGTGCAATACATTTGGCTAAGAATCCGGCCTATCATAGTAAATTAAAGCATATTCCAATAAAGTACCATTTTGTAAGATAGGTTATCACTGAAAGGGGAGTCTCTCTTGAAAAGGTGCATACAAAGGAAAACTGTGTAGACATGTTCACGAAACCAGTTTTGTTAGAGAAGTTGCGTTGGTGTTTGGCTTCTCTTAGCTTGCAGAAAAAATAAATAATAAAGAAACAGGGCATCAGGCTAATTGTTGTCAAGGTGGAGATTGTTGAGATTTTCGGTTTTAGTAAAATAGGCAAAAATCTCAGTAGGTGACAACAATCAGATTTTGTTGCTATATTCGCTCTATTTTGTTGGGAGAGAGTTAATGCAGCCTATACCTATTGTAAGAAGATTTATGAGGCAGTTTGATTCTCTTGGCTATAAAACAGGTGTCCATACGGATTGGAGGGTGTATGAGAGTTTGTGAGGGAATTGAATATCTTATAATCTCCTGTTTGATAATAAAGATTGCCGATGCCTATGTTTGGTGGACGTAGCCCAAAATGGTTGGGTGAACCACATTAAACTCTGTGTCTTCTGTGTATGGTTTATTTGTTGTTGTTTTCTTTTAGTTTGCTATGCACTAATTGTTCCAACAAAGACAATAAGTAGGTCGATAGTTTCAACTACGTCCCATTCCCTCCACTAGTAGCAACTTAAGAAGCACTAGATATGTGGCTCTCATGCGAGGTCCGACACCACTCTTGTTTGGTACATCCCATCAAATAACAATAAGGTAACTTAGGATAAAATAAAACGATATGTGCATGCGTTAGATGTGGTCATAACATAAACTTGCAAACTCGATTTGTCGAATAACCCGCAAGGTACTAAATTTGGCTATTACAGGGTAAACTACTAGAAATTACCTCGTTAGTTATTTCTCTGATGACGGTAAAGGCTTCTTGGATTATAATTTTAGCAAACAAGCTTGCAGTGGGATGCAAGTTGCGTTTTTAGATGGCATTATAAATACATGACTCTTCCATAATGAGTTGGTTCATGTCACCATTTCTTCCATTTAGTATGTATACCTTGTGACTTGCCCAAATACCCCTGATGCCTTCTTCAGGTTAATGTTCATACTAATCTCTTTGTAAATTTTTTATTTTTCCTTCTAGGAACACCATTTATTTCAGATAGCTTAGTGTTTTTCCTAGAAACCTTAAAGAGGCACTTTTTGTTCATTATTGTAATTTTATGCTTGAAAGACCAATGTCGATGGTACATGCTCTTGTCATGACATCTCATTTATCTTTGTTAAATGCTATTACTGCATTGGAAAATATCTCCGAGACCACTACCTATTGAAATATCTGCGACATATTTTATAAATATTTCCAATGCATTCTTTAAATATTTCCTCTATAATAAAAATACTCACATTGGAAGTTATAGTTTTGTGCATGTTTGTTTGGTTGTAAGTAATTCTATGGGTGAATGATATCGTTTCGTGGAGAATTGTGAGCCATGTTTCCATGTGCTATATTAAATTGTCATAGTATATTAAATTGTCATAGTATGGCAGCGAAGGTAGGAAAAAAAGGGTGGTTCAATATTTCCTATCAGCAGGCTGCAAAATGCATGTATTCAATCATGTTCATCAGCAAGCTGTGAAATGCATGTGGCCGATCATGTTCTAAGGGCCTCTTCAATCTGCTACCTTATTGGCCATTGGTGAGGGCAAGTCCCTAATGTAGGTTTTGTTTTCTCTATTTGTTTCTATGTATGAATAGTGTGGACTATCCTTATCATTATTTCCATATTACTTAAACATTGTTGAGATATTGTAGAGGATAATGTACTTGCTTGGTTGTGGATTATGTCAAATATACCTTTCTTTATTTTCTTTTAATTTTTATTTTATTTTTGTGTGGGAAGTTTGTCTATGCAAATAATTAACTTAAGGCGTTAGAAATTACAAATTGCATTGATAGGGTTTTTCCAACGAAGGTCACACGGACTTTTGGATAGATGCCAAAGCAGCGTATCTTCCACGAAAGGAAACAAATATTAGTTCAAAAGTCTTGTATGATTCATAATGATAAAAAAAACAGCATTCAATAGTGTCTGCACTAACATACAGTAATGTGTGCTGACTTACAGTTGAAGAATTTCAGGTAGTGGATGAAGTGGTACCCATCCAAGCCGTACACATATATGACCAACGTTTGCGTCAAACTAATGTCAGGAATATGATATCGCTAAGAATATTTCTGAAAGTTAACATCAGTGTTTATTCCATTTGTAAAATAACTATAGAATGTCAATTGAAATCTACATTTTAATGCTTGAAGCTTCAGGAAAAGCTTTATAACATCACTTGGATTGAAAGTTAACATCAGTGTTTATTCCATTTGTAAAATAACTATAGATTGTCAATTGAAATCTACATTTTAATGCTTGAAGCTTCAGGAAAAGCTTTATAACATCACTTGGATTGTCATGAGTTGTGGGCTCTATGAAAAATGGAAAATAATCGATAAAGGAACAAGCATCTGAGAAGCTTCAGGAAAAGCTTTTGGATGTCCATTATGTGAAATGCCTTCTTTTCATGTGTGAGAATTGACCAAACAAAACAATATTCAAATTTGACAATGACAACATGTCAAGGTAACTAATGGTATGCTTTAATTTGCATGACTGCTCCTTTTTTAACAGGGTTTGACCCAGTTCAAGATCAGTAAGTTTACTGTTATATATGGAAAAATACCTGGTAGAATATAACTATAAAAGCAAACAATTTAGATAACATCTAAAAACAAGATGGTAATGATATTGACTAAAATTTAATGTTTTGTTAACATGTCTTTTAGTCGAAGTCAATTATATAAATTTCAATTATGCATTTATTTATAATTAGGCAGGTATGTCATTGTAATGCAATATTCTTATATCATACTATAATAGTTGATGCCACATTAAATGAATTAATTATTCACCATGATATTTATTGTTCAAGTGCATATGTGAGCAAAAATTCAGTGCTTATTAGTCCACACAGTGTGGCACTATCGCAAGGATTGTATCAATCACTTTGATTTTCCATTGATATTAGTTTATGTTTCACGTATATATATATTTCAACGTTTTATTGGCCAATATATTAGCTCAGTGGGGCATAACGCCATCTATATAACTATTTCATGGGTGATCTTCATGATCTTGGTGCTATTAGTTCGCACAATTCAAGGTGGCAATGTTGGTCGTCGAATCCCGCGAATGTCATGGAATGGAGAAAGATCCTGGGATTCATGATTAAACAACCACAATATTTTTTTCTTCTCCGCCACCAACGAGGATAATAATGGTGGCTAAATGCTGCCTGCATGACTATCTTTCTCATGAGCAGATGAACTAGTAATTTTTCATGCTGGATAGGAGCTTCAATAAAAAAAAATTCATCAAATTTACTAAGTTTTACACCTCTAATGGATTTATCATCTAATTTAGAGGCTCTGTGTTTGTTGATTTTGCACGTTTATGGAAGAAAGGAATATATGGTAACTATCGACTTCGAATTGTTCGTCGAAATCAAAGATCTTAGGGCTTTAATTGCATGAGAAAAATTGTCTATCATAATATGAAAGGTTAAATTTTAATTTTATGTATTAATTTATTTCAGGAACAAGTGAACAACATCAGTGCAATCTTATTCAATTTGTACTTTATTTTGTGGGTAAAGTAAGACAATTTATATTAATTTGAAAAAGTGATATATATATATATAAAAGTTTGTTTTAAAGATTAAAAATTTGACATGAGGAAACTACAATTTTACTGTTTAAATAATTTTTACATTATATATTTAGAAAGTTACAATTTTATCATTTAAATTTTACAGTCATGATTAGAACAATGCCACATCATAAAATCATAATAAAATAGTAATTTTCTTTAGCATATCGTTTTTAAGGAGAATCCACATGGATTGGTGGAGAGGATGAGTGTCATCATCTCATAGGGGTGAATGAAAGTCTACTAGCCTCTTGGCCAAAACATTGTTGTCTAACTTCTATAGTTTTTCCACCATCTCAACAAAACCTCGCTGCCTAACTTCCATAGTTTTTCCACCATCTCAACAATGCATGCTAAAATTGCTTGATGTATGTCTAATAATTCCATGGGAGCCATTCTCGTGACAATTTTTATATATCAATATAAATTGACAATAGGCATGTAGGAAGTCCAATAAGATAGAGTTGAAGTGTTGGTTTCCAGAACCCAATTCCTTGTTTCCCTATTAATATCATAATCTAAAATGAATTTGTCTCTATAACAAAACTCTTGCTTGACTTATGATATAGTTCTATGAACTTCTCCTAGACTACCTTATGTTAAACAAAACATTCATAAATGAGCAACAACCAGAGCCTGAGGCTCATAGGTTGAAGGTTGTTGTGCCTTTGGGATGGACTTGAATGGTGGATCTACCTCTTTTATCTCCTCTATGACCAACTGATACAATGCTATGCACCATACCAAAAGGGCAAAGAGAAAAAAGAGAAAAAGGTACAAACACTAGAACATGAAACATGATGCCATAGGAGAAAAGCATGAAAAGCGTCACGGGGAAGAGAATGAAACACATAGGAGAAGAAAACCCAACTCAATTTAAGGAATCAAGACTAGTTTCCAAAGAAATGCATGGACATGTGAGACCACCATGTTCAAGTAGAGGGAATAAGTAGAAAACGAAGGTACAAACCCAATAACCACCAAGAGACCAAGTGATGGGAAGAAAATCATGCAATCGATAAAACAAAGTTGAAAACTTAAGAGAAAAGAGGATAAACCTTAAAAAGTTGATAAGAAGGTAGAGTTATTACCACCATATCGAAGTGTGATGCCACCCAGAGCATGGACCTTATTCCAATCAATTCTAGTCCACAAATCTTGACTTTTAAATGGAAAGCCAAGAATAAACTATAAATTATGGAATTTCTTTTTGAAACTCCACATCGATCCCATATTCCAATTCTTTGGGATAGCCAAACAGATACGGAAAAAAACTAACAGCACAATCAAATTTGGAGAGGATAAATGTTAAACATACATATTATTAATGGAAACACTATACAAAACCAATAATAGCATAGTTTTAGCAAGAAAGTTACCAATTAATACATTCATCCCAAATCCTGGGTCATGACGCTCCCTAAACTTTGTAAGCTTCACCATAATTATGATAAATGCATGCTTGAAAGTGGACTTTAAAACAAGTTGTCCTATCATTGCCTCCCACAGATCAATGTTCACAATGGACCATACCTCCCATGAGTTCATCGTGTGCATAACCATTGGAGTGAACCCCATCATGCTTGTAGAGTGTCATTTTTGGAGAGTACTACATCTCGCTTTTAATTCATTCACACCTACATCATACAGGTGTCTTGCTTTTAATTCATTCACACCTACATCATATAGGTGTCACATAGTCCAAACTTAGACACCCTTTGTGGAGCTCATTTTACTTTACTATTATTATGTCATTATTGTTTTGATGATATTATTATTATTAATGAGAATGTCTTTCAGATTAATCACATCATTAGGATGTGGTCAATGTTTCGAACCAACTAATGTAGTTCATCCCTTTTCGTGAAGATGAACCACATTAGTTGATTCAAAACATTCACCAAATCCTAATGATGTGATTAATCCAAAAATTATTCTCATTTACAATATGAATCACAAAATCTAAGATCCATCATCATCATCATCATCATCATCATCATCATCATCATCATCATCATCATCATCATCATCATCATCATCATCATCATCATCATCATCATCATCATCATCATCATCATCATCATCATCATCATCATCATCATCATCATCATCATCATCATCATCATCATCATCATCATCATCACCACTCTCACTCTAATATACTATTATTTATACTTTTATAACTACAAATTAAATATTATATAATAATTATAATATTATAAATTAATAATTATATTAAAATATTTAATTGTATATACTAATGGTAAAACATTTTTTTTATTAATAAGCATTTTCCATGTTCCATTTTAAGATTTCTTTAAAGTCTATTTTGGGTAGAATTTGGTAGAGATTCTTTGAAACTATAAGTTTTAAATATATATCTAAATTTCTAGAGAGTTTTTAAGGAAATTAATCTATTTATCTATTAAAAAATACATTCTAAACAAAGAAAAATAACATTCAAACCAAATATTTCAAATTTTAACACAAACCAAAACTTCAAATAATTAAACTAGTTATTATTAATATATAATAATAATAAATAAAATAAATAAATAATAATAAAATTTGTATAACAAATAATCAACTTATTAATAATATAAATAAAATACTCTATATCTATTATTTCAAGGATATTGATCATATCTCAATATTATCTCATGCATATATTAGCCAAGATTATATGTATATGGAGTCAGATATCCCAAATCAAAACATGATGCATAATCATCCTTAACTTTATAGGTTCAACTCAATGATCATAATTGGTTCAATTATTTGAAATTATATTTCTTATTAAATTTACAAGTTAAAAAACACAATTTTCTTTAAAGACACAATTTATCTCCAGATTCGTTGTAATGCTAAAATGGCTCTCGAGGAATGAGGATGGTGTACATCATATCGCACGGTTTAGGGTTCTCCATGGTTTACGGTGCACCCCCATAGCCTACAATTCAAACGTAAATTCCTTAACTAAATTAATCAAGATTCATTTTCTTTTATAGAGGATGTTATTTAGCAAATAAATAATGGATTTATTTACGAAATTATTCATATTTTTCTTGCACTAATTCTTTTCTTATGGAACATATTTATGTTGATTTCGTATGCCCTAATGGTAGCTCCTAGGATAATTGATGTTTGTTCAACTAAATTTACTGGGTCCAATGAATCAATGCTTAAATGGTTGAAACCATTTATTTAGGTAAGTAGGTCATGAATACACACCTTTATATTAATTGATAATTGATTAAAAAATACTTAAGTGTTTCATTGATTATTTCATAGTATATATATCATTTATTGTGAGTATTAGAATTTGTTATGAACTATGAGAAAATGAATAAAGTTCCAACTTGTTTTATGTTTGTTCAACAATAATAGATAGGAAGCATATGCATAGTACCTCAAATGAAGTTGGGGTGTAGAGCTGACAATGTTTTAATACTAAATGATGGGCTAAAATATTTAAATTATATGGTGTGCAAACCACCTATGTATGGATGGATTAGATATAGGACTGAAGTGAAGTAAAGTTATGGTGTACACTACCTACAAAGAGCATCTTGGAGAATTAACAATTTTTAGAGGGTGGATCTAAGTGAGCAATAAAATGGGAATCCCCATAAGTGAATGTATGTGGGGCTCTTCTTGCCCTTTAAACACAAAAATGTTGATGATTTAATGGTGATGTAGGTGTTAGATCAAGAGAGAGTGGACTATGTACTATAGATTATGTATTACGTAAATCGAAACTTTGATGTTAGGAAGTAATGCTATATTTTAGCATTAGTTGATTGAGAGAAATTTGTTAATAAAATATGTTCCTTAAACTATGCTTTTGGTAGAGATTTACATATTTTCCTTAGGAAGAGGCCAAATGAGACCTACAAATTAAAATGTAGAATAAAAAATGAAACGTGATGTGAAAAATGTTTGAATTCACACAAATTTTAAGTTAAAAGAGGGAAAGATCATTGCTTTGCATGCAATATTAGTTAAAAAACATTGAATCTACTCCTATAGCCCATGTAAGGACTAAAACTAACAATGTATATTGCACATTTTCCTTCATTATTTTATATTAGTATATAAAGTTACACATATAGAATAAGACATCGATGTTTCCATAAATAAATGAAAAGTTAATGAACTTAGAATGCTTTTATCCATTTTTTAATTTATTGATAGTTGTTATGAGTTTTTAAATAATTTGTCTCGATAAGTGTGTCATACAAATTGAGCCCATAGGGCAGTTCAATTGATGATTCCCTTGTTGTAAAGTATTGTGTAAACCATGTGATTTAAAGTTCAAATCGTTGTGCGTCAAAACAAAAAGAAAAAAAAAGGTATCATAAACCTTGGAACTAAATAATAAAGTTTATGATTTCTAAACACTAATAATGAGTAAATATAACTATAACAAAGAGTAAATTCTAATGAGTGGTGAGAAATAGACGAAAAGTGTAAAGAGACAATGAATATTAAAGATAAAAAAAATGTTTAAATTTTTTTTACATGAATTTTTTATTTTTTCCTTTAATGAATAAAAAAATTATAAACATTTTTTTTGTAAGCTAAAAAATATATAATTCAAATCATATATATAATAAAATACAAATAATCACTTTTGCATGATTGCTACAAAGGAAACCAATTCCCCCTGCAAGTTAATATGATCCATCATGTTTACGCCTTGATATTGTGTATTCAATGATTTATTAAAAGAAAGTACCATGAAAACTAGTTTCCCATGACTATTCAAGGTAACATAAAAACATATAAGGAGAATGTATCCATAACTCAAGACAATTTCAAGTAGAATGTTTTTGAATTATTCATTAAATAACACAACTCTTTATACTATTTTCTCAATCCTAAGTAGTTTTTGAGGGTTGATCCTCAAGATTATGAATAATACAGTTGGATTTGATGCCCATCAACCAACCATATTTCTTGTAAGTGATTATTCCCTTCGAAACTTAAGTGACTAAATTTTCAATCCAATGATTCCACTTGCACACTACAAATTTTCATTCAAAAATTTAAATTGTGTGTAGAATGTCATCTTAGTTTGTACTTCCCAACTCCAAAGCTTGAGCAACTAAGAAATTATGGTCTTAACCTACTAGTAAGTTTTCTTAATCTTAAAAAAAATGGTTTGTTGTATACATTAGTGTACTAGGTCAAATACCCATCCTTGAAATTTGTCAAGAACCTAGGATTTAGATACCCTTATCCTTTTAGCCTACATCCCCTCCTCCAAAATTTGTGTCTCCTATTTGGTTATTTCCTAGAATTCACCAAGATAATCCTTTTCATCATCCATTACTTTACCAACCACCCTATAAGAAAGTCTGGGGTATATCAAAGAAGAGGCACCATAAATCACCATATTATGTTTCATCCTTCTAGCACCGTTAGCCTAGCTCACACCATGAGGCATGTGACCTTTACAAACTATATAACACCTATAGTCAAACAAAAAATAAGAAATGCCTCCATTCAGGAAAAACTTTTGGGAAGCAAGTGGGAGTTTATTTCTACCTCCACAAACATTGCATCCCACTCAGACCAAGTATAAACCTTTGCCTAAGTGAGTAGTAGCTTATGGTGCGAAACACCGATTCCTCTGTAGACCAAATGCATGAACCATTCAAACTATAAGAAAACAAATAGAGAGAGGACCCTATTACTTAGAAATAGAGTGGAGGATCTAATAGAGGTTAAGCTCCTGATCGATCCACCTCCATTCACCTCGTTGATCGACAATGTTAAATGACTAGTGTTATCGTTCAGCCAAAAAACCAAGGAAAGGTGGCACCACTAGGTCCATTAAAGAAGCTTAGTTTTCCCTTGTTCATTTCCCCATGGCTAGTCATCCTAATAAAACCAACATTCTACTTTTCACCACTCGTAATCCATGTGCACAAGCCTCTCATTACTAGTTGTGACCAATATGAACCTCTAGAATCTTCCCATTACTAGTTGTGACCAATATGAACCTCTAGAATCTTCCATTACTAGTTGTGACCAATATGAACCTCTAGAATCTTCCCTTGATTGCATCGATTTAAATTCGATAAGGGGTGAATTTGCACTCCTCCCCCATCATTTCCATTACATTATACTAAGTGGTTGTGACTTTTCCGTGACTTAGAAATGATGAGGTGTCATATCAGGTATAATGACAAAAACACTACACATGTGAGCTCTCATGTGCCCCTCATTAATCGTAAATCTAAATGAATTTATTTGAGTAAAAATATTTTTAATTTAATGATTAACGAGTATCTAAATGAATTCATTTTACTAAAATTATTTTTAATTTAATAACTATTTTTAATTTAATAATTATTTTTAACTAAACATTTAAATGAATTTATTTTAATAAAATTATTTTTAAATTTAATAACTATTTTTAATCTAATAATTACTTTTAATTAAATATTTATTTTGTATTAGTTATTTTTCATTATATGATAATATATATTTTATAATTATATTAAAATAAGGGTTCAAACTTTTTAATTTTGTTTTAAAAATATTTATAAAAATGGCTGAAATTTAATTTTGAAAGAATATTCTTGATCATATAATACAAAAGATAGCTTTTCTTGAAAATCTAAAACATATATCTCATTTGATTCTCCTTGAAAGTCCAAGAATGAGAGCTAAAAATGAAAAAATGCATCTCAGCCAAGAGCTTAATGTCTCTTAGAAATGGTTTCTAAGGATGACCATAAACCAATGTGGGGAAACATAAGGTCTCAACCAACACCAAATCTGGAACCTTCATAGCAATTCTTAGAACAAACAAAGAATGTAGTTTTAAGGTGACCATTAATTCTTGAACTATCAATGTAGTTCCTCGAGCAATTCCAAATATGAAAGTGCTCGTTTAGAAACAACTCATTCAACAAAAAATGAAATATCTCTAGATATAACTCTGCATTTAACTAGTACAGGGTGTGGCTCAATCTTACTTATGGATCTCTGGCTTAGGCTCGCTTGACAAATATTTGAACCTGTAGCAGACTATCTCAACTCTATCAATCCCCCCCTGTCAGATACAGGGTGATAAGATGAAGTATTCTTCATCACTGCATGCCTAGTCAATACTCTCCAACATATCTTGCGGTATGACCTATAGATATTCTTGGCAGCTTTGGACCAATCCAAAGGAGTAATCCACCCAAAAATAACTTCCGCTCTTACAGTAATTTTCTTTCTAGAACACTTGTTTGAATGGTGATTTCACTTTCGACAATTCTCACATGGGTGAAGATCAAAACACTAATCTTTCACATGTCCAACTCTGTCACAATATAGAGATCAATCAATTTGTTCTGGAACAACATCATCCAGAAATCTAACCCTACGAAATTTTATAGGTTTAGAAAAATCAAGAACATAAAAAGAAACATCTTTATCATATCCAACACCAGTTATGTCTTTTTTTGTGTAATTTCTTCCCAAGGTCTTATAATGGGTTTCACATCAATAATTTTAACTCCATCCAAATTCTCTCCTAAAATGGCTTCATTACTCTTCAAATATTATTTGGAATTAAGATCGTCTCGATATACTTGAGACTCAATCTAGAGAAATTCAATTGTCTCCAATGCATCATGTAATTGCACTCTAATATCAATAAGACATACTTAATTGATATTTACAATTTCATCAACACTAGAAATAATGACGTTATTTAAGATTTCTAATACATTTTTAACTTCAGCCATTTTACTCAATCTCTAGTGTGACCAGGTTCAACTGAAAATGCACCCATTTTACAAAGTAATTCAATGACTGAGTATGACAACTTCCAAAATTACCTTCCAAAATTATCTTCACAAGGATCAAATCCTTGTGACCTTTAACATACGATGTTACTATATGAAATTTTCAAACCACAATGTCCTTTTATTTTCTTGATTTTATATTCAGAAATTCTATAACTCATTGTTAACCAAATTAAACTCAAAGCTCAATCAAAATTTGATGTCAACATCTTTTGTAGGAACCAATGGCCTTTTCTTCTCCCCTTCCTTGTTTGTACAAAATGTGGTCACGTTCTCTGCTATCTGGAATAAAACTACGCGGTAATTCATACCTCAAAAATTCATAAAATTTTCCTTTGGATGGATGTCAATCAAAACAATTTTGAAAATCTGTAATGATACAAACTTTAATCTCTCGGGTTATTTTATGAGCTTCAAATTTTTAGAGTGAGGCGGTGAATCAATATGGAATATCTACACAGCTCTTATGCAAAAGGGCTAAAATTCCCTACTATGTTCATTAAACTCAACAATGCTTTTCCTTTGTTTTTCTTAAATCCAAACTGAAAGCTACGATGCTTCCAAACAGATATCATAGTTGAAATAACTTTTTCGATGAAAAAACAGGGATTGTATCTTAATAATACAGAAACTGGCGATCTGAGGAAGCATACAACAAATAAAATAATAATTTCTTACCAGGATTATTTTGAACTCCTCTAGAATTTGTGTTATACCTTTCTATATCTCAACAAATTTCCTTGAAATATAATTCACTAATAGTTTGCAGAGACTATTCTTTAGGTTCCCTCTCTTCTTCTAAGATAGTGCAAAAACTGTAGCGATGAAAAACAAAAGGTTCTACATTAATCGAACCAGTTTCTTGTTTAAATGATTGCTTTGAAAGTGGGTGTGGAACTAACAACTAATACAAAGGATTTTTAAACACATTTATGTCAATGTGAGTAATCTCGATTAGTATGGATCTAAAATCATCATTATTTGCTAATTTTTCACATTTAAATTGAATCCCGCCATTGAAACACAACTGGAGTGAAAATCTTATAATAGATGGATCATCAAGAGATCTTATAATATACCTTAGATGACCGTATCCAATAGTTTTCATGATCATCATCTAGGGAGGTCGCACACCAAGCTTTTGTTTTCATATTTAAATTTTAGACAATGTTGATTTATGTACGAATTTGAAAAACATCCATATGTGAGGCAGCACACATTGATCTATTCTCAAATCATTGATCTATTCTCAAATTAATTAACACTAGATCAACATAATTACCTCCTTTCATGGGGTGATTTCCAACCACGATCAATTTCAAATACACATCCAACTTCTACATTTAACTCTGCCAAGTTTCTTGGATTTTAAGGGAACAAAAATAGTATTTTTTGTGGATCCGAGAAAGAAAACAAATAAAACAATACCCTAATGCAACATATAAAAATATATATTAATTCAAACATATCACTGTGGATTAGTGAATATGTCTTGGTGAACCCAATGTAAATATTGCACCATCAATCCATACGAAAGTAACTTAATTCTAAGTTTCATAGACCAGCCTGCCTTGGAAGAACCATCCTTGTTTATGCTATAAGTGATGCAAAGAGTTAAGAATATTACAAGTTCCAGCATATTAAGAATATCATAGGAAACTCATAGAATAGTTTTCATACATGTTCTATTGGAATAATTTAGCATAGAAGAACCAACATCGCAAATTCAAAGGTCATTCAAAGCCTTTGAAGTGAACCACAATGCACTTCTATTTGGAGTCATAGTGGATACCGAGAGACTAAAAGAAGGTGAAAACATTGAATCATTTGCATGAAGACCTAACCCTTTAGATTGAACACTTATGCTTTGCAGGGTGGCTTCACATAGAACACAATGACTTCACACAACAAACAATGATTGTGGATCTATTCCAACTTCCCCATATTGGTCCATAAATGCCCAAACTTCAATACAAAAATAATTAATGAACATTCAAACTTGAGGAATGCTTTGATTCTTAGACTTTATCAATTCTCTGATGCACTGGTTGCTTCACATAGGTCTCTACCTCTTTCGCATAACTTTTGTGTTGAGAGGAAACCACATAGTAACAAGGCATTTTACACTCCCCATGATTCAAATTCAGTTTGAAGCACATGCAGGGAACAAGCTCCACACAGTGAGGCAACAATGATATTCCACGAAGTAAGGAGGAGCACTTAAGAATGCCACAAAATTAGTGGCTCAACTAAATCAATAGGACAGATGAACAACCTACTATGATATCACTATTAGAGAATAATATTGAAAACCAAATCAACTATATTAAGAATTGATGTCAAAAAATGATGTACACAATAGACATATAAATACATTAAAAAAACCATTGATTAAGTTTCTGGATCTTCTTGCACTCTCGTAACCACTCTCGATAAGACAAACCTAATCCCGAGGATTATTTGTCTACCAAATCATTACATAAATTAAATGCAATGAAATGCAATAAGAAAAACAGAATCCCTTATATCATGTTATGATCCAAATTTTGTAATGAAAATTTATACATTTTTAAAATGCTTCACAACTACAATCTCATTAGGTTTTTAATTCATTTATTAGTATCATGTGTTTCCCTATAATTTTTGCAATTGTAATAAACATGGTGTAGCTTCCATATTTGTGTACTTTTGTACTACATGTCTGATGTTCAAGGTGTTGAAAGGGTTAAAAGGCCATGTCAAAGTAAACATGGCGTAGCTTCTATATTTCTGTTGTTTCGTGCTACCTAACTATTGTTGAAAGGGTTAAGACATTGTGGCAAATTTCATGTCATTGTGACATGTGGATTCCTGAACATTATAGAGAAGAATGGATTGGAAATATGGTTTTATCAAGGTATACTGAAAGCTTATGCAATTTGCTCGCTTAAAACAATTACCCTGAGTTAGTGAAACCAAACAATTGTACTAATTTATGCATTCAATGGTGGTTCACTATACTTACTACTAGGTAACCAGTTTTGATGTGTAACTTTTACAACACATTGTAGAGAAAAACATATTGTGGTCTTCACAAGGGTTAGTTGGATGAGGCATCAATAATGGTTGCACTCTTCAAAGGGTCGATTACATGTTGTTTTCCTATTCAAAATTGTCTTAAATTATCTTTTATAATGACAATTAGAAATATTAAATGATAAATGAAATTATCTCGATTACAGACATTGTGCATCGATAATGATAACATTTTTAATATGGTACCATTTTCCATAATGATTAGTTATATGAGATTGAAACTTTTTTAGTCCAGAATTATCGTAAGTAACTTATGAAATAATAGATGTTATTAAATTTATTTCTAATTATTTTATTTTTAAAATATTAATAATAATATAAATTTAAAAATTAAAATTTTAAAAATATATATTAAATTATGCTACAATTTTAATATTTTGATGAAACATATTAAACTAAAAGGAAAAAATAGATATATAAATGGATGAGTCAAATTACAATAATTTAATAACGAAGTTTCCAAACCATCAAACCAAAAGCCATGAGAAATAACCACCATCATTACTCCCAAGGGTGAGACCCAAGGAAGGATCCTTACAAAGGAGAGGATTCATCAAACGAACATAGACGTGAAAAAGAAACATATATAGGTTATATTAAGTTAATAAATGGAAATGATATCACAACTAAGATGCTTTTATTTCCAAACAATTAAATTAAATTCCTTTTCGAAAACATTATACATTATCCAGAAGTCATAAATAAAATATTCTTATTTATAATTTGTTTCAAGTTATGGTTGATTATGGTTAATTATAATTAAAATTTACAAATGTTTAATAATATTAATATGTTTTATAATATATTTCCTAATAATAAAATTTAAGAATCTTTTATTTATATATTAATTTAAACATTAACACATGTTACTCATAATTGAATTGGTCAATTATAGTAAACATGAACATCATGTTCAATCATGATTAGAAGCGAGAATTATGTTCGTCATTCTTATAGTTAACTATATACATCATGCTTGATATACTTAGAGTTAACATGATGACATAGTGAAATATAGCTAATTGTTACAGTGAACTTTAAAATCATCAACCATAATCAACCATATGCTTACAATACAAAAAAAATAAAATATACATCACAATCCAATGCACAAAAATTGGCATCACAATGTGATGAACATAGTAAAAAAACAGCCAACCCTTATAGTCAATGTCTAAATATTCAATGTTAATTGACCATATTCAACTATATTTAACCTTAGTCTATCATTGACGACCATTCTCCACCTTAATCAATCATAATCAATGTTTAAAATTTTAATAATATTGACATTGATAATAATAAGATTTATTAAGTACATTCAATAATGTTTTACTTATAAGGCATTATATTTAAGAAAGTATCATAATAAGACTTGTATTTAATAGGATTAAATTTTATTTAATATTTAATTCTAAAAAGATCAATAAAAATACCAATAATATTTATATTAATATGGTTTATTCTCTTTGGCGTAGCTCAATTGGTGATTGTCGTGATATGAATTATTGTGTAAACAAGAGATTCAAGGTTCAAATCCCCATGGAGTAACCTATTTAACAGAGAGGAGGATTGTCATAGACCCCAGAGGTATAGTGGTAATTGCCAAATTCGACCTTGTATCATGTGAGTATGATTCTGACCCAATTGTTGATTCCTTTGTTACAAAAACTATACATATATTAATATGATTTATTATTAGTATATACATTTAATATGTTTTAATGTTTACTTAATATTCAAGTTTTTTTTAATATTTAAGTTTTTTAACAGAACTTTTATGAACAATGTAACCATATTCAACTATAGTTAAACCAACTTAAATATGGTCAACCATGACAACTATGGTAATCCATGATTAAGATGGAAAACCACATTCACGTGTAATTAAACATTAATAACCATGGTCAATAATGTTCACCCATAATCAACCAGAATTAAACATAGAAAAACATGATTAAATATTGAAATCATAATATGTGAAATAAATATCAACATCACATTGTATCGAACACAAATTAACACTACAATCTAATCCATAAAAAACGACGTTATAATGTGATGAGGAAAATTGACATTGCATGTGTTGAGAAAAAACATCATGTTGCATGGCAATGAACAAAACTCAACATCACAATATGGAGAATAAAAAAATCAATTTCAGAATATGAAAAACAAAAGATTTATGTTGCAACATAATAAATAGATGACAATGTTACAACATGATGACATAATCATAGATAATCAACTTTTGTAGCTAACCTCTATAGCAATGTTTAAATAGTCAACCATGGTTAGTGATAATCAACTTTATTCACCTATAGTTAGCCTCAATCAACCTTAGTCAACAAAATTCAGTTGGAGTCACCCATGATTCACCATAGTAAACCATATTCAATCATCCTCAACCATAGTCAACTTTCTTAAGTCATAATCAAGATTTAAAATCGTTTAATAATATTAATATTGTTTTAAACTCCTTAATAACATATTTTATTAATAGCATTAACATTGAGGTTCATTAATAAGGGTCAATAATAAGATTTACATCACATGTGTTAAGCAAAAAATCAGCTCACATTGTGATGAACAAAACTGAATGTCGTAATATGAATAATAAAAGAATCCATGTCACAATGTGAGAAACAAAAAATTAGCATCACAATATGAGGAATTGAAATTAAAATTGCAATGTAAAAAATAAAGAAATTATGTTGTACAGTAACGAAAAAATAACAATGTTACAATGTGATAACATAGTCATAGATATTCAACATTTGTAGTTAGAATTTATAGTTAATATTTAAAAAATAAAACATGCTTAACCTTCATCAACTTGTTGATGGTGCTGGAAATCCATCAACCAAGGGGGTCTCCCCAATGTGAATTCCAAATTAGATCCCACATGGTTTGGAGTAGGTGCCCCATCTGGAGTATTGACCTAACCACCATAACTTTAAGGTTTTCCTCAGCTGCAATGAATAACATAAGAGAGTGTGCACATAGCCTTTGAGGTCAACAAGCACATTGACATTGTGAGACACCAATTGCAATATGTAAACAAAGAATTTCATGAGAGGGAAATAATAGTGAGCCTCTAGAGGGAAAGTAATAATATTATCCTGAGAGAGATATGTGAGATCAAGGAAAGGTTCATTACCTATCGAGAGAAACAATTCACATAGACACAATCAGCATTAAATAAAATACAACACACCTTCAAGAAGATGAGAACCGAAGCCACCGAAATAGTTTAATTTCTTTAGTATAATTAGAATGACATATATTGCAAACATTCAAAGAACAATCTTACAACATTTACAACATATAGATGAAGCAGTGTTGCCTTAAGCAATCTTATAATTACTAAGTGAAAGATTTGAGTACACAGTTATAGTGACAAGACACTAGCTCCAATAGTGGACCATTAAGTCACTCATTTGTTCTCCAAAGAATGAAATTCTCTACTATGCTATGATAGAGAAGGCAAGGCTAGCTCTCTAAAGACTAGGCCTCCCAAAATCCCTTTGCTTGAGTTACGAGGGTGTATTTATAGCAAGAGGAATGACCTTTCCTATCCCCGTGACTCTTAAGCTTCCCTCATGACTCTTCAATTTCTAATGTGATATTTGGACTTCTATATGACTTTTGAACTTTTCCCAAATACTCTTTTGTCCATATATGACTATGTGGCTTTTCATATTCCACATATGATTCTTGGACTTCCACTCATTACATTTTGTCCTTTATTTTTCTAATTACATCATTACATCATCAAATGATGTGGCAAGACACATGGACACACATAACGCTGTGATGGAATTAATACAAATCACAACTTGACAATGTTTATATGCACTTCATGATTTAGTGGAAATGCCAAGTTGTTTCTCTTGTATGTTGATTTCCATCTTCCTGAGAGATATGTTTTAGTACTTTGTCTTCATGAAAGATCTGATTTTTTCTTCATCTTCACCCTCCAAGGGCCTAAATGGTATGGAGTCTTCATGTGGTCCTCATCTTTGGTCTCGTGGTGTAAAATGGTGTTCCTTCATCTTCTCTTTTGATGACCTCTTCATGGTTTAAGCTTCACAAGTGTCTTTTAGCATAGTATCCTTCTCTTCCTCTCTAGGAATCATCTTGTCATGTCAAGATATAGCACCTAGAAGTGAAATATACTCATGACAAGACAACATGAGTCTATAAATCTCCTAGTCCAACTTGCTTCATGAAAATGACTGATTTAGCTCACACTAGGAGCTAGATAGGGATGAAGACTCAGGGATTGTGCAATTCCAAGGGCTAGGAATGATGGATTGAGACCTAAGATTGCATAATGAATAGTTCTATAAGCTTAGGCAGCAAGATTGTGTAGTTGGGGAGCTCATTGTTGCAAGCTCGAGCCTTGTGATTTCGCAATGTGTATTTTTCGAGAGAGAGCGGAAGTGGATCGTCCAATTATGCATACCATGAAGGTATTGACACCTAATCCTCATGATTGGGTGAATATACGTAAATAGATAAATAAGTAACATGAAAAGTCATCGAGAGATGAACTAAACTGTCTCTCCCTCATGTATATAGTGAAGACCTACCTGATGGAATATCACACACGAATCATTTTTGCGTTATGGAGTTATTGCCTGGCTTGACATGGTATCAGAGCCAGCTCCTTTTTTAGTTTTTATGTCCTTTGTAACTCCCTATTCTGCTCCTCTGCTCTCCATTCAAAAGCATTGTCCATACTGCCATTTTCCCTGTCTAATGTCTGTCCCAATTGCTATTTGTGTAGCCTGAATGACCTGCTCCACGTAGTGACCTGCTCCACGCAGTAGCCTGAACCGTTATCAACATGAAATGACCTGCTCTGTTTGTTCAATGGATGAATCGATCATCCCATTCTTTCTCTTTTTTGAGGGCAGCGGCTGATCTTCCATAAACTTGACATTCTTCTCCACTGTTTCTCAGCCATAAGTACCATGATCTTATTCTTGTGACCTTCCATCTCATCTCATCTTCAATTTTCAGAAACTGCCTGTGAATTTAATTTAAGCACACCTGTGTGATTCATTGTGTGGTAGTGCTTCTTAAGTGGTGTTGTTGCGGAAACGTGGGATAGAATACAAGCTTAGGTGGTGGTTTGTTATGTATTTGCATGGATTGTATGAATGTTGGAAATAATACTGAGAAGGGGGGTGAATCAGTATTATCAAGTCAAATATTCCTTTCTTCAAAATCAAATGATATACGCTACTTCAGTTAATTAAACCCGCGTATATACGCAACTATGCAGAAGGAATCCCGCGTATACAATGCAAACTTTTAATTTACTTTATCTTTCTGATGTTGATTGTTAATCTGTGTTTGAGAATCAAATAACCAGTAACCAGAAACAGTAAAGCAGAGCAGAAAGACAATCGCACACAAGAACACAAGATATAAGGTGGAAACCCAATGTGGGTGAAAGCCACCTGCTGCAATTGGTCTCTATCTTCTCTTTAATTAGAAACTTCTTTTTACAATTGTACTGGTGCAGTCCTTTACCAGTACGTAGGCTGCAACCTACAGAGAGCTACAACCCTCTCTTGTTTTCCAGCTTCTCCTGGAAGGGAGCTACAACCTCCTTAGCTCTTGCACTAGCCAAGATACTAGTACGTAGGTGCTGGCCTACAGAATGCTACAACCTTCTCTTTCTTTTAGGGACCACGTTTCATAAATTTTCAAACTGGATCCACAAATAACATCAATCAAACATCAAGAATTTTTGCATCAACCAATCACCTTTTCACCAATCAAAACTGAATCAAAATAAACACTTCTCTGACGATTGTACCCAGATCACAGTAACAGTAACCACACACCAAATCTGAACCTAGAACACTGCAGTAATAAACAGAAGCAACTAGATCACAACTCAAAAGATATACGCTGCTTTAATAACCTGAAACCTGCGTACATACGCTTTTGTTGTTGGAACAACCTGCGTATATGCCCCTTCGCTTCACTGAACCAGTGTGTATACGCGCCTTCGCGTCACTGAACCTGCGTATAGATCTATAAAGGATAATTCGCTCTTTCAGATATTCAAACACTAATTAACCCAGATTATCAGACTTATAGATCAGGCAAGCGCCACATATAGCAGATCAAAATCATACAAAGATATTATCATTCAAGCTTAAAGATTATGAGCCATCAATAGAACTTATCCTTCTCTTTGCGCTAAGGTTCCTCCTTCATTCAGATCCAGATCTGCACCATAACCCAAATACCAGTATTCCATATCTAGCACTTTATCAGATATTCAATAATAATTCAGATTATTTTTTGCCACATGATCTCCTTCCTCTTTTATAGTTTTAGGTCTTCCACAATACCACGGTCCAAAACCATAATAAACCAATACCACGGACCCAATACTTGGGATCAACACTTCTAACGAGGTACCATGGTCCAAAACCATAGGTTCAAATACCAAGGACTAACTACCACGGACCAAAGGTAAGTTCTCCAACATATACGCGCTTTTCCTTGCATGAAAGTGAATGTATACGCATACGCGCCTTTGAAATGTCTAACCCACGTGTATACGCGTCTTCATCTAGATGAACCTGCGTATATGTCTTTTCCTTCATTCTGAAAGCCTGAACTAAGATCTGTTACCAAAGAGAATTGCCATCAAGGACAACACCTGTGCCATAGCTCCCAACCTGTGCCATAATGCCAACAATCTCCCCCTTTGGACTTGATGGCAACCCAAAATCCTCAAAGTCATTCTCCCCCTTTGTCATCAAGGGCAAAGCGTTGTGCTCCCCTTGAGTACATGCTAAAATTTCTGCCCTGCTGTGTTGACCATGCTCCCCCTTACTGTAGGCAAGATCTGCAAAAGATGTTCTTCAAGAGGAACCATGACTTATACGTCATAAAAGACCTTCTTATCACCAAAAGACTCAATACATGCGTCCATCACCCAACCAAGTGGGGATCATCCACCCAACCAAGTAGGGATACATCAGAAATTTACATATGAAAACCAAGTTCATTACATGTTCATCCCAGGCATAGTGGGGAAACCAAAATAGGTTGTTACATGACCTTGACACCATAAAAGAGATACCATAAAAGAGATACATGACATAGAGACGAAATATCTAGAACAAGACTTATGAAAGTCACCAATAACTGATAGTAGCAGCATCTGTCAATCACCACCAAGATTTCCTTCTGTTCTCCCTCTGCCTCCGTTCCACCTAAAACCAACAACGACTGTGAACTAGAACCAAAAGCTTCTAAGATAATGCCAACAATGCACTATTAGAAGATTATCTGCTCCCCCTGAACCTGTGCCGGATGGTCTCTGTCAGACCCATATCAAAATATCTTCAACCAGAGCCTGTCCCTACTGATATCCATCAAACCTCCATATACGCGACTGTCTCTGCACAAACCGACGTATGTATGCGGATCCTCCTCAGGCAACTCGTGTACACCCATTTTTCTCTGAAACAGAAAAGTTTTAACAGCAAGATGATGCATCAACTACTCCCAGATTCTGTTTGAGGTATTCAAATGTCTCCCTGGGCAGTGGTTTGGTGAGAATATCAGCAACTTGTTCCTTAGAAGGAACATACTCCAATTTGACCTTTTGTTCCAACACTTGTTCCTGGAGAAAGTGATACTTGATCGGTATGTGCTTGGTCTTTGAATGCATGACTGGGTTCTTTGAAATGCTGATTGCACTTGTATTATCACATAAGATGGAGATAGGTAGTGTACAAGTGATTTGAAAGTCCTGCAAGGTTTGCATCATCCAAAGAAGTTGAGTGCAACAAGATGCAGCAGCCACATATTCTGCTTCAGCTGTAGATAAAGCAATCGAACTTTGTTTCTTGCTGAACCAAGATACTAATCTGGAACCCATAAAGAATGCACCACCACTTGTGCTCTTCCTGTCATCCACGCTTCCAGCCCAATCTGCATCTGTATAAGCATGAAGAGTGAGATCTGTATCTCTAGGATACCATAAGCCATAGTTTTGAGTTCCTTGAAGATACTTGAAAATTCTCTTCACTACCTGAAGATGAGTTTCCTTTGGATTTTCTTGAAATCTTCCAACTATTCCCACTGCATGCATGATGTCTGGTCGGGTACTTGTCAAATAAAGTAGACTTCCAATCATAGATCTATAGGTTGGTTGATGTACTGCTGCTGATTCATCATTTGCACCGAGACTGCATCCTGTAACCATAAGGGTACACACTGGTTTCAAATCTTCCATGCCATACTTCTTCAGAATCTGCTTGAGGTACTTGGTTTGAGACAAGAAGATACCGCCTTCATTTTGTTGGATTTGCAATCCAAGAAAGTATGTCAGTTCTCCAAGCAAGGACATTTCGAATTCTTTCTGCATCACCAAGGCAAAGCTTTGACTCATAGCTTCTTCATTGTTGCCAAAGATAATATCATCTACATACACAACAAGTATTAGCAATTTGTCATTTTCAATTTTTATATAGAGATTGCTATCTGCTGATCCTTTTGGAAAACCTTGTTGATGAAGATATTTGTCCAAATGGTAGTACCAAGCTCTTGGAGCCTGTTTAAGACCATAGAGAGCATTTTTTAGTCTACATACAAGATTTGGATCATTCCCAAGAATGAAACCATTTGGTTGCTCAATGTACACTTCTTCTTCTAAGTGTCCATTCAGAAAGGCTGATTTCACATCCATTTGAAATACTTTGAACTTCTGAAAGCTTGAGAGAGCAAGGAACATTTGGATGGCCTCAAGTCTAGCAATGGGAGCAAAATTTCTTCAAAGTCTATTCCTTCTTGTTGAGCATACCCTTTACACACAAGTCTGGCCTTGTTTCTGATTACTTCTCCATTTTCATTCAACTTATTTTAAAGATCCATTTTGTCCCTATGACATTCTTATCTTTTGGTCTAGGAACCAACTCCCAAGTGTTGTTTTTTTCGATCTGCTCAAGTTCTTCATCCATTGCCTTGACCCAGCATTCATCTTTGCATGCCTATTTTACATTTTGTGGCTCAGTGGAGGAGAGCAAAGCCAAATAGCTTGAGGCTTCTGCAATTGTTCTTCTTGTTTGTATACTTGCCTCTTTCTGCCCCAAAATTTGAGATTCTGGATGATTCTTCTGAACATACTTGGATGGAGTCTTCTCTTCTATCCTTATCTGTTCCTTTGGTGCCTCTTGAGGTTCTTCTTCATCATCAGTCTGATTTGGAGAGTAGCCTTCATCCTCTTCGATATTTTCATAATTTACTTGCCTAGGAATGTATCCTTTTTCATCAACGACTACATCAATGTTGTCAACAATTCTTCCAAGTCTTTTATTGTAACACTTATATGCTTTCCTGTGGGGAGAATAACCAAGGGGAATGCCTTCATTGGCTCTAGGTTCAAGTTTGCCAAGCTATTCATCATTATTCTTAATATAGCATTTTCTTCCAAAAATTTTGAAATGCTTTAATGAAGGAGTCTCACCGTACCAGAGCTCATGGGGAGTTTGAGTGCTCTTCACTCGAACATTTGTTTTGTTTAGAATAACAACCGTAGAAAATGCAGCTTCACCCCAGAAGGTTGTGGGAGTTCCAGACTCATCAAGCATAGCACGAGCCATTTGTTGGATTGTTCTGTTCATCCTTTCCACCACTCCATTTTGCTGAGGAGTCCTAGCTGTAGAGAATTCCCTTCTTATTCCATGTTCTTCACAGAAATCAAAAAATTCATTTGAGGTAAACTCCCCACCTGTGTCGGACCTGAGGCACTTAATTTTGTGATCTGATTCGTTTACAGCCAAGGCTTTGAATGCTTTGAATTTTTCGAATGCTTCGTCTTTGTTCTTCATAAGTCCTAACCAAACCATCCTTGAGAAGTCGTCAATGAATAATATACAGTATTCTTCTCCTCGAGGTGACCTTGTCCCAAATGGACCACATACATCTGTATGGACTAGCTCAAGAGGCCTGCTAGCTGATCCTTCCTTCTCAAGGAAGTTAGTTCTGGTTTTCTTACCAAACAGACATGATTTGCATATTGTGTTGTCTGGAATTTTGATATCTAGAAGACCACGAACTACCTGGTATTTGCATGCTTTCCTTATTTGTGAAAAGCTTAGATGCCCCAACCTCCGGTGCCATAAGCAGTCTTCATCATCCTTGCTCAAATAGCATTGTTGTTGTCCTTCTTCAAATATGTATATATTATTTGGAGTTCTTCTACCTTTGATCATTGTTTTTCCTGTATCAAGATCACGAACACTACATCCATTTGATCGAAATATTACCTCAGTTCCTTGATCGCACATCTGACTGAAACTCAGTAGATTATGCTTCAAGCCATCAACATACAAAACATTTCCAACTTTGACCTTTTCTTTCAACTGAGCAATGCCTCTTCCTTTTATGACTGCAAGGGTATCATTTCCAAAAGAAACTTTCTTTCCCTTTTCTAAAACACTATATGATTCAAGTTTTTCTTTATCACATGTCATATGCTTCGAACATCCACTGTCGATGTACCATATATTTTCCTATCCTTCTGCATAAAAATCTATCCCACATCTTTCTGGTTGCGATTCCTTCATTCTCCATGTTCTGGCACTTGAGGTTTGTTCCATCTAAGTTGTCTTCCAAAACCTGCTCCTGCATTCAGAATCTTCATGACCGAAGTTATTACAAATAGAACATTCAATTTCATTTTCAAGGGCGGAAAAGTTGTTATAGGTCCTTTTTGTGATTCCAGTCATACTTATTTGTTTTTGAGCTTCTCTAGTCATGATTGTCTTATAGGCAACACATTGAGATACTTTGTGAACAAAGTTATGGCAAGAGAAACATTGGCCATTGAAGAAACTTTTGCGATTATCAAATCTACTAGCCAAATGATTGTAGTTTTGATTGTCATCCATTCTTGAAGCAAATTGAGAAGTTTTTACTTGTGGCTGGTTGTAGCTTTTGTTCACCCTTAAGATTCATTGCCCCTGATCTACCTAGTGGTATTTGTTTATTCTTGATGTAATTCGTCCCTGTTTTACCTGGTGATCTCCATTGGGCTTTTGCTCATTCCTCCTTGCTGCATCAAGATAACTCTTTGAGGTGGATGCTTGATATGCTTCTCCATTATACCCTAGACCTGTCTTGATTAGTGGAGAACATTGTACATTGATAATCTCATCCAGAGTTTCATATCCTTTAACAAATTTAAGATTAAGAGCCTTTGTTTTCTCAATTTCTTTTCTAAGGCCAACAATTCCACATTCTAACTTCTCAAGAAATTCTTCTTTTTCATCAATTTGGAATTGCAGAGTATCAATGATCATATTCTTTTCTTCTAAACATGTTTTGAGTCTAGAAATTTCTTCATAAAAACCATCTACATCTATAGCATCCATGTAATCATCATCTTCAAAAGCCATTAAAAGTTTATAATCATTACCTCGTTCATCTTCATCACTATTTGATAGGCCATCACTGTCTTCATGAGTGTAGTAACTTTTCTTAGTTGCATTCTGTTTCTTGTTCCATCTAACAGGTTCCTTCCCTTTGTCAACGTTATCCTTATGAGGACATTTGGCAGCATAGTGACCGACTCTTCCACAGGCAAAGCATTTGAAAGGTAACTTACATCGGAATATTCTGGCCCCGCGTTGAAGGTTTTTGACCAAATTTGATTCTTCTTCCTCTTCTAATGCATGTCCTAACTCATAGTAGTCTCCTTTGCCTGAAGCCTTGAAAGCTGCTTCTCTCCTGTCTGATGGTCCTCCTTTCCTCATTTCATAAGCAGTTAGAATCCTGTGTAGCTGTGACATGGTAAGGTTTCGAAGATTCTCCTTTTCTTCTATTACAGAAACTTTAGATTCAAACCTAGGGGACAAATATCTTAGAAACTTTTTAACCACAATAGCCTCTTTTATTTCTTCACCCAAGTTTTTCATACAATTAACAATCTCATCTACACGAAGGAGATAGTTAGCCACACCTTCATCATTGTGCATTCTGAGATTTTCATACTGAATCCTGAGGGCTTGAACTTTTGCTCATTTTACCTGTTCATCTCCTTCATAGCTCAGAACAATCTTGTCCCATATCTCTTTTGTGGATTTAAATTGCATTACCTTGACAAATTCTGATTGAGATAGGCATCCTAATAGAGTATTGACTGCCTTTGCATTTGTTTCATATTTCTTCTTCTCAGCCGGATCTGTAGGAGTTGCTGATGGAAAAGTATACCCTGTATCTATGATATCCCAGACTTTTGTACCAAGAGATTGAAGATAAGCAGTAACTCTTACCTTCCAATATATGAAGTTTGTCCCATCAAAAATCGGTGGCCTGATTGATGCTTCCCTCTCGTAGTTGCTCATGATGAAAGATCTTCCTTCAAGCGATCAAGCTTCTTCTGAAGAACCTGCTCTGATACCAATTGTTGGAAATAATACTGAGGGGGGGGTGAATCAGTGTTATCAAGTCAAATATTCCTTTCTTCAAAATCAAATGATATATGCTACTTCAGTTAAGTAAACCCGCGTATATACGCAACTATGCAGAAGGAAACCCACGTATAAAATGCAAACTTTTAATTTACTTTATCTTTCTGATGTTGATTTTTAATTTGTGTTTGAGAATCAAATAACCAGTAACCAGAAACAGTAAAGCAGAGCAGAAAGACAATCGCACACAAGAACACAAGATATAAGGTGGAAACCCAATGTGGGTGAAAACCACCTGCTGCAATTCGTCTCTATCTTCTCTTTAATTAGAAACTTATTTTTACAATTGTACTAGTGCAGTCCTTTACTAGTACGCAGGCTGCAACCTGCAGAGAGCTACAACCCTCTCTTGTTTTCCAGCTTCTCTTGGAAGGGAGCTACAACCCCCTTAGCTCTTGCACTAGCCAAGATACTAGTACATAGGTGTTGGCGTACAGAAGGCTACAACCTTCTCTTTCTTTCAGGGACCACGTTTCATAAATTTTCAGACTGGATCCACAAATAACATCAATCAAACATCAAGAATTTCTGCATCAACCAATCACCTTTTCACCAATCAAAACTAAATCAAAATAAACACTTCTCTGACGACTGTACCCAGATCACAGTAACAGTAACCACACACCAAATCTGAACCCAGAACACTGCAGTAATAAACAGAAGCAGCTAGATCACAACTCAAAAGATATACACTGCTTTAATAACCTGAAACCTACGTAGATACGCTTCTGTTGTTGAAACAACCTGCATATACGCCCCTTCGCTTCACTGAACCAGCGTGTATACGCGCCTTCGCTTCACTGAACCTGCGTACAGATCTATAAAGGATAATTCACTCTTTCAGATATTCAAACACTAATTAACCCATATTATCAGACTTATAGATCAGGCAAGTGCCACATATAGCAGATCAAAATCATACAAAGATACTATCATTCAAGCTCAAAGATTATGACCCATCAATAGAACTTATCCTTCTCTTTGCGCTAAGGTTCCTCCTTCATTCAGATCCAAATCTGCACCATAACCCAAATACCGGTATTCCAGATCTAGCACTTTATCAGATATTCAATAATAATTCAAATTATTTTTTGCCACATGATCTCCTTCCTCTTTTATAGTTTTAGGCCTTCCACAATACCACGGGGCAAAACCATAATAAACCAATACCATGGACCTAATACTTGGGATCAACACTTCTGACGAGGTACCATGGTCCAAAACCATAGGTTCAAATACCAAGGACTAACTACCACGGACCAAAGGTAAGTTCTCCAACATATACGCGCTTTTCCTTGCATGAAAGTGCGTGTATACGCATACGCGCCTTTGGAATGTCTAACCCGCGTGTATACGCGTCTTCGTCTAGATGAACCTACGTATATGTCTTTTCCTTCATTCTGAAAGCCTGAACTGAGATCTGTTACCAAAGAGAGTTGTCATCAAGTAAAACACCTGTGCCATAGCTCCAAACCTGTGCCATAATGCCAACAATGAACGCTTGTCTGACCTCAAACCTATCACTTGAACCAAGAGGAACCCATGCGTTGATATATCTCCTGGTGCATGGTGCATTGAGAGTGTCGTTGTGAGTGTCATGCGGGTGAACCCACGACCTATTACATACAAGCACTCTGACTTGCCAATACACTACATCGACAAATCTTGGGACCGCACCTTTGACAGCGCAGTGTTTTACTATTAGCACCGGGGTTCCGAGCTCCTGTGTGGAGGCACCATGGTGCACTAGCCGGCAGTGTCAACTGCGCCTTACAATCCACGCTCACCGCCCCTTGGTGATTGTGAGAAGACTTGTCCATTGTTACTGCGTTTTTGGAGCGTTGTCCAGTTGAATACCCTATAAAGTTTTGTGTATTTACGTTGTCCAATTTAGAGCGTTGTTCAGTTGAATGCACTGTACAGTTTTGTATATTTACATAGTTTTGTGTATTGACACTATATTTTTCTTTCCCATCAAAAGTAAAATTTTGCAGCAAAATTTTTGCAGCAGAAGTTTTTTTTGTACAGTATGCATTCAGTCATATCCATGGTGGGAATCTTTCTCACTTGCAAGGAGAACTATCCTGAATGGACCCGGATGATAAAACACACCCTCATTTTCATTGAGTTGTGGAAAGGAGTGTGTGTCGGAGACAGAGACAATGAACCTATATAGCCTACGACAGACAGAGAGTTCGTCATTTGGGGAAAACAAGGATAGCAAAGCTTATGCATTAATCATAGCATTTGTAAATGAAGAGGTGAGTCACCATATTTCGTCATATTCAACTGCCTTTGAAGCCTTATAAAAGTTGAAAGAACTCTATGACTCACATTCTGCACTTGAAGTTGTTCAACTCATGATTAAACTCTTCACTCTTGAACTGCAAAATAATGATCCTCTTGCTCTTGCATCTGAAGTAAAGTCGATAATGCATGATATCAGATCCACTCAGGTTGAATTGGATATTCCTCTTATCACTTTTCTCAAGGCACTTTATCCTACTTACTCCAATTATCTTGAATCATTGCAAGCAAATGGAAATATCAAAGATATCACCTTTGACTCTCTTGTGAAAAAGTTTGCTGAAAGATAGAAAGCTTTTGGAAATAAGACAGCCCCTAAATCTTCTGAAGAGGTTGTGTGCCTTGCTCATAAAGAAAAACATCCTGCTCAAGATTCTACAAGAGGAAGAGGTGGTCGAAGAGGAAGGGGAAGATATTTCAGAGGCAGGGGGGCAAACATTCTCAAGGAGAAAAGTCAAATTTTCCCTGCATTCACTGCAAAAGAAATGGATCACATGATGCCTCTACATGAAAACTACCATGGGACAAAATTGAGCAAAAAATAAACCAATGGAAAGGTAAAATTGATGATACAGACAAAGGTAAAGCACCTGAATCTACTCACTATGTTGTGGCACAATGTAACATTGGAGTAAATGAAGATTTGTTTAATGCTTCACTTGCTTCTTGGAAAAATGATCGGTTGCTTGAATCAGGAGCAACCTGCCACATGACTCATAGAAAATATTTTTTTGAAGATTTCACTGACAATGTTGATGGAGCAGTATACATTGCATACCAATCAAAAATCAAGCCATCAGGGCTTGGTACAATCAGGCTTAAACTGCATGGTCTTCCAGACTTTCTTCTGAATCATGTTCTATATCTCCCACAACTCAAGAGAAACTTGTTGTCCTTGGTTCACATCCACCAACAAGGTCACTCCATTCATATGTTTGATGGCAAGCTTGAGGTAAGAAAATCATCTGACCACTCACTTTTCATGAGGGGAATAGAAGAAGAAAGGCTTCTCAAGCTGCAAGGAACCTCTGCTCGTCCACAACATTTCTCATACAATTCTTATCATGAAGAAGGTACACTTTCATAAAGTTTATTATGGCATGCTAGATTTGAACATTTGAACTATGACAGTTTCCGCTTGTTGAAGAAAAATGGTGTTGTTGGTTTGCCTACAATTCCTAGGAAACTTAAGCAATGTGATGCTTGCATTATAGGAAAGCATAGCAAACAGTATTTTCATGATTCACATTCAAAAGCACATAGAAAGCATGAACTCATTCATTTAGATTTATGTGGTCCAATGCCTGTTCCTTCTACAAATGGAAATAAATATATGATGACATTTATTGATGACTACACCAGAATGTGTTGGGTTTATTTATTGAAGAACAAATCTGATGCTTTTCAAACATTCAAGAACTTTCATAAATGGATTGAAAATGATGCACAATCTCATATTGGGTCTATGCGCACTGATAATGGAAAAGAATACACATCAAATGAATTTGAAAACTATCTTCGCAAACATGGGATCAAACATCAAACAACTATGCCTTATAATCCCCAACAGAATGGTGTAGCTGAAAGAATGAATAGGACAATCGTAAATATGGAACGATCCATGTTCTTCCTCAAAAATGTAAAGATAATGTTTTGGGCCAATGTTGTTCTATGTGCTGCGTATATAAAGAATAGATGTCCATATAATGCTATAAGAAACAAGACTCCATATGAAATGTGGTATAGACATGTTCCTTCGGTAAAGCATCTTAGGGTCTTTGGTTCCACATGTTATGCCTTGATACCAAAGGTACATAGAAACAAACTTGGTGCAAGAAGCCATAAGTGTATCTTTCTGGGGTATTCAAACACCTCCAAAGCATACCGGCTCTATGATGAAGTAAATAAAAAGTTTGTTATATCTAGAGATGTAATTTTTCTTGAATCAATTAAAACTGACAATGTTGAGCGGCAACTTGATCGCTTTGATAGATTCACAAAAGCAAAATCATTTCAAGAATTTGATAATTAGATTCCACATCTTGAATGGGGGATTCCTATACTAGATCAACATGTGGAATCTTCTTCTGAAGAACACTCTCCTCCACATGAAACTCCAACAATGGATGATGCTTTAAGTGATGTGATTGATAGAATTGGGAGACTCAATCTTGATTCAGTCCCAACTCAATAAATGGAGCAGCCTGGACCATCTGAGAAAGGTCCCCCAAAGTGGCTGACCAAGACACTTGAAAGTGTTCATCCTGATGAGGTTGGAAAGACAGGAACTAGAAATTCAAACTGGCAGAATGGAGGTGATGTGGATGACTCTAATTCACCTGTTGATATGGATGTTTCTTATGATTGTGAATTGAACTTGTCTACAGATTTTGAACCAACTTCCTTCAAAGAAGCTGCTTCTCATGATGAATGGAAAGAAGCAATGCAAAAGGAGTATGATGCCCTCATAAAGAAGGACACTTGGAAGCTGGTTGATCCTCCATTAGGAACCAAACCAATTGGCTGCAAGTGGGTCTACAAGAACAAATATAAATTTGATGGCTCACTTGACAAGCACAAAGCTAGGCTTGTGGCAAAAGGTTTTGCACAGAAGGAAGGGGTCGCTTATGAGGAGACTTTTTCCCCCACAGCAAAATGGGCTACCATCCGAACACTCTTTGCACTAGCAGCTCAAAACGGTTGGAAATTCCATCAAAGGGATGTAAAAACTGCTTTCTTAAATGGAGATCTAAAAGAGAATGTTTTTATGTCTCAGCCTGAAGGATTTGCTATGAAAGGACATGAACATAAAGTATGAAAACTTGTGAAGTCCTTCTATGGCTTCAAACAAGCACTGCGAGCCTGGTATGAAAAACTAACTGAGCATCTTCTGAAACTCAATTTAAAACATTATGATCTTGATGATGCAACATTATTTGTCAAGAAAGTTGGCAAAATAGTTGTATATCTTGTTGTATATGTAGATGATCTTTTGATGACAGGGAACAATGAAAGCTACATTGCATCCATAAACAAGGAATTGGGGGAAAGTTTTGAAATGACTGATTTGGGTTATGTTCATTACTATCTTAGCATTGAAGTAACCCAACATCTGAAGTCCATATTTCTTTCTCAAAAGAAATACATTGGAGATCTGTTGAACAGGTTTGGCATGACAGAATGCAATCCTCTTACTACTCCAATGGAACAAAACTTAAAGCTCACATCTATTGAAGGAAAAAAAATTGAGGATGCAACAAAGTATAGACAGCTTGTAGGAAGCCTCAACTACCTAACTACTACCAGACCAGACATTTCAATTGCTGTTGGAATCTTCTCCAGGTTTATGCAAAAGCCTTGTGAGGGACATGGGTCTGCTGCGAAAAGAGTTCTAAGGTACTTGAAGGGAACTCAAGACTTTGGAATCAAGCATACACAGGTGGACGACTTCAGCTTGATTGGATACTCTGATTCAGACTTCGATGGAGACAAAGAAACTGGGGTATCTTCTTCAGGATATGCTATGAGTCTTGGATCAGGAGTTGTCTCTTGGAGATCATGCAAACAATCAGTTCCAGCAGATTCCACAACAGAAGAAGAATACGTGGCAGCAACAGAAGCAACAAAAGAAATTGTGTGGCTCGGGAAAATTTTTGAAGATTTGCAGGTAAAACAAGTACAATCACCTCCACTCATGATTGACAATACCTCTGCAATAAATTTGGCCAAGAACCCAAAGTTCCATGATCGAACAAAGCACATCAATACTAAATATCATCTAATTCGACATCATGTTGAGGCCAAAACAATCCATCTCTGTCATTGTTCCACAAATGAGCAAATTGCAGACATCTTCACCAAAGCGCTTGGAAGAGAAAAGCTTGAACGATTCAGAACAATGCTTGGACTCACCAACATCCCTTCAAATTAAGGGGGGGAATGTTGACACCTAATCCTCATGATTGGGTGAATATATGTAAATAGATAAATAAGTAATATGAACAGTCATCAGGAGATGAACTGAATAGTCTCTCCCTCATGTATATAGTGAAGACCTGCCTGATGGAATATGACACACGAATCATTTTTTCCTTATGGAGTTACTACCTAGCCTGATAGAAGGCAGGAAGACAACTTGTTTATTAAGACTATGCAATGCGTAGTTTTGGAGGCCTGGCTAAGATGACTACACAATTAAGGAGCTCAGTGAGTTAGTCTTAAGCCTTAAAGTTTCCCAATGCATAGTACATGAGAGAGAAGGGAATAGGGGTTGCGCAATTGAATAGCTTAGGGAAACAAGGAGAGAACTTCAGGCTTGCCACTACGTAATGTGTAGAAGTAGACTAACTAGAAGGGTAGACTACGTAGTTGTGGAGGTCAATAGGGAAAGCTTTAGCACTAAGACGATGCAATGTGCATTCCATGGTGGCAGGAACTGTGCATTGCACAATTATAAGAAGCAAGGGGGAAGGTTGGGCCTTGCTACTACATAATGTGTAGTTTAAGGAGGCTGAGTTAGGTCAAGTTAGTCAGGAAAAATGATTTTCAAGATTTTGAAAAGTGTGGGATCAGTGAGGTAGAAATAAGACTAGGATTCAAATTATGAATGATCACACACACCTAGAACAATTGATGACACAACATTGAACACTCATTACACAAGAACAACATGATCCCCTAAATGTGATGACAATACAAAAACCTCCTCCAAGGGTGACATTTAGGGTAAACTTTGGGACGATAGTGACGAAACTTGTACAACATTTCTCAATACTTGGGGAATATGTCTGATGTATTTTCCTATGATGAATATGACATAGTAGTGTAGGAAAATGCATCATAACTACCTTTTAAGAATGTACAATTGACTTCCTTCGACTAGCTGTGACACTTAAGATACACTTTGCGACGTTGCACAAAACCTTGGGAATGGGTATATTACATGTCTACATGGTAAATAGGACCCATTGGTATAAAATTTTCCTCTTTCAATGAACAATAACTCTGCTTTTATAGTGTGCGAGACCTCCCATGCCAAAAGACGACACCTGCGATATTAAGATAAAAGTGCAAATGACAGTTGCAAATGTGAATGACAATGAAAATGACACATACGAAGGTGAAGATAGCATGAAAATGAAATTGATTAAAGTGAACACAAGGAAAATCAACAATTGTAAACATGAAAGTGAAACTTGCAAAACAGAAGGTGTGAAAAAGCGATAGATGGAACAACTCACTGAACTAAAAGTACATTCACAACCAAAAGTGACAGAAAGAGAATTAAAAATGTGCATTCATTGTCGACATAGGTTGAACATTGCACATGAAATGCCTTGATGGATTGTTCTATGCACGTTCAAGATTGCATAAAATAATGCACTCATGAACTTATTACAAACTGAATATGTGTCAGCAAGTGACTTCGACACTTAGAAACCAAGAAGATGACTTAAGCAGTTAGTGTAACAGTAATCAATCATGAAGCGATTATTGAATGATATATTATTAGATCCTTAGTCGGATCCAAAATTCATGTCTAAGAAAAGTTTTGGAGGGTGTTGATCGCCACGTCAACACATGGCAACACAGTAGTAAGACTCTAGCTTCTTTGTTTAATTTTTATCCTTAAGTGCGAGGTATCAGTGTTTTAGGAGGTATTTTTTCTCCATGTGGATTTTCCTAGCTCTTCCACTTATCCTAATTAAATGTATAGTCTCTTCTATTGTTTTCCAAGCTCAAAACACATCAACATAAGACTAGTCATATCTCAATTTTTTCGATAAGGGAGAAGGACAGTAAGTATGTCAATATTTTAAGCACATTCCCTAGTGTTGCTCCACTACTAGCGATCTTGGCCAATACCCCATCGAAGTCACCTCAAGGAAACACAAGAAGTTATTCACTTCTAACGAGCCTAAACAACATCTTGACAAAGTTTCTTACTCCACCTCTCTGTGCAGGAATCCTTTCTCTTCTTGATCGAAATCCTGTCAGCTACGCGAATTAACCAATATATTTTATTTCTGTGATGTTAGTAGACTTGCATGTGAATGAGTATCAAAAACCACATGTGCATACTTTAAAGAAGATAAAACATAAAGGAAACCATCAAATCAAATAGCACACACAAGTTGATAACAAACTTCATCAAGCATGGATTACGTCTTCATGCCTCGTGTTAAGAGTGGGGAGGTTTCTTCATTAATTATTGCAAGATGATGATGAGTACATGATGCATTATTTTTCAAATACAAGGATGAACTTCCTTAAATAGAGTGGCATGTCTCTCCATGAGATGCTCTTCTATAAGACATCTCACTCACATAAGATCTCCTTCAACATGATAAGGTACCAAAATCTCACAAGAATTGGCATACAAGGATTCCCCAACAAAGTGGAAAACAAGGATCTCAACATCGAATCATCGTCTCAAAAAAAATCCAGACAAGAAATGGTATCAATGCATCATATAAATATACTTCCAGGGACAACCTGAAAACACACAACTCTACTGAAGAAATGGAAAGCAGAGTTGAATTTCTGCACAAAATCAAGAAATCTGACTATAAACCTGACACCTTTATGACTTGATCAAATTTGGGCTCCCCAAGAATCTCAAAGATTCCTCAAAGATTCTCTTCTGTGATTTGAATGAAATTTGGATGCTCATATGAAGAGAGGAACCCCGCCATTAGACTCCTAACAAAATTTTGATTCGAATGAGTATAAAGTCGACATGTTTTTGACATTGTCAAAAATTGGCACTAAGGAATCTCCAAATTCCCCTAAGGTACCTTGCGCCAAGGTTCTACCTCCTGGAACTACGTCATGTTTCCACCGCACAAGGTTCTCAATGGTCTTTGAAGGTTCTTCTACTCTCCACTCCTTCGGTATTCCACTTTGCCTCTCCATTGTTGGGAAAATATTAAGTTGGGGTTTAAATAAAATAAAAATGGGTAGAGTTAACAACATATTTGTTGGATTATTTTTTGGAATATTTTACTTTAAAAACTTTTTTAATGGTCTAACCCCAAGTCAAAGCTCACCAGCTCCAATCATAACATTTTGTGAAAACCATTGATCAAACAATATTAGATATGGTTTATAGCCTCCCACCATATAATACGCTTTATAATACGGCATGTGATAACGATGTGATACGAATGCCCACCATATATGGATTTCTTGGATATTTTTATTGGCTTCCTTTTAATATTGTTCAACAATCATTTAACAACCTAACGATATGTAATTTCTTATGTCATGGGTTAATTTTGATATAACCATTTTTAATAATATAATAATATTTCTATAATTCGTAATATATGTCCCCTCCAACATTTTCATTTTTGGCATTTGGTTTTTTTTATTTGGTTGTTTATATTGTTATATTATCCACCATATTGTTAAATTTTCGTTTTGAAATAATCATATCTGATTTTTAAATTGATTTTTTTATATGGTTTTGTCCTTTATGGGAGTTTTAATATTATTTTTTTGTCTTTTTTTGCATGGATGAGGAGCCAATGAATGAGCACCAAATGTCAATGGTAGATAGGTGACTAGTTGACTGTTATGTAATCCGTGTGTCTCACATGCTGACTAGAATGCCATGTGGCACATTGTGGGCCCTCCTTTTTCCCTCTATTGTCAAACTTCGAATTGCAATAAGTTGGTCATACAAACATGGATTTGAGTGTTTTCTGAACCACCAGAATCATAATTATGAACACTACAACCTGTACTTGGTTTCATTGAGATTTTAATACTTTTATTTTTTAGCCTCTCCATACCCACCTTCATCATTCCTTCCCACTAAAGAGCTTTTGGTCCTGCAAAATATTCAATACATTCTGCAATCTGTTGTACTCCCTCACCTGCACAAAAAATGTCATAAGAGGCCACACTTCCTTCTCCTTCACATTTTTTCTGTGTAGTCATAAGTGATGAACAAACACCTGTACTCTATGAAAACTTGTAGTACATGTTGCAAAATACATGTTCAATTACATGACCTATCATGACCCAAGAAAACCCATACTTTCCAAGAGTTTATAATGCACGATTTGGTCAAGTTTATATCAAAATCATAAAATAAATCAATATGCCAACTATCAACCAAAAGGCCCAAAACATCATCATTTTTCTTTTATAAGTGATGGAAAACAATTCACCACTATTACAATGATTTCACAACATATGATTTACAACATATGAGCACTACAACTTGGACTTGGTTTCATTGAGAGTTGAAGACTTTTATTTTTAAGTCTCTTCATAGCCACCTCGACGATTCCTACCCACTAAAGAGATTTTCGTCCTCCAAAATCATGAATACAATCTGCAATTTGTTATACTCCCTCGCTTGCACAAGAATCTCCCTAATAGTCCACACCTCCTTCTCCTTCACCTTTGTTCTTCGTAGTCATTAATGATGAACCAAGACATGTACTCTATGTAAACATGTAGTACATCTTGGAAAATACATGTTCAATTACATGAACTATCATGGCCCAAGAAACCCCATACTTGTCGAGAGTTTATAAAACACTCTTTGGTCAAGTTTACATTAAAATCATAATCGAAACCAATACCACAGTTATAAACAAAAAGGCCAAAATCGTAATCATCTTCCTTTCATACGTGACAGAAAACACTTAATCACTTTTACAATTATTTCACAACATATGATCTACAAATGTGATCATGCTTAACTACTTAAAAATGGTACCCATCTCTTACCCAACCAGGTTGATGGGATCTCTTCTTGTAGTCGGCTTTCTCATTGACTTGCTTCAATGACAAGTTTCTTTTTAGGTTTCTTCTCATCCTCCTTCATTCATTTCTATGGATGGAGCTCGCAACATGTAGCTATTTTATGTCCACCTTGGTTGCAATGATTGCAAACATTGTTCTTCCTCTATACCTGCTTAACCTTCTTCCTTCCCTGATGTGGAGAAGACCTTTCATGTCTTGTCCTCCTTGTTTCCATTCTTTTACAACACTTGGCAACTATGTGGTTATACAGGCCATAAAAACTACATGTTTCCTATGCCATGCTTTCCACTCATCATTAGTAGTTTTCTTGTAGTCAAGAGGAACATTAACATACTGAGACTTTTTGTACCTTATATTGGTTCTCTCTTTGGAATGCTTACTTCCATTTGAAAATGAACTGCAATCACAATCACTTAAGGCTTGTGATGTACTCTTACCATCCTTCATTATCTCACACATGTGACCTGAAGATTCTCTTGTCCCTTCCTTTCCAACATATCCTAATCCTGAATGTCATGGTAATTACAACACTTGGATGTGATTCGCAATGTCTTTCGCATTAGATCCTAGGCCCTTGCCTTCATATCCCATTTTCTTCACTAAGCTCTAACTAATGCATATAGTGGGCTTTTCAAAAGCACCCAAATCATCATCATCATGTGGACATGAAAATGAAGAATTACCAATAGCGTTTACCTCAATTGTTGCTTCTGAAGTAGGTGATGAGAGATTCCCTAATCCTTCGTTTCACTTCAACTTTTCGAAGGCCTCTTCCATGGCTTGTAATTAAATATGAAATATTTCCTTTTCCTCTTCTACTTTTTGTAGAAGTCTCCTTAATTCAATATTCTCTGCTTGAAGGCTTTGATTTATCTCTTCATTTGAATCATGAGAAGAAGATGAAGAAGATGAATATTCACCCAAAGATGTAGTTGGAGCATCATCCTCTACTCTCTCTTTCTCCCTTTCCTCTTTTGCCATTTTCTCCTCATAATCTACATACATTATATCTACCATGCTTTCCATCTTGTAGAAGGTCTCATAGAGGTCTTTGTGATCCTCCATTTTCCTTCTTTTTTCACGTTGAATCTATGGTTATCATTTACACTCGCAATTCGCATCATCAAGAAGACAACTCTAATACAAATCTTCATCAAGATCCTCTCAGCTACCAGAACTAACTAAGGTATTTTACTTATGTGATGTTGGTAGAATTGTATGTGAAAGAGTATGAAAAACCACATGCGAATAGTTTAAAGAAGAGGAAACATAAAGACAACCATCAAATGAAATTACACACATAAGTTGATAATAGATTTCACCCAGTTTGGGTTACGTCTCGGGGCCTGGTGTTAAGAGAGGGGAGGCCACTTAATAAATTGTTGCAAGATGATGATGAGTACATGATGCATTCTTTATCAAATACAAGTATGAAATTCCTTAACTAGAATGGCATGTCTCTCCATGAGATGCTATTCTATAGTAACTCTCACGCATATAAGACTCCTTTCAATATGAGAAAGTATCAATATCACACTTGAAGTGGCGTAAAGGGATCCTCCAAAAAGGTGGCAAACAAGGATATTAGCATCAAATCATCATCTCAGCAAAACTCAAAATAATACATAGCATCAATGAATATTATATCTCTACTTCCGGGGATGGATAAAAAATGAACAAAACTGCTAATGAAACAATTAACATTATAGAATTTCTCGTGAAAAATCGTGAAATCTGACTCTAAACTTGACCCCTTTCTGACATGGTCAAATTTGGGCTCCCTGGGAATCTCAAAGATTCCTAAAAAATCTCTTCTACGGGTTTACTGAAATTCGGCTGCTCATATGAAGAAATGAAATATGCCATTAGAATCCTATTGAAATTTTGATTCAAATGAGTATAAAGTCGACATGTTTCTGACACTGTCGAAAATTAACACCTAAGGGATCTCCAACATTACCCTAAGAAACCTTGTGTTAGGATTCTACTGCCTGGAACTGCATCATGGTTCCTCCTCGCATGATTCCCATCATTTTTTCAAGGGTCCGCTTCTCTTAACTTCGTCAATGTTCTGTTCTGCCTCTCCATTGTTGGGCAAAGTTTGGCAAAGTTTGGATTCTTGGTTGGCATATTTTATTTTAAAACATTTGTTAGTGGTCTAACCAAAGGTCAAACCTTGCACACTCCTATCATAGGATTTTGTTAAAACCATTAGTCAAACCATATTATATATGGTTTATAACCTCCCACCATATAATACCCTTTATAATATGGCATGTGATAACCATGTCATACAAATGTATCCATTGGATATTTTTGTTAGTTTCCTTTTAATATGCTTCGACAACCATTTAATAACCCAACTACATGTAATTTGGTGCGTCATGGGTTAATTTTGACATTACCATTTTTTAATAATATTACAATATTTCTATAACTCATAATATATGTCTCTTCCATAATCTGACTTTTGGAATTTGGGTTTTTTTTGTTGTTGTTGTTGTTTATATGGATATATTATCAACCATATTGTTATATATTTGTTTTGAAATAAGCATATATGATTTTTAATTATATGGGTTTTGTCTTTTATGGGAGTGTTAATATTAATTTTTTGTCTTTTTTTGTAGGGATGAGGAACCAATGAATGAGCACCAAGTATCAATGGATGGTAGGTCGCTAGCCAACTATCATGTAATTCGTGGGTCCCACCTGTTGATTGGGATGCCATGTAGCACACTGTGGGACCTCCATTTTTCTTTTCTTGTCAACATTCAAATTGCAATAAGTTGGTCATATGTACTTGGATTTGAGTGTCATCTATGCCACTGGAAGCATAATGACAAGCACTGCAACTTGTACTTGGTTTCACTGGGAGTTGAAGACATTATTTTTTTACCCTCTTCAGAGCTACTTTGATCACTTATTCACCTATTTATTTAGTTACTAATAGAATGTGCAAAGGCACTTATTTATTTTGACAATGGAAGAGGGATCCTAACTTATTGAGAGAAAAAAAGGTTGGTTACTTTTTTAATGGATTTGAAAAATAACCAAAGTTAATATGCTCATTTAAAGTTTTTTCTCCTTTCCCTTATTTACTCAGTTGATTCGATAGGTCAAAACGCTACTCAATACAGGACTAAGTTAGAATGAATATCCTAATAAATATATGGGCTTCGTAGTGCAACCAAAGGATTTTCATCTAGAACAAATTGTATTTTTTGTTCAGGCATCATCGACTTTAAAGATATTTAAACCCAAATAGAGAATAGGTAACAGATTATCCAAGCATTATTTTTCATCACATTTCCCTTTTCATATTTAGCCCATTGTCTTTTGAGCCAAAAGAAGCATCTTTCATGCAAAGAAAAATATAAAAGACAAAACAAAGAAACAAGATAAAAGAGCATGCAAATGGAGGTTCTACATATAGAAACCTAGAAACAAAAAGTTTATGAAAGAAAAATAAATGCAATAACTAGATGGGGAGAAAATGCAGGGTGTGTGTGAAGGGTCAAACTAGAATGCAACTAGACCTACTCCTAACCTAACCAGTTAGAAGGTCAGGGCTACATATAATGAAATTTCCAATGTAGCCAGCATAACTGCTCTCGACCTGCATACACAAAGATACAAGTGATTATAGCTTATATAAAGCAATGTGCAATAGAAAATATAAAAGCTTGAATAACTTGCATGACTAGTTGAAGGTATTTACTGTATGTAGAAAGATGTATCACAACAACTACCTCTAACCAATTTGCAATCTTACCTTTTTGATGGAAAACCGTAATCATACAAACCTTGAAAGCTTCTTGTGAATGCACCTTCATTTTTATTGTCCTCCTTAGAAAACATACAAAAATATAGGAACTTGTTGTTATTAGCAAAAGGGTTCGCTATGTATGATGATTCCTGATCTGAAAATGGTGCACCTAGGCTTCTTGTCTAACTTACAAGGACCTCTCCCACTTCCAAAACTTAAATATTCCCAAGTCTTATTGACTATCAAATGTGGAATTTAATGTTTGCTTGACAATATAGTTGTATCCTTATGTATGTTTTAGAAATGTTTATGTGTTGTGAATTGATTTGCTTAAACTGATGTATAAATACATATAATAGTAAATAATTGCAGCAGTGAAACAAACACATACAATAGCAATTTAATGAGGAGTTCACCCAAAACTCTTGGGCTACATCTCCTTGAGCTCTAGTCAACTCGACTAGGCTCTCTGGGATTATGGAAAAGTCCTTTTACAAGCTCTTGGCTCAACTCCACTGTTTTACACAGGAACAATGGGCTCAGAACACCATCTCTCCCTGGCTCTAAAGCTCTTGGCTTCCTGGCCCTCTACTCTCAGTTTGGCTCTCGGCTCTGGCTCTGGCTCTCTGCAAATGACAGCTCTCAGGCTTTTCGCTTGACTTCCAAGTGACTCAACTCGGTTGTTCTGCGCATTAGCTCTGCATTCTCTTTGCCTTCCCTTTCTGCACTGCTCTCTTTCGCCTTAGCTTCCTACTTTGGCTTAGTCTCCTGCTAGCTTCTTCCTCCTCTGCTCTCAATTTTGTTCTCTGGCTCTTTTGAGGCATCTTCCTCAGCTTTTTGGCTTCCCTGGCCATTTCTCTACAATTCATTGTCCCTCTGTGGCTCTGTCGCTTCACAAGGCATAATGGCTGTAAAAACGCATACCGCAGTGTGGCATGATGATCAAGAGGCGCTTACAGAAGGAATCAAGGCCATTTCATAGGTGAAAATAAAAAAATGGAGAAAATCCCAAATACATAGGAAAACCTTCAAAAACCCGACAAAATCCACTTTATCGAACTTCAAAATATTATCGCAATCGCCCTAAACTTGCATCAGGTCCACCTTTGGCTGCTATTGCAATCTCCATCGTTGATCTGCAGGATCCTTGATCCAACAGTCAATATCCCATTTCAGGCAGCTTAGGAGCACGGAGGTTACCCACCTGAAAAGGAAGTTTTCCTCTCTCCTCCGCTAGCCACGTGTCGACCAGTGTGTGGGATCAGGCAGAGCCAGCGCAAAACCATTTTCCGCTTGAGGCCCACCCGAAACCCACCTTTACGGAACTCAAATTATATATTTACATGTGTAAAACCTTTCGGGTCCGTTATATATGGCATGAGGTGCATTCCTTTGTGTTTCGTTTATTTAACGAAAATGCCAATTTACATAGAAAAACCCCTTTCTCAATTCTCAAAATATCTATATATATATATATATATATATATATATATATATATAGATATATATATATATATATATATATATATAGATATATATAGATATATAGATATATATATATATATATATATATATATATATATATATATATATATATATATATATAGATCTATATATATATATATATATATATATAGATATAGATATATTCGTGACTATAAGACCCATCAGGTCCAGCTTTATCGCAAGTTGCACGGCCCGGGGTCCCGCCTTAAGTCTCATGCCATCGCTGACGCCAATCTGCCGATTTTGGTGATCACAACGTCGCTCGGCCCTGGGGTTCATCCTTTGTCTTATGCTGTCGCCGATTGCGATCTGCCGATATCAGCGATCGCGATATTGCATCGGCTTGGGTCTCGCCTTAGGTTATATACACACAAACCCACCTCTAACCTGATATGTTGGGGATCAGTGATTGGGGGTGCTTCCCCTTTCCACTTAACTCCACCTTTGACCTCCTCCAATGTGATTTTTCGTCATAAAGCCTTTTAGGCCATTTTTTTTTTAAGATTTGCCTCTTTGCCGAGTAACAAAGGGCATCTTCTTTCTGCCATAAATTTTGTATCCTAAGTTCATTTTTTCCCATTCAAGTTGCAGTAGATTCATAATGAAAAGATCTCTGCAATGGGGCTATGTCCAGGAACTTCCTTGGACTTTAATTTTCCTAAGTGAGGAACACTTAGACTTAGGAATCTATCCAAAATCCATTTTGGATCAATTCCAATTAATCATAAATCAGATCATTAAATTCAAAAGAATCCTCTTGAAAACCTTGAAATCCTTGAAGGGATGAATTTCCAATTAAAAGTGTGGGATGAGGTTGAGACTCTTGTAAGGGAAAATGAATCTCATCATATTAAAAAGGCTTGTTGAGATAGTGAGGGCTTGATACAACCGACAACGAAGGATGAAGTGCCTCAGTTGTTTGAAGAATATGTGAATTGAGAGATAAACCATAAATATTAATCGATATAAAACAACTACCATCGGAAATGCTTATGGGAAAATGATGAATTGAATGACAGTTGCTAAAATAAGCATCATGATCAGGTGGAATTCTTGTGGCATGATATTGTCGATTAGTAGAAAGAAAATATAGACAGTTTTAATAACTTTACAAATGCTTGGTGTTGTCATTTACTACTCACTCATTGCTTTGCAAATGATCAGTGGTCCAGGATGCATGAGAATAGTGAAGTTGAATACATGTCATGAGCCACAAAAGTTATCAGAGATTAATGAGATCCTATCCATTCAACAATGCGTAGAAAAATATTTCTGGTGGTATATAGAAGTCCAAAAAAGGGTTCCTAGATCAAAAGTTAGAGCCTATAGAAGACCGCCCATGAAAAGCCGAGTGGATTGAGGAAAATGGCCAAGTATGGAGAAAAAATTGCAATCGGGGTCGGCGAGGCTCATCGCATATCACATATCGGCATTCAAATAGGTATGGAGCACTGACAAAATGAGAAACAATGATCAGTTTATCAACGATATCGCATAATGGCAGGCGACAGGTCTGGGCAGAGAATTTATTGCAATTAGCCATCGACAGGATCCTTGGGGCACATAACTAAGGATATCGCATATCATTGTCCCGAGTGTCGATATCACATATTTAATTCCACAGATCTAACAGTTCATCAGTTAGAACACTTGAAAACTTTGTGGGGACCGATATTGCGATGCAGTGTTAAAGTTCTGGGTCCCGGCACATCTTTTATTGGTGATCGGCTATCAAGAGGGTCCCAGGGCACATGCTTAAGGATTAACCATGGTTCACAAGATTTTTTAGGGTCTGATCTACGATATAACGCTATATCATCGGGGAAGGGCTAAAACACTTTAACAAAGGAAATGCCTACAAAACCAAGGCAGACTGCCCTCCTTCTCTCTCCTCCACATGGCATCGATGATTAGCTATCTATGGGCCGATAGGGTTTCAACTTAAAAATACATGCAAAACCACCAATAGTGCGATAAAGTGGTGCATCATCGTGGGGGCTGAGAAAACAAAATTCAAATGAAAAACATGAAAAAACATGGTTCTGAAAGCTGGCATGGAAACTGATGTCAGCAGTGACATGGCTATATGGATGATGACGTGGTCGGTGGACATCTTTCACTCGTTTTTTGCATTTTCAGGGGTACTATGGGCCCATTTCTGGGTGCCACATGTCACCACCCATAGGGTGACACGTGGTAGTGATGATGTCACCCCGGAGATTGATGATCGCTGCAATTTAAGAGAAAAGCTAAAGCTGATGAAGCCAACAACTATGATATGCAGGAAACCCCCGGATGTGATAAAGTATTACATCATGGTCTATAAGGATCTCATGTCTAGACTATCGTCCCACGCTATGGAGAAATACAAAGATTAAGACATTGGCACAATGCGATTGCAATATGTTGGACCCCTCCCTCAAATCTGATAAGTCATGAGCTGTAATTTAGAAAGAGTTTCGGTCTGAGAAATCGGCTAATGAGGGACTTCTGCAAGATAAAGTAAAAGGTCCCCCGCGTAGTTATTGAGAAATTTTGGTGCCAAACACATGGGCCTTTGGTTCCAGCCCTAGTCGTATAAGGAATTTCAATAAAGGGGTTGTAATAAAGAGAGGCTAAGGTGGAAATCCAAAGGTTCCCTTTCACCTATTCCAGATGTAAAATGCCTATGCCCTTTCACCTGATTGAAGAGGTAAATGCCTGTGACCCTTGATACTTCCATCATTAAACTAACAACTCACCCCCAGGCTAGATCAGTGTGTTGATCGTGATGAGAAGGTTTTTATATTGGAAATGACAGAGGTAGACCCAGAGGTGGTTGTAGCAGTGAATCAAGAGAGGGAGCATTCAAAACCAAGTATGGGCACCCCCAAAAAATGGCTCTTCATAACCCATTCTCAAGGTCGGCGTCGAAGGTTTTTAAGATAGAGTTATGATATTTAGTTAGGCAGCGTAGGAGCATATGTTGTGAACTAAATGTAGCCATGAAACATAAGTTATTACAGGGACGGGGCACTGGGGATTTTGCATTAATGTCTCACTTATTCCACGGTTCTATGATGTGCCTTCCTCTGTGAGGCCATTATTACTGTTCTTAATGTGATGTTTTGGATACTGAACCTCCCCTGTCTGAGAGAGGAAGCTGACTTGACAGCTGAAAACTCAGGCCAGGATTTTATTTATGAAACCATGATTGAAAGCACCCCGTATTGTTATAAATAGGGGGTCGTAGCACTGAAAAAGGGTTTTTAAATCTGAGAAGAAATTATGTTATTTTTGTAAAAACTATATCACTTAGTCACATAGATCATGCAGAATATTACAGGATTGGTGGGGATTCCTCCTCTGAAGTATTACAATGTGTTATTTCCCTGTTTCATTCATCTTATATTTTTTCCTCTTTTAAATTCATGCAATAATATACACTATACTCTGATACTTCAGACTTTTCTACATATTCATCTACGTTAAAGTGCTAATACATATGCCTATGTGAGCAGTTGAAATCATATTTTCAAGTTGTTAAAGCATATCACTCAACATATTTGATATCCATTACATATTCCTCTAACTCAATAGTTATAGTGAATCTCATGGTTTCAATCTCTATGTTTTATATATAGAATCCTTTGTGCTTTGAGTTCTATACCGTGAGATGTCCTTTTCTTTGACTTTTCTCATTTATCTTATAAAGCTTATTAAAATTGTAAATCTTTGAAGTGCTTGGCCTCTAATATTTCGGTTATATTTATGGGAACTATGTGTCTATACAAATGCTCAGACATATGGTTTTTAGCTTTGGATTAAAGAACGAACTCTTTGATATATATGTATAGAATACAAGTGATGTCTCCTCCTGCTTGAGAATCATTTGAGGCACACCAATTTAGATGTACCTAGGTAGTGGTCTTGTAATAAATCCAATGTTGTCTCTGGGAGTGACAACATCTTCTAGCACCATTATCGGCGAACATATTGAATCATTTTTTTCCCCCGGGATATGACAAATTGAGCACCCTTTGTGTAGGTGAGAAAAGTCTGGTCTGATTGATTTCACATCACCTTGGAAACTCCACAACCCCTTCATCATCATTCATCACCCTAGATTTTAGAAGGCCCCATACTTGCTCAGACAGCTCACAGTAGAAAGCCCCATTTGTTTCCGACCTTGAAAAATTGATTCTCAAAAAAGTCTATAGAGGGAGAATTCCCCCTACCTCTGCTACCATCTCACCATCCTTTTCCACTTCCTCTTCCAGTTCTCAGCCACTGTTGCTCAAAATTGAGCACTTTCTCCTAAAACCCTAACATACCCTCCTTCCCCTTCAACCACTATGGTCTTGATCTCAATTCTTCAAGTAAATTTCAATCCTCCTCCACCATTCCAGATGGTTCTTCCAGGATGTTTGCTAAACAAGTATGCACCTTTTGACTTACCTCATCCCTTAAGTGTTATGCCCTGGGACTACTTGAAATTTTTTCCTAAGTTTAATGGGGAAGATGATAATTTTGCTGAGAGGCACATTCAGGCCTTCTGTTATTTTTCTAAGAACCTGAATGTAGAACAGCTGGATGTGGTCCTGAGACTTTTTGTACGATCCTTTGATGGAGAAGCTAGAAAAAGGTTCAAAACCCTCCCTGATGCCTCCATCACCACCTGGGAGGAAATTGAAACCTCCTTCACACAAAACTGGGGTGAGAAGAGAGATCATGAGTACCTCTTCATAGAGTTCAATGCCATGAGGAAGAAGACAAAGGAGAATATCTCAAATTTTAATATGAGATTCAATAAGCAGTATAATGACTTGTCTGTTGAAATAAAACCTCCTCCATCTGCTACTCGGTAGTTTACTTGGGATTCTTTGAGTCTGACTTTGGTTTCAGCTTAAGAGAAATAAAATATCCTACCTTATATCAACTCCAGGTTGATGCTCTAGAAGTAGAAGAAAAATTTTCATCCACAGGGAAGTCAAGTGGAAATCAAGAAACCACTGAGAATAGAAGAGGTAAAGAAGAAGCTTCCTCCTCTAGTCAAACTAGAGAATCACTAGGCCAGAAGTTGGAGGAGCTAGATAAACTCATTAGGATTTTGTCACATAAGGTTGGAAAACCTGAAATTCAGAACAAGAGTCCCTGCAAACAGAATTCTCAAGGCAACAATCAAGGATATAACCCACAATATAGAAGGCCTCCATTACAAATACTACCAAGGAAAATAAAGGAACAGCCAGATCAAATCCTTCATCCTCTATATTTAGAAGATGATCACAATGAGCAATGGTCAGATACACAGGAGATGCAAGGAAACTTATATTCTTCTTTCTATGAAGAAGAATAGGAGAATATAGTAACCAAGAGGTTAGTCATGATGGAGAAGCAACATATAAGCAATATATGGATTATTATTGTAAATAATTTGTAGAGTTCATGCTGACACACCCACAACATAAATATAATCTAAGATCTTCAAAGAAGAGGTCAAGAGAACAAGAGCAACAGGAGGAAATTGATCCCCAAGTTACTCCTCTAGTACCAAACAAAGGGAAAGGAAAGTTGAATTCTGACCCTACCAGGATAAAAATCCCCTTGAATAATGAAATAAATTGCTTAGAGGAGTACAAAGAAAAAGAAGCACCTGTCTTGCAGAAAAACACCGGTGGCAATGAAGGAGAAGTTGAGCCAGAAGGTATAAAGAAGACCTAATCTACATTCAACCTTCAAAGGGAGCTTGAAAAGATAAAAAATTATGTTCCACTAGCTGAGCTTTTGAGCAAGCCTACCCATAAAGCTTAGGTATCTCAATTCATTCTTCCACCAATCTCATCACCCACCTAGGTTCTTTAAATATCCAAGAAGAGAGGCCAATGGTGGTCTTTGGGCCACATGTGGAAGAACATGGCCCTTCTACTGCACCTTTATATGTAACTCTAGGAATTCATGATCTTCTTTTACATAATTAGATTTTGGACTCTAGAGGCTCCCACAACCTCATTCCCTTGGAAGTAATGGAACAGCTTCGCTTGGAGATCACTCGACCCTATAAGGACCTATACTCCTTTGACTCTAAGAGAGTCAAATGTTTGGGAATGATACAAGATCAGGTGGTGAACCTAGCTGAGATCCCTATGAAAAGTGTGGTCATGGGCATAGTAGTGGCAGATATTCCCCCTCTCTTTGGCATGCTGCTATCTAGGTCTTGGGGTTCCAAGGTAGGGGGCTCTATCAAGTTGGATCTAACTTATGCCACCATTAACAAATTTGGAGGAGAAAAAAGGAGAGTATATAGAGAATTCAGGTTTGTTAAAATTGTGACCTCAACAAAAGGCTCAAAAAACACCCCAGTGTACGGAAAAGAAAGTGACCTCTCTTGCCTATTTATAGATGAAGATGAGGCTATCACATAAGAAACATCATTCCACCTAACATGGCAGTTGGAACATCAACATGCAAGTGAAAGCAAAGTCTGGAAACTATATTTTGATGGAGCTGATTCAAAAGAGGGGAAGGGGGTAGGAGTTTTGTTTCTCCTGAAGGCCGCCTAATACCCCTCTCATTCAAACTGGGCATTGAAGAAACCAACAACGTGGTAGAATATGGAGCGTTTCTCCTTGGGTTACAGACTCCAAAAAATCTCAATATTGAATGTCTAGTTGTTCGTAAGGAAAATCAGGAGCCAATGCCAGGCCAAACACCCCGGACTAAGGACGTAACGAAATGAAGTATAGGACTTTATTGATAATTTCTTCCTAGATTTTAACATCTAGTTTTTTCCCAAGGAAGAAAATAGGATGGCAAACTCTCTTGCTATAGCTGCAAGTACTTTCAGGCCCCCACAAAATTCTCTCCTCAAATATGAGGTGGAAGTTAAGTGCAGACCCTCTGTACCTCATAACATCAAGCACTGGCAGGTGTTTGAATATGAAAAACAAGTGAAATGATTCATAAAGGTCGTTGGGAAGTTTTCTAACTCCACCATTGATGAAGAAGAAGAAGAAGAAGCAGATCAAGAAACCACTTCATGGAAAGATGCAGTGGCTCGGCACAAAATTTTGCAACTGAAAGGTAACACTATCGCTCACGAACGAGTCCGAGTAGAAAGTATTTTTAATAAAGACGACATAGCACCAAACAAATAGCTCCTTAGATGGATGATCAAGTACAAGATTGCAACATTGGATCAGAGGAGGAGCCTCAGATGAGCAAGTTGTTAAAAGGAATTCACTTGCACTATAAAAAGACGTATTTAGATCTTTTCAAAGCCTACAAAGATTTTTTTTCATCATCTTATGATGATTTGAAAACATTTGATACTAACATCATACAGCGTAAGATCCCTATGAAAACAGGAGTGAAACCCTCCAAGTAGAAACTTAGACAAATAAATCCACCCTTACTCCCCTCGATTGGAAGGGAGATAAGGAACTTTCTACAGGCAAATATTATAGTACCTTTAAGATACTCTGAGTGGGTAGTGAATCTGGTCCTGGTTCGTAAGAAGAACAGAGAGATAAGGCTATGCGTAGACTTTTCAAACCTAAATAGGGCATCTTTGAAAGACAACTACCTGCTGCCCAAGATGGATAATATATTACCAAAGGTGGTTGGTTTAGCCAAAATGTCCATGGTGGGTGTGTTCTCTGGATAATATAATCAAGTGGTTGTTCATCCCGAGGATTAGGAAAATACTGCTTTCACCACCCCGTGTGGAACGTTTATGTATGCTCGCATGGCTTTTCGGCTGATAAATGCAGGGGCCACATTTTAGAGAGCCATGGACATAACTTTTGTGGGGGAGCGAGACAAATTCATGGTAGTTTACTTGTAGGGAAAATTTTAAGGATGGAAATTTATCTTAAAGTTTAGAAACTTTCGTGAATCTTATGAGTCACTAATATGCAAACTGTAAAATGTTTGGTGATATTTTTTTAACGATATCCAATTTTTTAATTAATTTATATAATCTCTATAAAATTTTGGCGATTTTTAGGATAACTTAGTTTATACTATAAAATTTCAGCAAATCACTTTTAGAAAAAAATGGAAATTAATGAATCTATTTTTTGGAAAAACCATGGAAAATTAGCCCACCTACGAATATTAGCCCCTAAAATTTTCCTTGTTTACTTGGATGACATCAAAATATTTTCCAAGAATGAGTAGGAGCACATCCTCCACTTAAACTCAACTTCGAGAAGTGTAGGATACATGGTCTCTCCTTGAATCCTAAGAAATCCCAGTTCACCCTATGTGAAGGGAAGCTACTAAGACATGTAGTATCGTAGGAGGGTGTCAATATTGATCCTAAACGAGTTGAAGCCATCAGCCACATTCCTTTTCCAAGGAATGAGAAAGAAGTCCAAGCCTTCTTGGGAAGAATAAATTTCTTGAGGCGATTTATACCCAACTACGCTGAGATTGCCAAAGGTACTACAAACATGCCCAAGAAGGGAAATGAGGTCAAGTGGAGCCCCATCCCTCATGATTCTTTTAGAAGAATCAAATGAACTTTGGCTAACTCCCCAGTGTTAGCGAGCACCAACTATTCAGTGCCTTTCTACATCTTTTCTTTCGCCTCTCCACATACCATTGCCGCAGTGATTCTACAAAAAGATTGATCCAGATGTATATTGGTGGCCACCCACCAAGTCCACTTGGACCCCCACAATTGTTTCTTTCAGCTTTTTAGTTTCCCTAATTGTAGCACAAGTTACTATTTTTAGCAGTTTTTCAGGTCTTGAACATCCAGAGCCGTTTTGAGGCCCTAAACGACGTTTTTTGGAAAACCTGGGAGAAAGATGGGTCCATGGACCGATGTTTCTCTTCCCAAAGTTGGAGTTCTCGGATAGATCTTTCTGACGATATATTATGCATGTCAAACGGAGATCATATACCAAATTTACGACCCCAGGAAGTTGGTGTACCAATTTACCCAAAACGGGGCCCACATTTTGGTGTTTCATCTTCTAGGGTTAGGTTTTTGGATGTTTAGGGTTTTCCATTGTTTCTAAAAAATAAATAGGCCTTCGAACCTCATTGTAACATAGTTCAGAGGCATGTAGCTACCACATCTCTTCTCAGAGATAAGCTACCATCGCCCTAGCTGGTTTATTTCCATTTCTGTTTGTAAGCATATTTCAGTGTTTTACATTAATGAAATTAAGTATTATTTATGCTGCATCTCTGTGTTTATGGTTATCTCTATAATTTGTTGTGTTCCTCTTTAAATCTGAATCAGTGGTATCAGAGCGGTCTGCTTTTTCTCTGTTTTTCTTTGCATGTCCCCAACGAGGTCGGGATATAAGGAGTTAGGGCTTGAACTAGTCGAACCTTTGCAAGACCAACCTCGCAAATCCCGATGGCCTCCCATGGCGGATGAAAAGAAAGATGAGGGGGCAAGAGATCCTATCAAAATATTGCTTGAAGAAGCCCTCAAGCGACAAAGGAATGCAATGATGGAAAGCTTTGCCCAGATCCTTCAGCGGCTACCCAAGGGTGACGCATCGGCTTCCAACAGCTACTCTGGAAACGTCACACTATTTAAGGTATAAGTTAATTTTGAAATCCCCATATTCGAGGGGCAGATAGACATAGATGCCATCAATAAATGGTTAAATCTTCTAGAGGGTTATTTTTCTATTCATGATTTTTCCAGTCGAGAAAAGATTATTTTCTCTCTTCTCAAAGCAACCCCCCACATTAAGGACTGGTGGGAAACCTACTGCGAGTAGAAGGATGAAAGTACAGGGTCACTATTTTCAGCCACACCCACTTGGAATTCATTTTGAGATGCCATCAAGGAGTAGTACTACCCTGTGAGAAGCTATAAGGATCAATACATAAAGTGGACCACACTACAGCAGGCAAGGGATAAAGGCATGTCGAAGTTTACCAATATTTTCCATACCCTTTGCACAAATTTGGGTATAAAGGATTTAGAGCAGCATTTGGTACTCAAACACAAAGGCTACCTACACAAGTACATCCAGGAAGAAATAGAATTCCTGAACATCTCCTTGCTCGGCACGGCATACCGATTTGCCGTCAAGGTCGAGCAAAAGTTTAAACAAAAGAAGTGAGACTTTGGATCTACGAATCCAAAGTAAGGGAAAGGTGCCCCCAAACCGCAGAACAAAGGAAAAAGCCAAGGTGGCGCGGCCCAAGACAACCCGCGAAAGCTGAAAGAAAAGAACAGCACCGCGAAGACGAAAAAGGACAAGGGAAAGTGGTGTGAGTTCCATAAGAGCTCGACTCACAACACAAGTGAGTGTCGAGCTAAGAAATCACTAGTAATCAAGCTAAATGTTTCAGAATCAGATGCATGTTCCGACTCTGAGTAAGAACTTGATAAGGGGAATGACAAAAGAAAGCAGATTATCGATGCAGAGCCCAATGCCACCGTTGCCACCACGAAGATCCAGAAGGAGGAACCCGAAGATCTAGAGGAGGAGGAGCATCTCTTCCACTCCCAGATGTGGGTAAAGGGCTCCTCGCTACAGTTCATTGTCGACAGCGGGAGCCAAAAGAACCTCATTTCGGCAAAGGTTGTGAAGCGGCTGGGCTTACCAACCACAGCACATCCACAACTGTACACCATCGGGTGGCTTCACCAAGGAAGGGATCTTCGCATGAGCCAACAGTGTCACCTTCCATACAACATCAAGCCCTTCACAGATGAGGTATTGTGTGACATTTCTCCCCTTGAAGTTTGTGATGTGTTATTAGGACAACCATACTTGTGGAAGCGACATGCTATGTATGAATCAAGGCCCCGTGTTGTTATTGTTATTTTTGGAAATAAGTTGTACAGGATACCGGAGGTAGCACCGCCTACCGCCATCTCTTTGGTTACTACAAAACAATGTAGTAAGCTAATTTCCAAAACCAGGAAATTTTGTTTTCCTGATGATACACCCTCAAGGAAAGAAGAAGACGGTGGCCATGACCTCCAGACAGGGCCCCTCCGCATGACAACTACAGAAGGACAAGGTCATGGAGAAGTACGAGGACATCTTCTCCTCCACCGCAGGGGTTCCTCTGCACTCTCAGGTCAAGCACTCCATCGATCTGTCCCCAAGTGCGTTGCTGCCCAATGGACTAATCTATCAGCACTCTATTTTGGAGAACGATGAAATCAAGAGGAAGATTCAGGAGCTGCTGCAGAAATGTCATATCCGTCCGAGTTCATCGCCCTGTGGGGGCCCGATCATGTTGTTACATAAGAAGGATGGGACTTGGAGACTATGTATTGACTATCGGGTGTCAAACAAGATCACTGTCCGTAATAGATACCCATCCCACGGATTGATGACCTCCTAAACTAACTGAAGGGGAAAAAATGTTTTAGTAAGATTGATTTGAAGTTAGGATATCACCAGGTACCAATCGAACCCTCCGATGTGTGGAAGACTACCTTCAAAACCAAGGAGGGCCTTTTCAAATGGTTGGTTATGCCTTTCGGATTGATGAATGCTCCTGCAACCTTCATGAGGCTAATGGATGGCATCTTGCAGCCATTCACCAACTCATTTATAGTGGTATACTTGGATGAAATCTTGATCTTCAGCCAAAGTTGGGAAGAGCACCTCCACCACATCCGACAGATTCTCCAAACACTGCAGCAACACAAGTTATGTGCCAATTTGGAGAAATGCACTTTTGGGATGACCCAGGTTCAGTATCTGGGATATATTATTGATGAACAGGGGGTGCATGTGGATCTAGCCAAGATCCAATTCATTTTGGATTGGCCATCTCCAACCATTCCGACAAAGCTCCACAGCTTTCTAGGTCTTGCCAACTTCTACGCTAGGTTCGTGTTGGGATTTTCTCATATCACTTGGCCCTTGAGTCAAGTTGCCAAGGGAGGAGTGAAAGCAAAATTATTTTGGTTGAAATCTCAATAGAAGACATTCACAGAGTTGAAAGATCGCCTCTGCTCAGCACCAGTGCTCGCATTACCAGACTTACAACAACCATTTGAGGTCGAGACAGGCGCCTTCGACTATGCTATTGGGGTTGTCCTTACTCAACATGGGCATCCAGTGGCATATCACAGTGAGACAATTTCAAACATAGTCCGGAAGTATCCCACTTATGACAAAGAGATCTATTCCATTGTGCAGGCTTGCCAACAATGGAAGCATTACATTTTGGGGAAGGAAATGGTCATCCATATAGACCACCAACCCCTACAGTTCATACAGACCCAAGGGAAATTACAGAATGATTTCCATCAGATGTGGTCCACATACCTGCAACAATTCCATTTGAATATCAAGTAGAAGAAGGGAAGCACCAATAATGTTGCAGATTGCCTCATTTGACCACCAATCATGGCGTTAACCACCGTGCTCAACTCTTGTGGGCACAAGACTTCTGATTGGCCACTTCTCTACAAAAGCGACCCAGAATTCGGCCACACATACCAGACACTCTTGGAGGGTTAGCATGTTCCAGATTTTCACCTCCAGGATGTCATTATATGCCACATGCGTCATCTTTTTGTTCCTTCAAGTGAGCATTCCAAGATGATTTGGGAAGCATACTACAGTCGGGCTGCTGGACATTTCGAGGTCGAGAAAACGGTGGAAGTACTACAGAAGTATTACTATTGGCTGAATCTTCGATAGGATGTTGGGAAGTACATCAGATCATGCACTGCCTGCCCCATTACCAAACTGAACATCAAGAAGTAAGGCCTCTATACCCCTCTTCCTACCCCTAGTCAACCTTGGGAATCCATCTCCATGGATTACATGCCTTCCTTCCACTAAGCATGGAAATGACTATGTTTTTGTGGTCGTCGACAGGTTCTCGAAGATGGCCATTATGGCGGCCTGTAAGAAGAATATCATAACAGAAGACACTGCTAAACTCTTCTTTAAATGAGTGTGGGTACACTTTGGGATCCCACAGTCTATCATCTTAGATCGGGACAACAGGTTCCTTAGTAAATTTTGGTCTAGTCTCTGGTCGATGCTGGACACCAAACTCACTAAGTCAATAGCCTTCCATCCTCGAACTGATGGCCAAATAGACTTTGTCAACAGGATAATCATACACATTTTGTGCATGTACAACTCAAAGCATCCACGCACATGGGACGAGAGTCTCCCCTATGTTTAGCACAACTACAACTGGGCTCTCCACAGCTCGACTGGCCACAACCCTTTTCAGGTGGGCTTGGGATTCCAGCCAATATGTCCCATTGATGTGGCCATGCCATTCGGCTCATGTCCAGTCTGAAACAGATAAGGAAAATAGCTTCATTGAGCACATCCAACATATTCACCAGCAGGTCCATGACATTCTAGAGAAATAAAATGCCAAGTACAAGCAGCGACATGATCAACATTGGGTGCCACACAAGTTTCAGGTGGGCGACAAAGTCTTGTTGCATTTGCAAAAGGAGCGCCTTACTGGAGCCTATCGAAAGCTTAGACCACTCCGATATGGTCCTTACACCATTACCATGGCTGTGGGAGACAATGCATTTGACCTCAGCATTCCCCCATTCATTTGCCTACACCCAATGTTCAATGTGGACTACCTTTGACCATACTTTCCACCATTACTAGACACATCCGACATCGCAGAACAGCTCACACCCACAAAGTAAAATCCAAATTGCATGGAACAAGTTACAACTGATCAGATCATGGACACACAGATCAAGAACACTCGCCAGCAGTATATCCAAATTTATCGAGTTGTCAAAGCAGGCCAACTCCTTCACTAAGGCAATTGGCTCATCAGGGACCAAGTTCAGCAGAAGTTACCTCATCTCATGGAGGAACTCAACGCAATGGGGACCATTGCTTCCTAAAGGGGGAGGAATGATCTAGGTGGATATTGGTGGCCACCCACCAAGTCCACTTGGACCCCCACCATTGTTTCTTTCAGCTTTTCAGTTACCTTAATTGTAGCACAGTTTACTATTTTTAGCAGTTTTTTGGGTCTTGAACTTCCAGAGCCGTTTTGAGGCCCTAAACAATGTTTTTTGGGAAAACAGGGAGAAACATGGGTCCTTGGTGTTTAGTCAATTTAACGTCTTAAATTGCTCTACATAAATTATCAATCCGGGTATCGTAAACTGATGAAGTGTGGTGCACTATATGTGCTTAGTTAACCTCTTTCTTACTTCGTTGTTTTATAGTTTATGTTCAACTCTTCCTAAAACTCTGCTTCAAACACATGTGCTGTGTAAAGCACGATTAGGAAGTAGTTAGAAATAAGTCTAGAAAGTAATCAAACTTTAAACTTGCAAAGAAAGAGCTTGAAAGAAATAACTTGAAATGAAACTGAAAGCAAAGAACTTGAAATGACTTGAAAGTAAATGACCACTTCCAATGGCACTAGACACCATTCATGCTGCTGCAAATAAAAGAAAAGAAAGTCACTTTTAAAACCAAAGATAATGATTATCTCTCCCTAATTCTCTACTTCTGCCATATGTACTATGCAAAGTATGATTAGGAAGTAGCTCAAGTTGAATTAGAAAAGTGATTAAAAATGAGAAAAATCTACTTTAAAGACTAGTGATAACGTTTTGCTCTTTCTAACTCTCTACTTCAGCCATATGTACTATGCAAAGTATGATTAGAAAGTAGTGAAAGATTAGTCTAAAAAGCACTCAAAGCCAACTGCAAGTTAGTGGTATTCTGATCCTTAAAAGATAACAGTTTATGATAAAAGATCATTCATGTGTTAGCAGAACTTTGAGAAATAAGACTAAAAATCAGCTATAAAAACAAAGGCAGCAGCTTGGACCTGTCAACTTCAAGTACCATTAGTTTGTAAAGCAAATACATAAACATAAAAACAAATCCCGGGAGAAAATAAAATGCAATAATTCAAACTGTACAAGGCAGGGGCCCCCTTCTACCTATGAAATCAAAGCAAACTTAAAATTGCATGAATGAAAATCTAATCTACCTTACATTCTACAAAGCAATATTTACAAAATGAAATCTAATCTACTTACATCCTAATATGCTCCATGACATCTACTTCACATCTCCTTCCATGTTGAGAACATCAAAGCTTTATTCAATTTCTTCAAAAGTGCAAAGTACAAAAGCTTTCAAAAGCCATGAGACTAACAAGCTAAAAGGACTAAGAAAAGACTAAAGGAAAGACTAAAGAGAGACTAACTAATGAAGGAGAGAGATCTCCTATTTATACAAAAAGATGAGAGCCATCTCATTAATGATAATCCATGAATATCTCCCTCTACCTCTAGAGTCCTAATCAAAATAGGAACTGATAAGACACATGTCTTTTAGAGTTACAATATAATTAGGAGATGTGACACATATCCTCATGATCCCATGATTCTTTCCAACCAAATTCGAATTTGGCCTTAGAGTGCCACATAAGGGTCTTCTAGAAGCCTCCTTTCAACCTACACATGTCAACAAACTCAACCTATTTGTTAGGTATAAGCATATGCACATTATTTTCTAATGTTTAACCACAAATTCACTTAAAAGGCTTAGAAATAATAAATATTGGAAAAACATAAAGGTAGCCCAATGATAATGAAAGTGGGATGAATGTGGTGACATAGTAGTGAAATGGAGGTGAAATGGAGGTGATATAATGGACATAATAGCGAAAGTGTAATGCAAATGAATGACATTTTCAAGACTCAACATACCCCCCAACTTAAGCTATTGCATGTCCTCATGCAACATATATTACATTGACTCTTTTGATCCTTGAGCTTTGGCTTAACTTTGCATGATATCATTTGATAACTTCATATTTCTGCAAAGTGTTTTACTTGAATTGCAACATGGTTGGTTCTTGTGTTACAACCATTTTTTTATTTTTTTTTTGCCTTCTATTTTGATCTTTGAACTTTGCATAATGATATTTTGATTATTGTTGCAAAGTATATCTTTATTGGATTGCATGATGGTTGGTTCTTGTGTGACAACCATGATTTTGTTTGTATCCAATTTATCCTTTAAGCACTTTTTTCAAAAGCCATTGTATGCTCATAATAGCAATGTAATAATTAATATATGTTGGAAGTATGTGAGCTCTTGAATATGTTATGGACATGGAAAGATATGAATATGAATGTATTCCCCCCCCAACTGATAGTATTGGCTATTTTATGAAATGAGGAAGAGAAATGTTTTTCCAACAAGTATCATTCTAGCTTTTTATGGAATTCTATGGTTAAACGTTAGAAAATGTCGTACCTTCACTTACCCTTTGGAATGGATGAGTTGTATGTGTGTGGTGGCTGAAAACTTCTGATCACATTCTTCTTCAAGTGGCTGAACAAGAGGAGTCATGGATAGAGAGATAAGATGGCTTTTTATTGCTTCTACTAAAACTTGCTGAATCTGCTCCAAAATGCTGAAAATAATAGTCTTCATGTCTTCAAAACTCATTGGCACAATTCCTACTATGTGAAAAGATGTTCTGATGTCGAACATAGTAGGAAATTGTTGGCTTAGTGGCCATTAATGGATGCCACTAGTCAACACGAGAACTCTCACCATTGATGACAATGAGAGTCAAGATGCCCAAACACATCTTGCTAGGTACGAATGAATTTGCTGATATCGAGTCACCTAGAAGATCTAACGAACAAGGGACATTAATGTATTCCCATTGTTTGTCAGCATGAGGACTTGCCATTAAGGCATGCAAGTCTCAAGGTGTTTTTACAAAGAACTTAGACTCAAAGGACTATGGACTCAATAATTTGCATTGAAGCAGGGCTTATTTGCGGAATGAAAATGACAAGGAATGGAAAGTGAAAATGGAAAATGGCAATGGAGAACAGAAATGACAATGGGAAATAAGCATGTGAATGAGCCTTTTGCTTTTATTGGTGGGTTATGAATGGACAAAAAGAGATGGAAAGTGTATGTGAATGAAAAATATGGAGTGGAATGAGGTGAATGGTTTATTATGAAGTATGGATGTGATGGATGGATGTGATGGAGACAATAGTATCTGAAAGTTTTTCAAGTATTTGGATCTGATTTTGCATCAGCATATTTCCTCTTTGTTGCGGATCATCCTCTTATGAAACAAATTGGTCTCTTAGAGAGACATCATTCCCTTGTAGTCATTTGTCCTTCCTCCTGGAACCTGCAAAAAAAAACTAATACTTCTTCTGCAATGGAATGTAAGATTATCAAAGGAGAGAGGTGATCAATCTCTCTAGTTATGATATTTACACACAAAACTAAGAATTTGTATTAATGAAACAAGTTCTCAAAGGAAAAATCAAAAGAATTTATACTTGCTTTGGAATTAGTGCCTCAAGTTGATGTTGCTTCTTTTCAGCAATTTATTTCATTATTTGCCATTTCAAACTCTAATGATATATTTCTCATTGTATAGATCTTGTTGAGATCTTTCCAATGGTACTTAAATCATCAAAATCTGATTTTGTATGAGAAAGATAGGCTGATTTGAACAATGAGGTTTTTCTGGCTGCGGAATTGAGGAACAGCTCTGTAGCTAAAAACCTTGAATAAAAAGTTAGCCATTCAATTTTCATTATCAGTCCAAAATTAATCAATACCTTCAGAAAAGTGAGAAAATAACTTGTTCATTTCATTGATTCAAAATTATTATTTTTTTCTTGACATGCAGCGACTTAGTGTGGCGACTCAGTGTGGCGACTTTGTGATAACACCCAATTTGACTTCCCTTTGACCGGGGTCTTTTTCAGCAAATTTGACCGAATGGATAGGACACCATCCATGTATTGACATTTCTCTAGCTACCCATGTGACCTGCTTTGCCTGATGACACCTACAACCTAGAGTTTAACAAAACAGCTGCGGGATCACTAAATGGCTGCGGGATCGCTAAATGGCTGCGGGATTGCAGAGTGTAGAAAATACTGTGAAATGGAGTGGCTGTGTGCGAACAAACTAAGCAATTTCTCCATCTCAAACTTCGGCTGAAAAATGGAACTGTGGAGTTTGAAACAGAGCTGCGGGGTTTAAAACATTATGGTCATCAAAGGGGAAGCAAGCAACTATCATATCCTTTGTCCTCGGATGCTTTTTTTTGTTGAAAAGAGAACTCCATTATGATCAGATACTGTAATAGATGGTCGAACCCAGTAAGGCATTTATGAAGACGGAATCCCCGAAGTATACATCTCCTACCAGGTTGAACTTCACTATTGGAATATGTGAGAACTCGTTCAAAATATTTTACATAGTGAATTTGGCTTGGAAGAACAAGACCCTTGCCATCTATACACCGTTTCTGGTTGTAATAAGCAATGGATTCTTCAGCAGTGGGGTAGAATTTGAGGTAAAGAAGACTCGATATCATGAGCCCTGTTCTATCCATGCCAGCTTTACAATGAACAACTACTACATTCTCTATATCTTCCTTCAGCCCTGAGTACGCACTTTGACTATGAGTTGAATTGGAGGGCAAGAGACGTGGTACAGGTGACGTGGTACAAGTGACGTGGTGGAGAACGGAAATGTGGTGAAGGTGAAAGAGCCGTATCCAACCAAATCAAACAGAGCCGTCTTCGATTCAGACTGTTCAACACATGTATTAATGATTTGCAAGGGCAGAAGACGTACTATTTCAAACAATCAAAGCGCACCGTGTATGACTTGGCTGCCAAGAAAACTGGATCTGAGCAGATTTCTCAGGGAAAACGAAATGTAGTCACAATTGTTAAAAAAAAACACTGATTTTTTTACGCACGGCAGCCAAAAAGGGACTCCAAAGAACCGAACATTTCTCCCAGAACACCACGAATTTTCCCCAACGGTTTCTGGGTTATCTAATTAACCCACCTGGCAACAAAACCCATGTTTTATTTTTTTGAAATTCGCTACCATTTGGGCAAATCGAGCATGTAAAGTTTGACGTTTTTCTGCTGTTTGCGTTTTTTCTCTGAGTTAATTTTTTCTGTTCTGCACTTTTTGCATTCGTTTTTCTTATCTGATCTATTGTTTTGCAGGTGTTTGTCATCTGGCAGGTCACTATCTCTTTCTTGGTCGTTTCTGAGGTTATATGCTGCACTTTTATGGAGAGCATCATTAAATGAAGTCGTGCTGAGAACTGATTTTCCATCTCCAACCACTTCTTGCTCAACTTCTTTCCACATTGTGGATGCAACCTCCAATGTTTTATCAGGGGTCTTAGCACCTGCACAATTCTCCACAACTATCAATTGATCATCTGCACTATTATCTTTAATATCTCTGTCCATTCCAATATCACCAGCCAACTTACCATCTTCAAAAGTACAGGTTTTCACATGTGTTTGAACTTGTTCCTCATCATCATCTTTACTCATCTTGGATGCATTTAGTCCATATTCTATGCTCTTTCCTGAAACACAAACCATTTCTGTTGGTGCATCAGAAACCATCTCTTTGACCACTTCACCCAATTTCCGAACTGGATCAGAGCTATTTTCTGTACAGTGTTCCACCTCTTGATTGGAGGGTAGACCTTTCCTCTTTCCAGCAATTTTTTTTTTTTTTGTTCAGAGGGCGTGCGTGGACAAACAGGACCCTTGCCAGTGCCATCTAGAGAAGAGTTTAAATCCTCTGAATCCTCACTATATGGGTGCTCTAAACACTTAGGGGGATCAGCCATGTCTTTCTGAGCAAGAGACCTTCCAATTTTCTGAATCTTATTCAACAAGTCATTGCTGGAAACATCTGGATTTTCCCTGGCAACAGTAAGGTCCTTCACTTCCTTTATGCAAATGGTGCTTCCATCATTAGTAAGTTCAATTCTCTGCTTCTAATTGATAAGGTAGCTATCCAAAGGTGAAATCAACTCAGAAATCTGCCACTAAATGATGAATGCCTCCTACAGGAATCAACAGGTCAAAGCTTGAACAGGGAGGCATATTTTTTTTTTTATTGAAGCCACAGTGAAAACTAAGAATGGAGATAGCCCTAGATTGTTTTTCTCTCTCTTTTTCTTCTCTGAAATTGTAAAATTTTTATAAAAAGGATTAATGATTTTCAATTTCAGGCAGCATATACTTCAAGAAAAACATGTTAAAAACAAGACTTTGACTAAGGTCCTAGGCTGGTTTTTCATCGATCTGAGCTGGGTGACTAGGATAGGATCCATGTCGGGACAATTCTGGAGATGCCCATGTGGTCGGTTTTTTTATTAGATACCTGTAACTTGTTAAACCTTGAAACAGCTGCGGGATTGTCAGATAGCTGCGGGATCAGGGCAGTTTCTGCAACTAAGTTGCAAAACCTTATTTGAACAAGATACAGTGTTTTGAAGACCACTACAAAGCATAACCAGACAATTTTGGACAATTTGAACCTATCAAAGCACTTGAGTTTTATTTTTTCATTTTTTTTTCATTTTTTTTTTATTGAATCAATTGAAGTGATGAAGTTTATTTTGTCTCCTATTTTTTTTTTTTTAACAATTCTTTTTCTGATCCTCCAGATCACACAGAGTGCAGGAGGAGAGCATACTCAAGAATTATTATTTTGTCTTTTTTACTTAACAATCTTTTTTCTGATCCTCCAGATCACACAAAGTGCAAGAGGAGAGCATACTCAAGGATTATTAATTTTTTTTTCCAGATGTAAGAAATAAGGTCTCCTAATTACACTTCCCCGGCAACGGCGCCAAAATGTTTAGTCAATTTAACGTCTTAAATTGCTCTACATAAATTATCAATCCGGGTATCGTAAACTGATGAAGTGTGGTGCACTATATGTGCTTAGTTAACCTCTTTCTTACTTCGTTGTTTTATAGTTTATGTTCAACTCTTCCTAAAACTCTGCTTCAAACACATGTGCTGTGTAAAGCACGATTAGGAAGTAGTTAGAAATAAGTCTAGAAAGTAATCAAACTTTAAACTTGCAAAGAAAGAGCTTGAAAGAAATAACTTGAAATGAAACTGAAAGCAAAGAACTTGAAATGACTTGAAAGTAAATGACCACTTCCAATGGCACTAGACACCATTCATGCTGCTGCAAATAAAAGAAAAGAAAGTCACTTTTAAAACCAAAGATAATGATTATCTCTCCCTAATTCTCTACTTCTGCCATATGTACTATGCAAAGTATGATTAGGAAGTAGCTCAAGTTGAATTAGAAAAGTGATTAAAAATGAGAAAAATCTACTTTAAAGACTAGTGATAACGTTTTGCTCTTTCTAACTCTCTACTTCAGCCATATGTACTATGCAAAGTATGATTAGAAAGTAGTGAAAGATTAGTCTAAAAAGCACTCAAAGCCAACTGCAAGTTAGTGGTATTCTGATCCTTAAAAGATAACAGTTTATGATAAAAGATCATTCATGTGTTAGCAGAACTTTGAGAAATAAGACTAAAAATCAGCTATAAAAACAAAGGCAGCAGCTTGAACTTGTCAACTTCAAATACCATTAGTTTGTAAAGCAAATACATAAACATAAAAACAAATCCCGGGAGAAAATAAAATGCAGTAATTCAAACTGTACAAGGCAGGGGCCCCCTTCTACCTATGAAATCAAAGCAAACTTAAAATTGCATGAATGAAAATCTAATCTACCTTACATTCTACAAAGCAATATTTACAAAATGAAATCTAATCTACTTACATCCTAATATGCTCCATGACATCTACTTCACATCTCCTTCCATGTTGAGAACATCAAAGCTTTATTCAATTTCTTCAAAAGTGCAAAGTACAAAAGCTTTCAAAAGCCATGAGACTAACAAGCTAAAAGGACTAAGAAAAGACTAAAGGAAAGACTAAAGAGAGACTAACTAATGAAGGAGAGAGATCTCCTATTTATACAAAAAGATGAGAGCCATCTCATTAATGATAATCCATGAATATCTCCCTCTACCTCTAGAGTCCTAATCAAAATAGGAACTGATAAGACACATGTCTTTTAGAGTTACAATACAATTAGGAGATGTGACACATATCCTCATGATCCCATGATTCTTTCCAACCAAATTCGAATTTGGCCTTAGAGTGCCACATAAGGGTCTTCTAGAAGCCTCCTTTCAACCTACACATGTCAACAAACTCAACCCATTTGTTAGGTATAAGCATATGCACATTATTTTCTAATGTTTAACCACAAATTCACTTAAAAGGCTTAGAAATAATAAATATTGGAAAAACATAAAGGTAGCCCAATGATAATGAAAGTGGGATGAATGTGGTGACATAGTAGTGAAATGGAGGTGAAATGGAGGTGATATAATGGACATAATAGCGAAAGTGTAATGCAAATGAATGACATTTTCAAGACTCAACACTTGGATCGATGTTGCTCTTCCCAAAGTTGTAGTTCTCGGATAGATCTTTCTAACGAGATATTGTATATGTCAAATGGAGATCGTATGCCAAAGTTACGACCCTAGGAAGTTGATGTACCAATTTACCCAAACGGAGCCCACAGTTTGGCATTTCATCTTCTAGGGTTAGATTTTTGGATGTTTAGGGTTTTCCATTGTTTCTCAAAAATAAATAGGCATTCGAGCCTCATTGTAACACAGTTCAGAGACATGTAGCCGCCACATCTCTTCTCAGAGATAAGCTACCATCTCCCTAGCTAGTTTATTTCCATTTCTGTTTGTAAGCATATTTCAGTATTTTACATTAATGAAATTAAGTATTATTTCTGCTGCATCTCTGTGTTTATGGTTATCTCTGTAATTTTTTGCATTCCTGTTTAAATCCGGATAAAAAATAAAGCGGGTTATGAGCAACACATCGCCCTCTTCAACTAAGTACTAAGGGACGTTGAACTAAGATATAATATATTGGAGAAAGAATCTTACACACTGGTCAAGTCTCTGAATGCATTTTGTGCATATGAGCTACAATCAAAGATCACAAAGTTTGTCCCAACAAAAATAGTCAAGGACATCCTGGTGCAAGGAGACAGCGAGGGAAAGAGGGGCAGGTGGATAGCGAAAATATAGGAATATGAGCTGGAAATGAAACTTACCAAGCTCATTAAAGGCCAAGGGCTGGCCAAGGTTTTATCTAAATCCAACTACAAAGCACTGGGGATAAACCTGACCACAGAGGAAGACATACCAGAGGATCACCAAAGCAGTATTAAAACATCTGAGCAAAAAATATATGCCAAGTATGAGGGATCACCATGGTACAAGGATATCTTTCATTACCTATTATTCTTGAGGTGCTCATTAGGGCTAGATGCCTCAAAATATCAAAGCCTAAGGTTGCAAGCCCATAAATATATCATATTCAATGGCCTACTCTACTGGAAGGACCCTCTGGGGGTATTGTTTCTATGTTTGGTGGAAGGAGAGACCTATAAGGTGATTGAGGAGTTTCATGAAGGATTCTGTGGAAGGAATTATAACTGGAACCACGACACACAAAATCCTCAAGGCTAGATTTTATTGGCCTACGATGTTCTAGGATGTCTATCATGAAGTCAGGAGGTGCCAGAAATTCTAGGTGTTTAGTGAAATATAGAAGTTTGCTCCTCTCCCCATGATTCATGTGCATATGGAGGATCCTTTTAGACAATGGGGACTGGACTTCATAGGAGAGATCAACCCACCATCTAGTAGCCAACACAACTGGATATTGATAGCCACTGACTACTTCACCAAGTGGGTAGAGGCCATCCCAGCTAGAAATGCTACAAATTCAGTGGTGATAAAGTTCATGGAGAAGAACATACTATCCCGCTTTCGTTGCCCTTTCAAAATCATGACTGATAACGCTCAGGTATTGAAATATGCCAAGTTCACTAGCTTTTGTCGTAAATACAATATCATTATTGGACACTCCACTACATACTACCCTCAAGGAAATGGTTTGGTTGAGTCCCCAAACAAAGATGTGGTGAGGGTACTGAAGAAGACTATCACTGAAAAATAAAGGAACTAGGATTCCCAACTGAAGTTTTCCCTATGGGCCAATCGAGCAACACCTAAACGATCCACTCAGAAATCATGTTTTGAGGTAGTGTATGGAAAAGTTAGTTTAGATCTTGTTGAAATAGCTCCTAAACTCATGAATTCAACCCCTAAAGCCTAGCATGAGTTGTTTGTTGCCTATCTCTAGTATTTTTTCAGTCATTTGTAAAGGTTGGACTCTTGTGAATGCTTTGAGCATTATTGTACATTCATCTCTGTAGTTTGGCAAAGGAATAGACTAGGGTTTGTAGCATTTTGTGGGATTCTTGTGGCAAGTTGATTTGGTATTGTTTTCCCTTTTGTAATTCAAGTTTACATGTGTTTATGTATGCCATCATCTCTTTCTGTTCAGCTTAACTAAATGAATCAAGGATAAAGGTAGAATTCATTGATGTTGTAGTGCTCTACCTAGGGTTTGTTTAGTTATTCATGTTTTCAACTGTTTGAAGAGGATCCCTGAGACTTTCATGCCCTCTCCAACTCCTCACCAGTCTTAAGACTCTCCATCTCACTCAATTTTAAAGTACTAAACCATTTTCCTACCTCGCCCCACAGAAACCTCTGCAAGATTGTGTCCATTCCTTGGAAGCAAATCTACCTTTCACATTCGAGCCAACAAACCAAAATTAAATTTAATCAAACTCCTCCGAGCATATACCTAGCGTAAAATTGGTCTTTAAATCAGTCATATCAAACCTCATTGATCATATTTTCCTAAGATTGAAAAGGAGAGAGCCCTCTCCCGACCTGGTAGAGCTAGCTACCAGGTTAAGCGTGGTTTGATGTTACCCTAGATCCTGCCTTTCTCATCCCGTGGTAGATTTAGGCCATAACAGGTTGTATAAACCTAAATTTAAAGCATATGGGAGCATAGATAAATATAAATTTAGGCTTGTTGCAAAGTGGTATTCGCAGCAGGAGATCATAGATTATGATGAAACATTTACCCCTGTAGCTAAACTAAACACAATCAAAATGATAATTTCTTTAGCTACCAAACAACATTGGATGATTCACCAATTAGATGTTAAATCTTCTTTTTTAAATGGGGACTTAAAATAAGAAGTCTACTAATGCAGGAGCATCTGACACTCTTTGTTAAAGAAGGAATCCAAAGCAGAGCAAGGAGGAGATGTGGACCATCGGAGCAAAACAGGGGACAAATTCTGTGAAATTATAGCTAGTTTGATGGAAGCAATAAGTCTCTAGAAGACTGTAATCTACCATATGTATGCATATAGAGAGATTAGTTGAGATATTTGAGGAAATGATTGATCGGATCCTTTCAGTGATCCGATCCAATATTTCTGTACCGATGAACCTGCATGTTCTATATATATACCATGAGGCAGACAAGGAGAGGGATACAGAGTGACAAAGAGTAATATAGAGTGGGAGACAGAGTGAGCAAAATGTAATAGAGAGAGAACTCGTTCTAAGGCTGAAATGCCTTAGCTTGTAAACATATTGTGTAATATAAGAGTGTGCTTTGTGTTGAATATATGCGCTGTGTATATTTCATAAATAGTTAGAATGTTAAGTGATGTAGGTTTGATTGACCATCGATAACAGCAGGATCGATGGTGATCCATCGATAAACAAATAACTGTGTTATATGAATGTTATGGAGTGATGTCATGTATAGACAGAGTTTGATGGCAGAGAACTGTGATTTGAAGGAAAAATCCATCAAGTGCAAACGAGATCAAAATACAGAGGAACCTGAAGGAACCATCAGAACCGTCCGATGGAATAAATCAATGGTTAAGCATGGTGGAAGAGTGTGGAAGTTAATTTGTGAGGAAAGTGGTTTTGTAACAGTGGAAGTGGTATTTTGGGCGAGTGAAAAGCAATAAGAGGTATTTCGAGGAAGGCCTCCGATTCCACTCATCAAGCGACACGTAGCAGCGAGGAGGAGAGAGGAAACCACTTTTCAGGTTGTTAATTCTCATGCTACTTGTCCACCCGAAATCGTTGTGGACCATCAGATCCACTAAGTGTAGATTGATGATGAAGGATTAATGTGCTAGTTTGAATATTTGGAGTGAATATTGATTGTTGGATTAGGGAAAGTAATGGACGGTGGAGATCAGCCGATCAGAGATCGGTGATCAGAGAGTGCAACAAAAAGGCGAAAAGGATTGAAGCTAAGAGGTGGACCCGATGATTTATGAATGCCGGTGTATATATTTGAAGTCCGTCCTTAAGGGTTTAGGTGCATTTTCCTATGTATTCCTTTGTATCCCGATAGTTTAGTGGTCCCAGGTTTTAACAGTTTAAAGTCGTTAACTGCTTCCGATAGGGTTTGTGGGCCATAACCTACAGGCCTCAGGATCGAAATTTATAAATGGAAGGGGAAATTGATTTACCCCCAAAATCTCCTTTCATCATTTGGTATCAAAGTAGGGAAAGGTTAAGGTTAAGGGAAAGATTTCCTGCGAGAAGAAGGAAGAGTGCAAGCAGAAGGAGAAGAGGTATAGTTGTTCAAGTATGGTGAGTTTATGGTCTTTACTATCATGGAGATAACAATAGCGGAAGGTGAGAAGACTTGCAGCAACCTAGGGCAAGGAGTGCTCCATTGGTTCCATAGGAGAGAACCAGAAGGATGCCAAAATATTAAAGCTCAGAGGAGAAAGCTTGGTGAGGTATCGTGTAGCAGAGGAAGACTATTACTGCAAAGGTTGGTTGCAGCTCACAGAAGATCATGAATGCAGTTCCACTGAGAAGTGGGTAGAATCTTAAGGGATAAGGAGAAGCATATGACCAGGAGGTCATAAATTTTTTTGCCTCGGGAGTTTGATGCAAGAGCATCCGGCACTCTTCATTAAAGAAGGAATTTGAAGCAGAGCAAGGAGGAGACATGGACCATCGGAGCAAAACAAGGGACAAATTCTATTAAAACAGAGCTAGTTTGATGGAAGCAATAAGTCTCTAGAAGACTTAATTAAATGTAATTTTCCATATGTATACATATAGATAGATTAGTTGAGAGATTTGAGGAAAGGATTGATTGGATCCTTTCAATGATCCGATCCAATATTTCTGTAATGATGAACTTGTGTGTTCTATATATATATCGTGAGACAGACATGGAGAGGAATACAAAGTGACAAAGAGTAATATAAAGTGGGAGACAGAGTGAGAAAAATGTAATAGAGAGAGAACTTGTTCTAAGGCTGAAATGCCTTAGCCTGTAATCATATTGTGTAATATAAGAGTGTGATTTGTGTTGAATATGTGTGCTATGTATATTTCATAAATAGTCAGAATGTTAAGTGATGCAGGTTTGGTTGACCATCGATCATTGTAGGATCGATGGAAATCCATCGATAAACGAATAACTATTTTATATGAATGTTATGGAGTGATGTCATGTATAGACAGAGTTTGGTGGTAGAGAACTGTGATTTAAACGAAAAAGCCATCAAGGGCAAACGAGATCAAAATATAGAGGAACCTGAAGGAACCATCAGAACCGTCCGATGGAAGAAAACAACGGTCAAGCATGGTGGAAGAGCACGGAAGTTAATTCACGAGGAAAGTGGTTTCATAACAGTGGAAGTGGTATTTCGGGCGAGAGAAAAGCAATAAGCGGTATTTCGAGGAAGGCCTCCAATTGCACTCATCAAGCAACACGTAGTAGCGAGGAGGAGAGAGGAAACTGCATTTCAGGAAGTTAATCCTCGTGCTACTTATCCACCTGAGATCATTGTGGACCATCGGATCCACTAAGCACAGATTGACGGTGAAGGATTGATGCACCAATTTGAATATTCAGAGTGAATATTGACTGTTGGATCTAGGAAAGTAATGGACGGTGGAGATCGGCTGATCAGATATCGATGATCAGAGAGCGCAGCGAAAAGGCGGAAAGGATTGAAGCCGAGAGGCGGACCTGACGATTTATGAACGCGGGTGTATATATTGAAGTCCAGCCTTAAGGGTTCGGGTGAATTTTCCTGTGTATTCCTTTGTATCCCGATAGTTGAGTGGTCCTGGGTTTTAAAGGTTTAAAGTCGTTAACCGCTTCTAATAGGTTTTGTGGGCCATAACCCATAGGCCTTAGGATCCAAAGTTATAAATGGAAGGGGAAATTGGTTTACCACCAAAATCTCCTTTCATCATCTACTTAGTGCAACCTGATGGGTTTTTCAAACAGGATGAAAAACATTTAGTTTGTAGGTTGAAGAAAGCATTGTATCGACTAAAACAGGCACCCAGGTCATGGTATGACAAAACTGATTCTTTTTTCCTACAGCATGGTTATAAAAGAAGCAAAAATGACCTTAATATTTATACCATGTTTGATAAAGAGGGAAGGATTGTTTTGATTTATTTATATTTAGATGATCTAATCATTATAGGGAATGTTGATAATCTCATTAAATAAATCAAGAAGCATATGTCACAAGTCTTTGAGATGAAAGACGTTGGAGAGCTACATTAATGTTTTGGGTTTAGAAGTCTGGAGGGATTCTGGACAAACTTTTCTGTCACAGAGTAAGTATGTTAGGAGCTTACTGGAAAAGTTTAGAATAGATCGATGTAAAGGTTCAGCAGTACCTTTACATCAGAATTTAAAACTTCAGAATGATGGTGGATCTAAGGAGGAAGATGTGACTTTGTATACATAGCTGGTTGGGAGTATAATCTACTTTACTACAACTAGGGCAGATTTGGCTTATGTAGTCAGTGCATTGAGCTAATTTATGTCAAAGCCCCTTGAGATCCATTGGGTTGCAACAAAAGGTGTTTTAAGGTATCTCCAGGGGACCCTAGATTTTGGTATTGTTTATACTAATTCATGTGATGTTAAATTGACTGGTTTTTCATGCTCCAATTGGGCTGGAAATGTAGATGATAGACAATCCATAATAGGATATGCATTTAGCATTGGATCTAGGGTCATTAAATGGAGTAGCAAAAATCAAAACACATTATCCTTGTCTTCTGCGAAAGATGAATATCAAGTTATATGTGCAGCATCATGTGAAGCAATTTGGTTGAGGAGACTTCTCCTTGATGCTAGAGAAGAATAGAAGGTTGCAACAATGATCTACTGTGACAGCCAGAGCTCCATCAAACTTGCAAATAATCCAGTATTTCATCAGAACACAAAGCATATCCATACACAGTTTCATTTTCTTAAGGAGAAAGTTCAGTCAAAAGAATTCCATATTGAGTATTGTAATAGTTGTGACAATGCTGCTGATATTTTTACCAAACCTCTTGGTAGAATAAAGTTTGAATTGTTTCGGGAAGTGTCAGGCATATGTGTGAATCCATTTCTCCATTAAAGGGGAGTGTTGAGATTAATGATGAAACGTATTAATGGAGTGACAGTTCAACCGAACCTTAGATTAGGAGTTTGTTCCTGATTTCTAGGGTGTTGTTTCAGCTTCCCTAATTATGTGTGAATTATATATTCCTCATGTAATGATTGTAATGTAGAGCAAGCTCTACAAAGGCAATCTCTAGGTGGTGTCCCACACCTATGAGTTGTCCAAGATTATTTCAATAAATTTGATTCTTTTGTTTTTAACACTTCACTCATTGCAATTTGATGCATATCTTTACATCTTTAATAGTATATCGTGCTCCCCCGCAACCCTAAGGAAGAATAATCCTGGAGTTATAATTCTAGAGGGCTCTATTCGTGGTCATGGTCTGCAATGCGTTGTAGAGGTTGTGGTATCCTCTCCTCTCTGCATTAAATGAGATCGATCGGAAGTGTTTGAAACCAATCACACTCAACTCAATAATATCTAACCTACTTTATGTATAGAGTATTGATTTAATCCTTAGAATTTTTCCATCTCACTGGGCCTTCTCTTGAGAGAGTTAAGCCCATATAGGCTCTGATAGCAGAAAGGAAATTGGAGGAACAGACATGGTGCACATAATCACTCAAAACAATTCATATATTACTTATAAAAAACCCAAATACTAGCCACATAAATAGGGCTCATGAGATCCAACAGATTCCAAACCAAGACATTGCTTGTTGAGAAAATCTCTCAACAAAACTCAACAACCAACAAACTAATCTTACCTGTATACTATTGTAAGCATTATTCTAAATTTTAGTAGTGAAAACTACTAGAGTTTCTACTAAAATATTTTCCGGCATTTTCTTGGGACTAGAAAGACATGTTAGTGATAAATTCAACCAATTTTATTCATCATGTTCATATTCAATATGGAGCAATTCCTATTCATTAATTATAATGTAGAATGAAGATCTAGTTCTTAAAAATATAAGATCTAGTTCTTAAAGATATTTTCAAACAAGAGCCATATAAATGTTTAACAATTGGATTTATTTATCCTATTTTTTTTTATAGTGATCAGATTCACCACTTGCACTAGTTGTAAAGAAGAGAGGAAAATGGTGAATTTGTGTAGATTAGAGAGAACTCAATAAAGCTAGACCAAACCATTTTCCCTCGCCCTTCATTAATCATGTTTTAAATTCATTACTAGAGAAATATTTTTTTCTCTTCTAGATTGATTTAATAGATATATTTAAATTTAGATGGACGTAACAGAGTAGAATAAAATGACACTCTCTTCTAAATTGATTTAATAGATATAATTAAATTAGATGGCCCTAAAAGAGCAGAATAAAATGACCCTCATAAGACCACGGTGAAATTTTGTTTATAGAGATTTTCCTTTTCGATTATGTAATGCACTAGCTACGTGTCATAGATCTATTTTAAACATATATTTTGATTTAATTCCTAAATCTATGCAAGTTTCCGGGGATGATTTCATAACTTTTTGGCAATGAATTTAATGAAGTTTGGTACAAATTCGTGAAATATCTTCAAAAATTTGTGTAAAACCATTTTTCATTGGGTAATAATATATATTTGTTATTTAAGGAAGTGTGTTGATACATCATGTTTCAACAAAAAAAAACTCAAGTGGACCCCACAAAAAGTGATGTTCTTACAAACTTGTCAATACCAACAAAACAAAGACATTTGGGGACTTTCATAGGTTAAGTGTGTTGATACATCATGTTTCAACAAAAGAAACTCAAGTGGACCCCACAAAAAGTGATGTTCTTACAAACTTGTCAATACCAACAAAACAAAGACATTTGGGGACTTTCATAGGTTTATTGCAAATTTTAATATAATATCATATTCATTATTTATATTTAGCTCAATTGCAAATAACCTATTAGCAATATTTGTAACACTAATGGAAAATTAAACGTTACCCTTATACTACAAGGACCAAATTACATTTTTCATTTCATATTTATTTTCAGAATTGCGATTAAAAGTTTGGGATATATATATATATATATAGGTAGTTTTCCATTCCATCGATAAAATCTAATAATATATAACAAATACAAATACATTAGATATTCAAATTAATAAACAAATAAAAAAAGTAAAATATTGTGTTGGTTGTTATTTCTTCAAGAACCGAGGTTTTAGTCATGAGATATAATCGCAAGTTTCTTATTAAGAATAACTATAGATGAATAACTATAGATAGGGTGGATGAACCCTTCGATGAATTTTGTCACAATGAAGAAGAATATTAAGAACAAACCATCATAAAAGAAATAAGAAAGGTTTTGAAGGGAAAATAAACCATTTTTTGAGTAAGGGAACGATGGTGTGATACACTTTGTATTATACAAAACAAAAAATTAATTACATTAAAGAAGATTTAATATAGCCAAACAATATTTCATGCACAATTTTTAATGTTGCAAAATATCGTTAAAGGTGCATGCCCCAATATAGAAAGGTGTCGTGTGTGATTAAATGTTTTTAGAGAAATAGAGATCCATTGAGATTAAGAGGCCATAACTCCTTAATGGAACTATGGATTTGGGAAAGAATAAAATCATTGGAAAGCTCTCAAAAAAAAGTCTAAGGCTATGAACTCGAGTGACCTCAAAGTTATATTAAGGAAGATTATCTCATGAAAATTTGACTATTACACCTTCATAATAACGTTAGGGGTGAAGTGTGTTTCATGATGGTTGATGAACCATAAAAAGTGAAATAATGTTAAATGAATACCAAATAAAAAGCTAACAAGGTAACTTATCATTGATAGAAATTCATAATAACTTGTAATAATGGGGAAGAAACCATGTTGTTCAATGTTCATTGGTTATTGGAATACCTAAAACAAAATTGACAAACAAGAATAACACAATGTTTCATTTGGAGTGTGGGAAAGAAGCATTCCATACCTTATTTTTCTATCATATAATGGATAATTTAGGGTTGAATCTCAAAGAGCCCCATATTGGAAGCCAAAAACACCAAGAAAAAGAACTAGATACCCTATAAAATAATCAAGATTAGAAGAAAGAGGAAAATAAATTGTTAGAATATAAGACTTATTATGTAATAAAATCACTTATTACTTTATATTATGTTCAACTTCAATATTTTTCTAATCAGATCTAACCCACATACATAAGTGGAATTGATTTCTAGAGAGCATTAATATATAATAAAATAAACTCAATTAGACTAAATACACCATGGGGGCTTCACTCCATGAACCTCTCACATATCTTTTTTGTTCACGTTATACTATACAATACCCTTAATTTGAATACATATTGGAAAATACCTCTAAAAACCACATTATTTAACCCCCCTCCAATACAAACACAATACACCTTCCCAATTTAAAAACCTAAGGTATTGTAGGTATTCATTTTTCCATTAACGTTTTTTACAACCCTTTATATTTTTCATTGACTTTGAGCTCCCTATTTTTATAATTTGAATACATATTGGAAAATACCTATAGAACCATATTATTTAACCCCCTACCAATACAAACCCAATACACCTTCCCAATTTAAAAACCCCACTTTCACTAGATATTGTAGGTATCCATTTTTCCATTAACTCATTTTATAACCCTTTATATATTTCATTGACCTTGAGCTCACTTTTTTATACCTCCCACTTTACCTTGAGTGAATTCGTTGTCAAATACACTAGTTATTCATTTATAATATCATATTCTATTGTTGAAAATATTTATCTATATGCACAATTTCCAACTCTATCTATGCCCTCATCATATAATGATCCAACTCATTTTGTTATATTGTATTTGAGTGGGGAAGATTCAATAGGTCTCAAACCATATCAAGATAATGTCTAAAGATATATCAAAATTAATAAAGAGTCCAAGAGTTCTAAGTCCGCATTTTGAAAGACAGGGTTTCCGCTCTTGCAACTTCAACGATTTAAGTGACATAAAGTCTATGGAAGTTTGAAGTGATTAGGATTGTTACCAACAAATAAAATTTATGCAATCATGAGCGTGTCTACTCAAAATCTAGAAGAAATGTTCATTGTTCTCATATTTGAACAAAAAATAACAATTGTAGGAGAGACAAAAGGTGATCTTGACCTAAGATGGTATTATAATCAAGGAAAACTCTTATTATATCAACTATCAGAAACAGACAAATCAAATGTTTCTATTGCAGGAAACAAGGTCACACAACCTGGAGTTATATATTTTGAACTAAATTCTCAACTGAAAGTTAAAGGAATACCACATGCAGTCAGTATAGCAATTGTTGAAAATCCATATAATGTTGATGAAAATGATGATCATTCTCAAAAAGGGTCTTCTACACATTTTAATAAGCCTACACTATGATAACAAGATGGAATCTATTATTGATACAACCAAGCATGGATATTTTATTAGGTAGTTCAATTGTTTTTGGATGTTATGAATAATTTTCCATTAGGCTTTTAAGACATGCATTTGGATTGCTACCCAATAATGAAGTTATGAGACATGCATATGGATTGTGGTGTAGTAAAGTAATTTGAGACATTTCTAATTTAAGAGTTCAATAAAGGGGGAATTTGCGAACCCAAAAATTCATCTCGAGAGTTGCACCTTTATAAAAGTTATAAGGCATCTTGATAAGGTGTTGTCTAGTCCAATAATCATTTAAAAAATATATATTGAAGAATATTTAGTTATGATGTTTTAGTTTTATTCTTCCACTTTTACCTTTAGTTAGTGTGTTTTTCTTTAAGATATGCCTTATGAGGGAAATTAGAAGACATCACTTAAGATGTAATACATTTCATTCTCACTTTTGTATAAATGGATTTATACAATTTTCAAAAGAGGAAATAATTATTATAATAAATTAAAAATCATTTTAATAATTAAGTGTCTTATTTGTTGAGGGGACATTAGAAGACATCACTTAGGATGTAATACATTTCGTTCTCACTTTTGTATAAATGGTAGGCAACTCACAGGTGTGGAACACCACCTGGAGACTATCTCTGCAGAACACACTCTACAATTACCATCATTACATGAGAAATATATAATTTACACACAATTAGGGAAGTTGAAACAACACCCTAGAAATCAGGAACAAACTCATAATCTAAGGTTCGTTTGAACCGTCACTCCATTAATACATTTCATCATTAATCTCAACATTCCCCCTTAATGGAGAAATGGATTCACACATATGCCTAACACTTCCCTAAACAATTCAAACTTGATTCTACCAAGAGGTTTGGTAAAAATATCAGCAACATTGTCACAACTATTACAATACTCAATATGGATTTCTTTTGACTGAACTTTCTCCCTGACAAAATGAAACTGTGTATTGATATGCTTTGTGTTCTTATGAAATATTGGATTATTTGCAAGTTTGATGGAGCTTTGGTTGTCGCATTTGATCACTGTTGCAACCTTCTATTCTTCTCTAGCATCAAGGAGAAGTCTCCTCAACCAAAATGCATCACATGTTGTTGCACACATAGCTTGATATTCAGCTTCCGCAGAAGGCAAGGATAGTGTGTTTTTCTTGTTGCTCCTCCATGTAATGACCCCGGATCTAATGCTCAATGCATAGCCTGTTATGGATCATTTTTCATCTACATTTCCAGCCCAATCGCAGTCTGAAAAACCTGTCAATTTAACATCACATGAATCAGTATAAACAATACCAAAATCTATGGTTCCTTGGAGATACCTTAAAACACCTTTTGCTACAACCAAATGGCTCTGAAGGGGCTTTGAAATAAATTGACTCAATGCACTGACTGCATAAGACAAAATTGGCCTAGTTGTAGTCAAGTAGATTAGACTCCCAACTAGCTGTCTATACAAAGTCGCATCTACCTCCTTATATCCATCATCATTCTGAAGTTTTATATTCTGTTGTAAGGGTACTACTGCAACTTTACATTGATCATTTATGAACTTTTCCAGTAAGCTCCTGACATACTTACTCTGTGACAGAAAATTTTGTCCAGAATCCCTCCAGACTTCCTGACCCAAACAATAATGTAACCTTCTAAGGTCTTTCATCTCAAAGACTTGTGACATCTTCTCCTTGATTTCTTTAATGAGATTATCAACATTCCCTGTAATGATTAGATCATCTACATATAAAAAAATCAAAACAATCCTTCCCTAGTTATAAAACACGGTATAAAGATTAGGATCATTTTTACTTCTTTTATAACCATGCTACAGGAAAAATGAATCAATTATTTCATACCATGACCTTGGTGCTTGTTTTAGTCCATACAACCCTTTCTTCAATATGCAGACTAAATTTTCTTTACCGTGTTTGAAAAACCCCTCAGGTTTCACTAAGTACATTTCTTATTTTAAGTTCCCATTTAAAAAAGCAGCTTTAACATCTAGCTAGTGAATCACCCAATGGTGTTTGGTAGCTAAAGAAATTATCATTCTGATTGTGTTTAGTTTAGCTATAGGGGCAAATGTTTCATCATAATCTATGCCTTCTTGCTGTGAATACCCCTTTGCAACCAGCCTAGCTTTATATTTATCTATGCTCCCATCTGCTTTAAATTTAGGCTTATACAACCATTTGCATCCTATGGGTTGTTTTCCTTTAGGTAGTTTAACTAAATCCAAAGTTTTTTTTTTAGGATTGACTCATATTCCTCTTCCATAGCATCCCTCCATTCACTATATTGACTTGTTTCTCTATAACTAGAGGGTTCAAAAACATTCATCATAATAGTTACAAAATCATTTTCCCTATCTCTTGTTGGCAACCGAACATTCCTACTCGATATCCTAAGTGGTGGGGTAGCTTCAAACCTTGTCTGATCATCCTTTTGTGGAATTGTCTTGACAGCTACATCATCTTCTTCCCCTTCCTGTTGCTGCTGCTCATTATTGTCACCTAATTCATCACTTCGTTCTTCCACCAGCAAGGGCACATGCCATTCTTCATTAACACTCTCATGACTTCCATCATTAACCCGCTCATGAAACACTACATCTCTGCTCGCAAACAATTTATGAGTAGAGGGATTAAACAGTTTGTAAGCCTTAAATTTTGTACAATACCAAACAAAAATACATTTTGTGGCCTTTGAATCCAGTTTCTTTCTACCTTACTTTGGGACATGAGAGAAGGCTTTAGAACCAAAAGCTCTCAAATGCTTAACTACGAGCTTATAGCCATATTAATCTTCAAAAGGAGTTTTGAACTCTAAACTTCTTGTTGTACTCCTATTCTTTAGATATACTACAGTATTAATTTCTTGAGCCCAAAAACCATTAGAAAGATTCTTACCTTTTAACATATTGCAAGCACACTCCACAAGGGTTATGTTCTTCCTCTCTGCAACCTTGTTCTGTTAAGGAGTGTGGGGTACTATAAACTCTTGTTGTATCCCATGATCTTTGCATTATTTGAAGACACAAGCTTTCTTTTACTCTCCCCCTTGATCCGAGCGGAGAATCCTAATTCATTTACCTATCTACTTTTCAACCATACTTTTGAACTCCTTGAAGTATTCAAAAGTGTGGCTCTTCTTCCTAAGGAAATACACGCAAGTAAATCTAGTACAATCATCAATAAACTGTAAACGATAGTATGCACCACCTAATGAGCTTGTCTGCATAGGCCCACATAAATTTGTATGTACCAGCTCGAGTATATCTCTCCTCCTTTTATCAGCATTCATGGGAAATTCATCTTTGTGCATCTTTCCAAGTGCACATGCATCACAATCAATGTTTTTAACATCCTCTGGTACCATGTTAAAAACAAAAGAATCAAATTTATTGAATTAAACCTGGGCAACTCACAGGTGTGGAACACCACGTGGAGACTGTCTCTGTAGAACACCTAGAGACTGTCTCTGTAGAACACCTGGAGATTGTCTCTGTAGAACACGCTCTACAGTTACGATCATTACATGAAAAATATATAATTTACACACAATTAGGGAAGTTGAAAAAATACCCTAGAAAACAGGATCAAACTCCTAATCTAAGGTTTGGTTGAACCATCACTCCATTAATACATTTCATCATTAATCTCAACACTTTCAAAAACAAAAATATTTTTTTTAATAAATTAAAAATCATTTTAATAATGAAGTGTTTATTTATATTTTCATCATTTAAACTTCTACGTCATTTTAAAATACAGATAAGATACAAGACATAGATCAATGTTGTTTTAAACTTGTAGGCCATTTTAAAATACAAATAAGATGCCAGACATAGATCAATGTTGCTTTGAAACGCATAGTCTAATGAGGTGGAGGAGTTGCCCAGAAAATTATCGAAATTCCGGTAATATTTAGAGAAAATCCGGTAAAGACTTTTGTAAATCCAAGTTATAGTTGTTAAAATTCAAAATTTTACTTGTCCTAGATGTTTTTGATGGTTCTGAATCCATTTCCACCATCAAAAACACGATTCAAACACTGCCTCTACAAGATTTTTTTAATTTTTTTTACCGGGATTCTGGTCACTTTTGGCCATCCGGGCAATTCCTCCACCTCGTTAGACCACTCCGTTTTGAAATGCTAAGTAATAATTCATTTAATACTTAATATGTTAAATATTTTATTGAAAATTGTGCCAATAACTTAAGACATCCCAATCTATCATGGTATTTTTTAATACTCTTAACAATTCTTTAAACTTTTGCAAAATTATTTACAAGCGAGATGTTCAAAAAAAAATATATTATAAAATTAGTAAAATTAATAAAATTATATAAGTTTATAATAGGTTTTTCACGGTTTTAATTTAATTATTGGTAATTATTAGGTGAATGGTTGAGATTTAACTTCTAAATAATATGTTAAAATATTTATAATAATATTTACAGATGAAGGGTTAAGATTTATCTATATATTATTTACATTCTTCTAATTAATTTATCTAAAATTAATTAGTTAAAAAATGTCATATCAAAACATTTAATACTAGGCACATGTTGATAAACCATGTTACTGGTTCATGGTATTGTATGAAGAACTATTTACAATTGAAGATCTTCCATGGTGAAATGGGGTGAATCACCATAGTTAAGAATATTGTAACATGTTTTTAAAGATGTAGATATGTTTAACTAATATATTAAACAACATGTAACAATATTCTTAACCATGGAGATTCAACCCCACTTTACCATGGACAGTCTTAACTTGTAACTTGTTCTTTTTACAATACCATGGCTTATCAATACCACATGCCCAATATAACATTTGTTGGTATGACATTTTCTTTAATTAATTAATTTGAAATAAATTAATTAAAAAATCATTACTAACTTTGAGATAAATGTTAAACTTTCATCTATTAACAATACTATGAATATTCAAGCATATTCCATGCAGGTTAAATCTCTACCATCCACCTAATAATTCTTGATAATTAAATTAAAATTGTAAGACTTATTCTAAAATAGACAAAGCTATTATAATAATAACAATAATAATAATAATAATAATAATAATTATTATTATTATTATTTAAAATAAAATTATAATTTAAATAATTATATGATTTTTAAAATATCGACCATATAAAATGTATTATAAAATAAGTATTTTGTATTTATCATTAATTTATTTTTATCAACAATTACAAATCATTTAATTTACTTAACTAAACTAATTATAATTTTAATATCCTTAAATTAAATATTTTATAATTATATAAAATCAAACATTATACCAATTTAATTTAATTGATATTTATATTTATAAATTTTGCTATCATTTATTATAAAAATTATAAACACTAATGTAAAATATTCAAACAAATAATCAATCACTATTTTTATTATTTAAAATCTCTTTCATTACATATTTAATTTTCCAACTCAACCTTACCTTTATAAAGTGAAAATAAAAAATAATCTTCCATATTTAGAATACCAAAATTTCAAACATCCTTTCGACATGATCACATATCAGTGAACCGTGATTTAGCTTTTTATTATATGCTAGTTAGGTAAAAAAATTTATCCCATTTGCATGATAATAAATAAATTATAAAATTTTAACCTTTTAATTTTGTTTTTTTTTATTCGTATGACCCAACAATTGAAAATCTTAGTACAGTTCTCAACTAGCTTCAAGTTAAAAAATATTGATAAGCATGATCTATTAGACCTGATGTGAGTGGTTTAAAGAAATATTTTATAAAAAATTGATGATGTAATGATTAAATTTTAATTATGGTTTTATTAATGGTTAGCCTAAATATTTTCTGATATCTATTTTTTTTTGGGTTAAATATAACATTTAAAAAAGTTTATTAATATTTTATATTAAAAATTGAATGAATTACACGTTTCTTGTTAATTAAAAACTAAAAATTAATATAAATATTAAAATTGTTTATTATATTTTATATGGAAATATTGATGTAACAATCACTTTTAACAAAATAACATAATAAATAAATAAATAAAAGAAAAATATTTTTTCCGTTTATCTCGAAACTTGATTACCGATACATATTTATTTTTGTGCATTTAAATTTGTAATATGATTTGTGGTTGTCGTAGAGTCAGTCAGCTCACTCTCCAGTTGTATGTCCTTAACACATGCATAGTTTACCATGCTGCCATGAAGGTTAATGTTAATGGATCACAAGGCCTTCAGTACTATGGCATTTACTACCCGTCTCTGGCTAAGTTGGTCTACGCGGGGATTCGTGGCGTGATCTTGGCCAAGGATATTACATTTGATCGCTTTGTGGTTCATTATTCTAGTGCCATCTGTTCCGCCTCACCTCCGTTGATTCTTGTTCGGGAATCCAATGTTGATGGTTGGTTATGGATTTATCACCTAACCACTTCCTCGCGCCCAGCATCCTGTGGATTCATTATTACCTTTGGTCTGCAGCTTCTTGCTACTCTGCAATGGCAAAATGACTCACTGAGGGTTCCAGTGAGGCAGTCCCTCCTCCTATGGCTTGCACTGGTTATGATGGCTAGTCCAGAGAAGGAAAGTGTTGTTTGATATAGACTATCTATAGTTCTTATAGTTTTGAGGAAGACATGGCTCTTCCCAAGGCTAACGAAGTGCTACCTCTATGAAGGTTTCTCAGAGTGATGGCAACGGTTTTACTCTAGGGTTCGGAAGGTAAACTTCGTTAAACCGACAGCTTATGAGTTTTGACAATTTCTTGAGCTTAAAATGATTATTAAGGGTTTTGGTGAATGTGCAGGTGGTTGTTTAGAGAGTCCATCCTCTAGCTTCAGGTATCATTCTGCTTAAACCAAACATGCGTTTTCACATTGCTTATCTTTGTTAGATGGTCATGTAATAATTCTATGCTTGAATGTGGTTTATGATAAGTACTCTCTATTTCCAATTCTGCGTGCACAAGCCTGGAACTCACCCTTCAAGATTCAAACTCTTATGGTTTTTCTGGTTGTTTTCCGGGTTGGCATTCTGGTCCTTAACAGTTTAGTTTAAGAGGGTTTTAATTTTCCAGTGACTCAAGCTCAGATAGCTACCTAAATTTCTTGTACTCCTTAATTATTTAGCTATTTAAGTGAGTCGACAGACTCTAGGTGTGGTTTGAGCATTGTGGGAAAGATTTACCAGTTCGTGAACATATTTCTTTTTATTATTGTAATGGTTCTTATGTCAATTACGTTATTAGCTAAGAACGATGAGATTTTGGTCGTAATGACTCAAAGGGTCATTCTGGAACTGTAATTGCTTGTTCATAATGGAGTTTATGCTTATATATCATACATTGTTAAGTTAACTAATATTTAGGTATGACGTTTCATATTTCACTACAGGTCAGTTGCCTCTGTTCCAATCTCAGAACATTATGGTTTATTGCATATTTTTCAGTCCTTATGGATTAACTGTTTCATAAGGGTTTGTAGAATGAGGGTTTATACCAAGGTTTATTCATAAATTGATAGATATTACATAGTGACAGATGAGGTGGTACCTCTGTTTTCCGAACAGTTCTTCATTGTGTTTCCTAGTTGCATGGTGTAGTTAAATTTGTGGACCAGTAACATATGTGTATGATCTTTGCACGCCTAATACAATTATTCCTTGGGTGTATTCCATGAAGGTTTTGCACAATTCGTTCTGAAAACTTTAGGAGTGTAAGCTCATTTTTTTTATACTATGTTGAATCTTTCAGATGCAAAAATTACCTGTAATATTCTTTACATAATTTCATCAGAGAGTTTTTGTTGTTGCCTGTACTGAGAAAGAAAATATATTTTGTCTACTATTTTAATATATCTTTTTTTCTAAATAAATTCCTTGTTTATTCGTACTACATACACAGAAATTTCTTTATATTGAAAACAATAAGATGTTCCTACTTAATCAATTAAATTATTATTCTATAGCATAGTACTAATTCTTAAATTAAGTATTTGCTGGTACTTATATGTTTTGATAATAGGAATAGCTAGCTAAAAATCCTCATTGGAAATTCCCTCCTCCCTGCCATGAGTTCTAGCAATTACGTTTAGACTCTCCCCTGAGCACTTTCTGTTAATGTCACTATTAATGATTTCCAATTACAGTCAATTACCTTGGGTTCCTAGACTCCAATCCTGCTCGCAAGTCCTGAACTCTTTTCTCACTGTCCTTCTTGAGAATTCTCCCAATGGTTCCTCCAGCTCAAGGATATCTCCCCTCTAAATCTCCCTTCAGGGCAGATTGTGTAACTGTCTTTATAATTGTTTCTTTTAATTCTTGTAAACAATTTCTATTTTTTTTGTTAAAGTATCATTACCAAATATTTAGATAACCATAATTTATTTTTCTTGGCCTTCCAGCCTTAACCACTTAACGTAATAAAACTTAAAGTAACAGATAATAAAATTAACTTATTAACTTTAGTAATTTCATGCACCTTGGGGTGTTACATCCCCCCCCCCCCCCATATGAGGAACATCGTCCTTGGTGTTCATTTAACTTTCAGAAAACAAAGTCGGATAAGCTTTCCGCATAAATTCTTCTTCTTCCAAGGTGGCTTCATCCAGGCCAAAGTACTTCCACTACACTTTAACCTAGGTGATGACTTGCTTCCGCATGGAGGTTTCTCTCTGGTCGAGAATACGAAGAGGTTCTGCCAGGAACTCTCCTTCCAGTTCGACCTACAAGCAATAACTCATAGTCATGACTCTGCTAAATAATAAAAAAAATGGCTCTAAAAGTCATATACCCCACTTCACTGGTTACCTAAATATTTTCCCAGTTAATAATGTGTTGAGGGTTATACACATACTTTTTTAGTAAGGATACATGGAACACATTATGGACCCAAATGTGGCTGGGTAGCGCAAGCTTATACGCCACAAACCCAATTTATTCCAAGACTTGAAAATGTCCACAGTATCGGGTTGCTAACTTAACGCAACCCTACCACTGTAAGGAGCTTTTTGGTGAAAATAGCAACAAGAAATGATAAAAATAGAATCCAGAAATTCCAATTTTAATTTGTCCTTGAATTAAAATTTTGAATTAAAATCGAATTTAGTCTCACTAGCTGCTTGGAAATAATTAATTAATTCATCTTGGATTAATTAGTTGGAGAAATTCAAGTTAGAAGTCTTTGTGAAGTCATGCAACAGTTATCCCTTAAATTAAGGAGATTATCCCTTGATTAAGCAGATAAGATTGAGTTATATTCGAGTTGTAACTAGCTAGCTCAATTTACTGAGTTAAGTCCAGTTAAATTAGTTCCAAACTATTTGAGGAACTAATTGTGAGTTATCAGTCAGTTGATGCATGCATGCACTCAACTAGTGTACTCCAGATAACTGAAGATTCCCTCATCCGAAACTCATGCATGTCTATTCAGAGAAAGACCCAGTTGAGCTAAATGTCAAGGATAGGTTACTATCAGTTTCATGTATTTTCCTATAAAGGAAACTCATCCATGCAGAAGGAATAAGGTTCCTTGAGGATTGTGTAGTTTTACAAGGTGTGAGATCGGTGTGAGTGATCAATGTTCCACATGGTCACAACACGATCACCCAGGAGAAACTGCGCAAGGAAATAGGAGGCTTGAAGGGTAGAGGAAAAGGTTTGTGAGAAGCCTGATTGCCTGTGAGCGTCCTGGAGGATTGTACTGAGAGCTGGCTAACTGTGAGAGCTAAGGCTTTATGTAATTCTGAGATTTTTCCATCTTTGTATGATAATACAAATAGTGGGGTTTTTAGCTAAGGCTTTCCCCTGAGTATTTTCTGTGTTTCATGTGCATTGATTCTTCTTCTGGTTATATGTGTTCATCTTGTTATTGTTCAAACATTTAAGCTTCCACAAATTGATAGTATAAGTAGGTTATTGTATTTTTCTTTGGCTATATTGCATTATCGGGTTAACCTGCAGCAGATATATAGAACTGGATTTGTAGACAGAATTTTTACATGGTATTGGAGAAAAGTTTATCGGAGTTTTGAATAGTATACTGAGAAGAGAGTTCGAAGTTTGAAGTTCAGGGTTGTAGGTGAAAATCGAATTCATCTCATACTTCAAGGTTGGTCAATGGCATTCTATGGCTTGACACGCGAGTATGCCTTGGATGGTAGCTCAAATTACATAGCAAGGAAAGATCGCATGGAGGCTATATTAGAAGACAACGGCTTGAAGGATTTCATTGATTAAGAAATCCAAAAGCCAGCTTCAACTAATGCACAAGAGTTGGCTGAGTGGAAGAAGTGTGTGGCGAGGGTGAGACGGATCGTCCTTGAGGGATTTCGAGACCATAATGTCGCGAGTCTCCATGGGAATGATACTCCATATTCAATGTGGAAGACATTGAAGTACCTCTACCAGAACAGTAATGACCAGAGGAAATTGGCGCTCAAAGATAAGTTTCGAAGAATCAAGATGGAGAATGGCGATACTATTTCCTCATATCTGAACAAGCTCACCACTTGTATAGATGAGCTTAGTAGTGTGGGAATAACTACTGTTGATGATGATATGGTGAGCCTCGCTCTCCTTGGCCTCCAAAGAGCTAGAATAGCTACCAGAACTTTATGAATGGAAGGGAGAAACTACCAGATTCGGAACAACTGTGGTCGGATCTCATGCAGGAGGAGATCAGGAGGAGCACTCGAGATGGTTCATCATCCAAGGATGATGATGAAGAAAATCTGGCCTTAGCGAGTATGGCAAGGAAATAGAAGGAGAAGGATTCTCATTCCAAATCGAATTCTTCTTGTGGAGGGAAGAAGGTTGACAAGTCTCAAGTGAGATGCTTTAATTGTCACGAGACGGGACATTATGTGACTAATTTCCAATCGAAGAAGTCCAAGAAGGGATCCTAGAAGGATCTGAAGGTGAGGCATTACCCTCTCAGTTCGATATGGACTTCACCCTCATTGCATGCATGGTTTCATCAATCATGGGTTGTGGCTGGTATCTTGACAGTGGAGCCTCATTCCACATTGTCAGCGATAAAATTTTATTTAGTATCTTGGAGGAGAAAGACCTCAAGATGCCCATAGAGATGGGTGATGATGAAAGGTATAGTGTTTCAGGAGTGGGCACGGTTTCTTTTCAAAGGGAGCATGGAGATCTTATCACCTTGAAAAATGTGAAGTATGTGTTTGGACTAAAGAAGAACTTGGTATCGATCATGATGTTGGAGGAAAAAGGCTACGATGTTATTTTTAGTAAGGGAAAGGTTTTCCTTAGACACATCACCACAGGACAGGTGAAACAGATCGGTTCACGAGTTAAGAACCTGTATGCTCTTAAGTTTCAATATGCATGCAAAGCCTTGAGGAGAAAGGAAAATGTTAGAGACTTGGTGGTTGAGAGGGAGAGTAAATTACCTCTCAACATGCAGTCCCAGAAGAGGTCTCAAACAATTGTGGAGGAGCCACAACTGGAGATGCCGAGACGAGATTGAGTGGAGGCATCCACTCATTCAGAGATCTCAAGTATGGGGAAATTTGATCCGAATTTAAACAGGAACGCAACAAATTACAGAGATAACCATATACACAAAGATGCAGTGGAAATAATACTTCATTTCATTAATGGAAAATACTGAAATATGCTTACAAACAGAAATGGAAATAAACTAGCTAGGGCGATGGTAGCTTATCTCTGAGAAGAGATGCGATGGCTACATGCCTCTGAACTGTGTTACAATGAGGCTCGAAGGCCTATTTATTGTTGAGAAACAATGGAAAAACCCTTAACATTCCAAAACCTAACCCTAGGAGATGAAACGCCAAACTGTGGGCCCCGTTTGGGGGTAAGTTGGTACATCAACTTCCCGGGGTCGTAACTTTGGCATATGATCTCCGTTTGACGCGTACAATAGCTCATTAGAAAGATCTATCCGAGCACTATCATTGTTGGAACGGGCAACACCAGTCCATTCCATGGACTCGTGTTGCCCCCGGATTCCCCAAAAAACGTCGTTTAGGGCCTCAAAACAGCTCCGGAAGTTCAGGACCTGAAAAACTGCTAAAAATAGTAAGTTGTGCTACAAATAAGGAAACTGAAAATGCTGAGAAAGACAATGGTGGGGGTCCAGGTGGACTTGGCAGGTGGCCACCAATATCCACCTGGATCAAAATTTCAAGCCAAGTGGGTAGAGGGATTACATGTAGCCATACCTCCAGGTGTGAGGTGGGGCAATGTGAAGTGATAGTCCCAAGAAGGCTGAAATTGGGCAAGTTCCATTCAGAGGTCTTATCTCATGGATTGTACCTTGCTACGGTAGCCCAAAGTACATAGTAGCAGGAGGAATCAGTGTGATTGATGCAGTCAGAGATCAAAGTGAAAGAGGCTAGAGCAATCAAATACTGAAGAGCGCAGAGAAGGATTCACAACAGTGCAGAAAGGCAGAGTCAACAAAAGCACAAAGTTTTTAGTCGACAAAGGCAATAGCAGTCAGAGACTTTGATGACAGATGCATCATACTGATTCAGCTTGGATGTTTTTTTTGTTTCTAGAGTTGTTGGAGCAATAACACTAGAGAGAAGTGTTGCATGCATAACATTCCAAATGTTCATGATTGGGATCGAGTTGAATTCCTTTCTTGTTGAGAGGGAGTGTTGAAAATAGCAAAAAAAAATGATGAAAATAGAATCCATAAATTCCAATTTTAATTTTTCCTTGAATTAAAATTTTGAATTAAAATCGAATTTAGCCTCATCAGTTGCTTGGAAATAATTAGTTAATTCATATTGGATTAATTAGTTGGAGAAATTCAAGTTAGAAGTCATTATGAAGTCATGCAATAGTTATCCCTTAAATTAAGGAGATTATCCCTTGTTTAAGGAGATAAGATTGAGTTAGATTTGAGTTTTAATTAGTTAGCTCAGTTTATTGTGTTAATTCTAGTTAAATTAGTTCCAAACTATTTGAGGCACTAATTGTGAGTTATCAGTCAGTTGATGCATGTATGCACTCAACTACTGTACTCTAGATAACTGAAGATTTGCTCATCAGAAACTCATGCATGTCTATTCAAAGAAAGACCCAGTTGAGCTAAATGTCAAGGACAGGTTACTATCAGTTGATGTGTTTTCCTATAAAGGAAACTCATCCATGTAGAAGGAATAAGGTTCCTTGAGGATTGTGGAGTTTTACAGGGTGTGAGATCAGTGTGAGTGATCAGTGTTCCACTTGGTAACAGCACGACCACCCAGGAGAAACTATGCAAGGAAATATGAGGTTTGGAGGGCAGAGGAGAAGGTTTGTGAGAAGCCTTGCTTGCCTGTGAGTGAGGCAGGAGCATGTGCTTGGAGGGAAGAATCTTCAAACTTATTCCAAAAATCCAAAAAAAAATCTACAGGAAAAGGAGTGGGGTCCTTTAGCCATCAATTTCCATGCTTTTCTAGTTTAGGATAGGGATAGAATTAAGAATAAGATCATGATGGAAATAATTGTTGGATGGATAAGTTGTAGTGGAGGTTCTCGAGGGGATGTCTCGCAAAACTGTTAAATCATAATAAATAAGTTTCTGTTTTAGAAACTGGTTGCTAAAATGAACCAGTAGATATGTATTGGCATGCTTTTGTAAAGGGATAAGGACTAAGTAAGCTTTATCTATTATTTTATAAAGGAAAGAATGGGACTTCTCTATGTGGGGGGTTGGCTTGGAGACATTGTGATCTTGAAAAAACTCTCTCTGTGCATTGGAATTTATGGTTCTCTGTTAACTGGTAATTGTATGTGTGTATCAGTTTCAGTTGCTTTCTTCTGAGTCTGAATATCAATGAATTAGCCTTATTTTCCAATTAATACTTCGGCTGAAGCCTTTAGATTGTGTTTCCTTCATATCGGCAAGCCCTGGCTTCTTTATTTGCTTTACAGAGTTCCGCAAGCAAAACTCTATTTTACACAGAGAAGTCGTGAAAATACTTAGCCAGAGCAGAGTTCCGGACTTGAAATTTTATTGTACAGGGATTATACCCTCGTCGGGTCTGAAACCTTTATCACATCGCTAAGTTGGAGCGGGAAAGAAAAACCTTTGGAGCACTGAAATCTGATAGTGCAACACTACCGGAGCCAAAATATTATAGGGAGGCTTTGATAGCATATCGAGTCTACGATTGTTATCGCATCGCAAGATCGGAGCAGGAGGAGCAAGCCTTTAGAATATTGGAGTCACTGATTGCGATCTCTGATAATACCATGTGTTATCACATCAGAGGAAGGAGTGTTGGAAGGGCCGATGGTTAACCACCGATAGTGTTAAATTGCGTATAACGCATCTCGTTGAAATCTTGCGCTGATAGTGTAATTCTTTAGAATTAACACTATAGTGGTTTTAAAGCGTCGATAGTGTATTTCCATTCCTTTGGAATGAAAGTTCTCCGATAGTGTATATTGTGTTTTAATCGAATTTTCCTTGTTTTAAAGCAACGATAGTCTATTTTTATAATTCCTATGGGATTTATAGTCCCGATAGAGGATAAAATGCTCTATGTAATAAATTATGCCTGATAACAAGGGTTTGGGTGATTAAGAAAGAAAGTGTGGTGATTTGAAGGAAGAAAGGGAACCTCATGAAGCATTCAATCTAACAATAGATGACTGATACACCAATTGAAACAGAAAGAGAAATTTAGCCCAAGTTAGAAGATATTATATCAGGATTTCATCGTTTGTCTATATCACTTGCACCCAGGCCACCATTAGTGGTATCAGAGCAACCTGTTGACACTGAATTGAATCTTAGAAGTAGGAGAAGGAAAGTTAATATGGTTTTTAGAGTTGGAAGAGGATGGCCAGTTGCAAATGCTGAAGTGATGGAAGTTGTGCAACAAATGCAAGCTAGATTGGATGTATTAACAGCAGGAAGACATATAGATGATGTAGATGTTAGTGAGCCCAAGGTTGAAGCTACAAAGGAGGAAGTTGTAGCAGTAACTCCTGAGATGAGATTCTTCCAGTCAGTGTTGAGATCCACAGCTAGGCCAAAGACCGAGGTTTCAATATATGAAGGAGGACTGAATCTAGAAGAATTGATAGATTGGATTAATGGCATGTAGAAATTATTCGACTATGAAGAAATAGAATATGAGAAGAAAGTAAAGTTTGTTGTCATCAAGTTAAAGGGCCATGCACCGCTTTGGTGGGATGGTGTGCAGGCAGAAAGAAAGAGACTTGGCAAGCAACCTATCAAGAATTCGAGCAGAATGGTAGCAAAGCTAAGGGGTAAGTTTTTACCAAGTAATTATTAGCAAACCTTGTTCAGACAGATGCAAAATCTAAGACTGACATCTATGACACTGAAAGAATACACAGAGGAATTCTATAAGGTAAGCATAAGAGCTGGAGAAACTCAAGATACATATGAGAAGGTGGCTAGATATGTGAATGGTCTTAGGATGGACATTCAAGATGAGATAAGTATATTGTCTCCTAAAATAGTAGAAGAAGCTTACTAGGTGGCACTGAGAGCTGAAGAAAAACTTGTGAGGAAGTAGTCTACCAGAGGGAGAGGTACTTTCCGAGGAAGGGGAAGTCAAGGTGGTAGAGGAAGATCTACAACACCTAAATATGGAGCTATCAGTAGCTCAACCTAGCATGCACCCACAGGAGGTGCTAAAAGAGGCAGAGGGAGTTTTTATAGAGGAAGACGAGGCAGAGTAAGAGGAATAGAAGTAAGATGTTACAGGTGTAACAAACTGGGACACAAATCTTTTGAGTGCCTAGAGAAAGCATAAACAAATCAGAGGAATTCCATTGTTACTGAAGCTGAGGGAGAAGCAACAACAACAGCAGTGACATAAGAAAAAAATATACTAGAGAGAGGATAATCTTTGGTAGTTAATAAAGTTTTGCTCAAGCCAGCAAAGGAGATAGTTGAACCATCACAAAGAAAGAATTTATTCAGGACAGTGTGTAAGGTTCAAGGGAAATGTTGTCAGATGATCATTAATAGTGGCAACACTGATAATTTCGTCTCTACAAAAGTGGTGGAGAAATTGAAGCTAAATACAATGAAACATCCAACACCTTACAAGTTTTCATGGTTACAAAAGGGACATCAATTGTTAATGAATGAACAGTGTGAAGTGGATTTTCAGTTGGGCAAGTATAAAGATAAAATTGTATGTGATGTCATGCCAATGGATGTGTATCACATATTGCTTGGAAGACCTTGGCAATATGACAGAGGAGCTATGCATGATGGGAAAAGAAACACCTACAAGTTTAGAAAGGATGGTATCAATCATACGTTGCTGCCTCTGCAGGAAGAAGATGTATCAGGAAAGAAAATTGATCCAAAAAATCTATTACTAGGAGGAAAGGAATACTTGAAGCAAATTGAAGAGAATGAGGTAAATTTTGCTGTAATTTGCAAGCCCAAGGTAATAATCACTTTTACTACAGTTTCTGATTTACCCATTGAAATTCAAGAAATGTTGGAGAACTATTGTGATATTATTATTGATGATTTGCCTAATGAGTTACCACCCATTAGGAGAATTATCCATCATATAGATTTGATTCTTGGAGAAATTCTACCTAACAAAGCAGCTTACAGAATGACTCCTACAGAAAATGAAGAGGTTAGGAAGCAAGTGCAAGAATTTCTTGACAAAGGGCTGATCAGAGAAAGCTTGAGTCCTTATGCAATACCAACAGTGTTGAGTCCAAAGAAATATGGAGGTTGGAGAATGTGTATAGATTCAAGGGCCATCAATAAAATCACAATCAGGTATAGTTTTCCTTTACCTAGAATTGAAGATTTAATGGATTGCTTGAGTGGAGCAAAGTATTTTTCAAAACTAGATCTTAAAAGTGGGTATCATCAGATAAGGATAAGAGAAGGGGATGAGTGGAAAACTGCCTTTAAGACAAATGAGGGATTGTATGAGTGGAGAGTAATGCCTTTTGGGTTGTCAAATGCACCAAGTACGTTTATGAGACTCATGAATGAAGTTCTTAAAGAGTTTATTGGTAAATTTGTAATAGTATATCTGGACGATATATTAGTTTATAGCAGGTCTAAGGAGGAGCACATGAGACATCTGAATTATGTCTTACAAAGGCTACAACAAGAGAAATTATTGCTGAATTTGAAGAAGTGTTCATTCATGAAAGAGGAGCTAGTGTACTTGGGTTTTGTTATTTCTGCTGAAGGGCTGAAGATGGATCCAGAGAAGATCAAGGCAATCATGGAGTGGCCTTCACCCAAGAGTGTTTTTGAGGTAAGAAGTTTTCATGGTCTTTCTAGCTTTTATAGAAAATTCATCAAGAATTTTAGTAAGATCAATGCACCTATTATTGAGACCATAAAGAAGGACAAACGGCCATTTAGATGGACTGCTGAAGCAAAAAGGAATTTTCAGCTGTTAAAGAAGAAAATCATTGAAAAACCTATTTTGGTTCTACCTGATTTTAGTAAGCCTTTCCAAGTGAAGTGTGATGCCAGCAGAGAAGCAATTGGAGGTGTTTTAAGTCAGGAAGATAGACCTATAGCCTATTTTAGTGAAAAGCTAAATGATTCCAAAAAGAAGTATTCTTCTTATGATAAGGAGTTCTATGCAGTTGTGCAGTCATTAAAGAAATGGAGGCATTATCTAATGTCAAAAGAATTTATCCTTTATTCAGATAACCATGCACTACAGTATATTATGCAGCAACCAAAACTTAGCCAGAAACATGCTAAATGGGTAGAGTATCTTCAAGGTTTCCATTTTGTTTTGAAACATATAAATGGCCAATCAAATAAAGTTGCAGATGCCTTAAGTAGGAGAAATATATTACTGCAAGAGAGTCAAATTCAAGTGTTAGGATTTGATTTTGTTAAAGATTTATATGAGACAGATTCAGATTTTAGAGAGGCAATTGAAACTTGTAAGAATCATGTTTTGATGGATAGGAATAATTGGTTGGATTATTTCTTACAAGATGGACTGTTGTTTAAGAGAAATCAGTTGTGCATACCAAAATGTTCAATGAGGGAGAATTTAATCAAAGAAAAACATAGTCGAGGACTTGCAGGACATTTTGGCATAGAGAAGACTTTTGAATAGTTGAACAGATTTTATTTTTGGCCAAAAATGAGATTTTATATGGAAAAGTATGTGAGAACTTGTAAAATATGTCAATATGCTAAGGGAAGAATCCAAAACACAGGTCTGTATGTTCCATTACCAATTCCAGATAGGCCTTGGGATATGGTAAGTATGGATTTTGTTTTGGGCTTACCAAATACTCAAAGAGGTAATGATTCAATTTTTGTTATAGTAGACAAATTTTCAAAAATGGCACACTTTATTCCATGTTATAAAACTAGTGATGCTTCTCACATAGCTAATTTGTTTTTTAAGGAGGTTGTAAGATTGCATGGGTTTCCTAAGAGTATTGTCTCAAACAAAGATTCCAAATTTGTTGGAAATTTCTGGAGGAAATTATGGAAGAAGTTTGGAACTAAACTAAGTTTCAGCTCCACCTATCATCCACAAACTCATGGACAGACTGAAGTTGTGAACAGGAGTTTGGGCAATCTTTTAAGGAGTCTTATTGCAAAACATCCAAAGCAGTGGGCTCAAGTGTTGGCACAAGCTGAATATGCATATAATGACTCACCTAACAGGAGCATAGGACAGATTCCATTCCATATTGTTTATGGAATGCATCCAAGAGGAGTATCAAACTTGCGAAAAGAAGAGCTGAGAAGTGCATAGGAAGAATATTTTGCTTCAGAAATGCAAGCAATACATGAACAAGTGAAACAACAGCTACAGGATAGCAACATCAAATACAAGACCAGAGCAGACATGAGAAGAAGAGAAATGAACTTTGAAGTTGGAGATTTGGTATTAGCACACCTCAGAAAAGAAAGATTTCCAAAGAGGGAGTATAACAAATTGAAGTTCAAGAAAATTGGACCATGTAGAGTATTAAGAAATTTTTCTGCAAATGCATATGAGGTTGAACTACCCCCTGATGTTGGAATATCTCCAATTTTTAATGTTGCAGACCTGTACAAGTATGAAGGTGAAACTTCAGATGATACAACGCAAGATCAAGAGACATAAGAGATTGAATAGGTAAAACAGTTACCCACAACAAAGGAATTGCAACCAGAAAGAATTCTGGACAAGACGGTGTTTAAGAAAACAAGGGGATGAGAGTACTTTTAGTATTTGGTAAAATGGAAGGACCACCCAACCACTGAAGCTACTTGGGTTACAAAAAAAATGCTATAGAAATTGGGAAGTTCTGCATATGAGCTCATGGACAGGAGCCCATGAAGAATTTTATCCTTAGGAGTCTGATGCTGGAGCATGTGACTTGAAGGGAAAAATCTTCAAACTTATTCCAAAAATCCAAAAAAAATCTACAGGCAAAGGAGTGGGGTCCTTTAGCCATCAATTTCCATGCTTTTCTAGCTTAGGATAGGGATATAATTAAGAATAAGATTGTGATGGAAATTATTTTTGGATGGATAAGTTGTAGTGGAGGTTCTTGAGTGGATGTGTCGCAGAACTGTTAAATCATAATAAGTAAGTTTCTGTTTTAGAAATTGGTTGCTAAAATGAACCAGTAGATATGTATTGGCATGCTTTTGTAAAGGGATAAGGACTAAGTAAGCTTTATCTATTATTTTATAAAGGAAAGAACGGGACTTATCTATGTGGGGGGTTGGCTCAGAGAGATTGTGATCTTGAAAACACTCTCTCTGTGCATTGGAATTTATGGTTCTCTGTTAACTGTTAATTGTATGCATGTATCAGTTTTAGTTTCTTTCTTCTCAATCTGAATATCAATGAATTAACCTTGTTTTCCAATTAATACATTGACTGAAGCCTTTAGATTGCGTTTCCTTCATATCTGCAAGCCCTGGCTTCTTGATTTGATTTACAGAGTTCCATGGGAAAAACTCTGTTTTACACAGAGAAGCCGTGAAAATACTTAGCTGGAGTAGAGTTCCAGACTTGAAATTTTATTGTACAGGGATTATACTCTCATCAGGTCCGAAACCTATATCACATTGTTGAGTTGGAGGGGGAGAGAAAAACCTTTGGAGCACCAAAATCTGATAGCGTGACACTAGTGGAGCCAAAATATTGTAGGGAGGCTTTGATAGCATATCAGGTCTGTGATTGTTATCGCATCGCAAGATCAGAGCAGGAGGAGCAAGCCTTTAGAATATTGGAGTTGCCGATTGTGATCTCTGATTATACTATGTGTTATTGCATCGGAGGAAGGAGCATTGTAAGGGCGGATGGTTAATTGTCGATAGTGTTAAATTGCATATAATGCATCTCATTGAAATCTTGCGCCGATAGTGTAATTCTTTAGAATTAACACTATAGTGGTTTTAAAGCGCCGATAGTGTATTTCTGTTCCTTTGGAACAAAAGCCCTCTGACTGTGTATATTGCGTTTTAAATGCATTTTCCTTTTTTTAAAGCAACGATAGTCTATTTTTATAATTCCTATGGGATTTATAGTCCCGATAGAGGATAAAAGGCTCTATGTAATAAATTGTGCCTGATAACAAGGGTTGGGGTGATTAAGAAGGAAAGCATGGTGATTTGAAGGAAAAAAGGGAACCTCATGAAGCTGTCAATCTAAAAATAGATGACTGATACACTAATTGAAACAGAAAGAGAAATTCAGCCCGAGTTAGAATATATTATATCAAGATTTGGTCGTTTTTCTATATCGCCTGCACCCAGGCCACTCAACCACTGTACTCAACTATTGTACTCCAGATAACTGAATATTCCCTCATCAAAAGCTCATGCATGTCTATTCAAAGAAAGACCCAGTTGTGCTAAATGTCGAGGACTGGTTACTATCAGTTGCATGTGTTTTCCTATAAAGGAAACTCATCCATGCAGAAGGAATAAGGTTCCTTGAGGATTGTGCTATTTTACAGGGTGTGAGATCAGTGTTCCACTTGGTAACGGCAGGATCACCTAGGAGAAACTACGCAAGGAAATAGGAGGCTTGGAGGGCATAGGAGAAGGTTTGTGAGAAACCTTGATTCCCTGTGAGCATCCAGGAGGATTATACTGAGAGCTGGCTAGCTATGAGAGCTAACGCTTTGTGTAATTCTGAGATATTTCCACCTTGTATGATAATACAGATAGTGGGGTTTTTAGCTAAGGCTTTCCCCTAAGTACTTTTTGTGTTTCATGTGCATTGATTCTTCTTCTGGTTATATGTGTTCAGCTCATTCTTGTTCAAATATTTAAGCTTTCGCAAATCGATAGTATAAGTAGGTTATTGTATTTTTATTTGGTTATATTGCAGTATCGAGTTAACCTGCAGTAGATCTACAAAAATGATTTGTAGACAGAATTTTTACATGGTATCGGAGAAAAGTTTATCGGAGTTGTGAATAGTATACTAAGAAGAGAATTCGAAGTTTGATGTTCAGGGTTGTAGGTGCAAATCGAATTCATCTCATACTTCAAGGTTGGTCAATGGCGTTCTATGGCTTGAGACTCAAGTATGCCTTGGATGGAAGCTTGAATTACATAGCATGGAGAGATCGCATGCAGGTCGTATTAGAAGACAATGGCGTGAAGGATTTCATTGATCAAGAAATCCAAAAGCCAGCTTCAAATAATGCACAAGAGTTGGCTGAGTGTATGAAGTGTGTGGCAAGGGTGACACAGATCATCCTTGAGGGAGTTCGAGACCATATTGTCTCGAGTCTCCATGGGAATGATACTCCATATTCAATGTGGAACACATTGAAGGACCTCCACCAGAATAGTAGCGATCAGAGGAAATTGGCGCTCAAAGATAAGCTTCAAAGAGTTAAGATGGAGAATGGCGATACTATTTCCACATATTTGAACAAGCTCACCACTTGTAGAGATGAGCTTAGCAGTGTGGGAATAACTATTGTTGATGATGATATGGTGAGCATCACTCTCCTTGGCCTTCCAAACAGATTGAATAGCTACTAGGACTCTGTGAATGGAAGGGAGAAACCGCCAGATTGGGAACGACTGTGGTCGGATCTCATGCAGGAGGAGATCAGGAGGAGCACTCAAGATGGTTCCTCATCCAAGGATGATGATGAAGAAAATCTGGCCTTAGCGAGTAAGGCAAGGAAAGGGAAGGAGAAGGATTCTCATTCCAAATCGAATTCTTCTCATGGAGGGAAGAAGGTTGACAAGTCTAATGTTAGATGCTTTAATTATCACGAGATGGGACATTATGTGACTAATTGCCAATTGAGGAAGTCTAAGAAGGGATCCTCAGAAGGATCTGAAGTTGAGGCATTACCCTCTCAATTCGAGATGGACTTCACCCTCATCGCATGCATGGTTTCATCAATGATGGGTTGTGGTTGGTATCTTGATAGTGGAGCCTCATTCCACATTGTCGGCGATAAAAGTTTATTCAGTAGCTTGGAGAAGAAAGACCTCAAGATGCGCATAGAGATGGGTGACGATGAAAGGTATAGCGTTTCAGGAGTGGGTACAGTTTCTTTTCAAAGGGAGTACGGAACTCTTATCACCTTAACAGATGTGAAGTATGTGTCTGGACTAAAGAAGAACTTGCTATCAATCTTGACATTGGAGGACAAAGGCTACGATGTTATTTTTAGTAAGGGAAAGGTTTTCCTTACACACATCACCACGAGACAGGTGAAACAGATCGGTTCACAGGTTAAGAACCTATATGCTCTTGAGGTTCAAGATGCATGCAAAGCCTTGAGGAGCAAGGAAAATGTTAGAGACTTGGTGGTTGAGAGGGAGAGTAAATTACCTCTCAACATGTAGTCCCAGAAGAGGTCTCAAAAAATTGTGGAGGAGCCACAATTAGAAATGCTGAAAGGAAATAGAGTGGAGGCAGCCACTCATGCAGAGATCTCCAGTAGGGGGAAATTTTGAGCCAATGGGTAGACAGATCACATGTACCAGTACCTCCAGGTGTGAGGTGAGGCGATGTGAAGTGATAGTCCCATGAAGGCCCAAATTTGGTAGGGTCCATTGAGAGGTTTTATCTCATGGATCGTACCTTGCTATGGGAGCCCAAAGTACATAGTAGCATGTCAGGCCCCAATGTTAGTTTATTAAATGGGTTATTCCAGTATATGGGTACCCTGTACTTCCTTCCATACAACACCTCGAAGGGGCTCATGCCCAATGATTCATGATGTCCATTAATATATGAAAATTGCACTAAATGGAGATAATCCTACCATTTATGTGGTTGCTACATTACAAACATGTGTAGCATGTCCTCTAGCACCTGATTTACTCGTTCAGTTTGTCCGTTTGTTTGGGGGTGGTAGGCGACACTAAATTGGATCTGAGTACGTAATCCCAAAAAGATATTTTTCCATAAGGTGGATGTAAATTTTACTTCTCTATCAAAGATTACCACTTTGGGTATTGCGTGTAAATGTAAAATATCATTCATAAATATGTCTGTGATCTCCACAGTTTTGTTAGTGGATTTCACGTGTATAAAGTGAGCAGTTTTACTCAACTTGTCTACTACCACCATAATTGAGTCATGTTTCTTTCTGGTACGAGGTAAGCCTATGATAAAATCCATAGATATGGTCTCCCCTTTCCATTCTGGAATGCGCAATGGCTACAACAAACCTATGAGATGCTAATGATTTGCCTTCACCAACTAGCATTCCAAACATTTGGACAAATATTCAGTGACATCCTTCCTTAATATGGGCCATTAATACCCTTTTTTGATGGCTGAAAATAATTTTTGGTACCCTGAGTGACCAGCACATGATTTTCTATGAAATTCATCTAATATCAATTGTTTAACCGATTTTTGGTTAGGGACATAAATTCTGTTTTTTAAAAGTAGGAAGATTATCAAAATCTATTTCAAATTCGGATGCTTCCTTTTCCAACAGGGCCTCCCTTGTTTGTTGCTAGAGGAGGTATACTCTGGATCTTTCATAGTTGCTTCCTTTATGATTTTAGGGATATTTGAGCTTGCTTGGCTCATTTGGACCTCATAAATGCAATGTCCTTTTCTGCTCAATGTGTCGACCACCTAATTTTCCTTTCCTTTAAGATGTTTCATGTTGAAGTCGAATTCACTTAAGAATGTTGTCCATCTAGCCTGTCGAGCATTTAATATAGACTAGTTGAAGAAATTTTTAAAACTGCTATGGTCACTTAATAGTAGGAATTTCTTCCCCAGCAGGTAGTGTTGCCACATTTTAAGTGCATGCACTACAGCTGTCAACTAGAGGTCATACATGGAATATCATTGTTCACATTCCTTAAATTTCCATAATTCATAAGCAATAACCTTTCCTTCTTGTGTCAGCACTCCACCTACACCCTCTTTACTTACATCTGTGCAAACCATGAAAGACTTTTGTAGATCTGCCACTTTTAACACTGGTGTGGTGGTAAGCAGAAGTTTCAGCTTTTCAAAATGTTGCTGACACTCGGATATCCATTTGAAAGTGCGCCCCTTTTCCTATAAGGTCATTTGAAAGGCGATTTTTGAAAATCCCTCAATGAATCGACATTAGTACCTGTCTAAACACAAGAATGATCTGATATCAATGACGTTCTTTAAGGTTGTCCATTCCATAATTGTTTTGATCTTCTCCGAATCTACCACTATTCCATTGGCTGAAATAACGTGACCCAAGTACTAAATCTGATCTTTGAAAAAATTCACACTTGCTGAATTTAGCATATAACTGATTTTCCCGCAGCGTTTGTAATACTATTCTCAGATGTTCTTTATGCTCCTCCTAATTCTTAGAGTATATTAAAATGTCATCAATGAAAATCAGTACAAATTTATCAAGGTAGGGCTGGAAAATACCATGCATCAAACTCATAAAGGTGGTTGGGGCATTTGTGAGGCCAAATGGAAACACTACGAACTCGTAATGACCATAACGGGTACGGAATGTTGTCTTGTAAATGTCCTCATCTTTTATTCTTATTTGATGGTAGCCCGATCTTAAGTTGATTTTTGAGAACACTTTAGCTTCTTGTACCTGATAAAATAGATCATCAATACGGGGCAAAGGATATTTATTCTTAATGGTCAGCTTGTTTAACTGATGATAATCGACACATAATCTCAGGGTCGCGTCCTTTTTTTGTACAAATAATATGGGAGCTCCCCAAGGAGACACACTAGGACGGATATACTTTTTGTCTAGGAGCTCCTGAAGCTACATTTTGAGTTCTGTTAACTCAGGTATGCTCATGCGTAAGGGACCTTGGATATATGGGCTGCACCCGGAATGAGCTCAATACTGAAATCAATATCACATTTTGAACGTAAACCTGGAATGTATTCTGGAAACACATCAACAAATTCCTGAATGACATGAATGTTTTCCAAGGAGGTCATTTTATTTTTGGTATTGGTAAACCCCACTTGAACATCATATATTTGACAGCCTTTTTTGATACATTTTCCTAACTGATTAGCAGTAATAGGACATAACTTGGTGTTGGCTTTTATTCCTTGGAGTTCCTTCCTTTGGCCTGATTCAGAAATAAAACTTACAATTTTATGTTTACAGTCCACTAGGGACCAACATCTTTCCAACCCGTCCATCCCAATTAAAATATCATAAGAACCCAAAGGAATTATATTAAGGTCAACATAAATAGGTTGCCCTGCAACGGTTATGGGACATCGTTCTGTTTTTGTGCTTACCCTTCTTTTTGTCACAGTGGCTAATTGAACTAGCCAAGGTTTTGAAATTTTTTTGCCCGGTAGTTGACTTTCTACCACCATAGAACTAACATAGCTTAAGCTAGCACCTGGATCAAATAAAATAGAGACAGGATTCTTAGCAATCATACCTTCACATTCGATCATTGTGGGCTGAAATTCTTCCTAATGATCATCCAAAGCAGCATTAATTTTGGGCATGCTCCTTTCCACTTCCCTAACCGTGGATTCTTCTTGCATATTTGATAACTGTTATTTTCTAGCCATGTGCAGACAATTTTTGTAATAACGGGGTTCTCCGCATCATCAGCAATGGAGCGACGTTTGATTGTAGATCGTTGATAGATCTAGTGACTCCCTCTACTGGCCTGTTTTCAAAATGTCCAGTTTTGCGCTGATTCCTAGCTGGAAACTTGCTGAAAGGATTTTGTTGTACATTCCTGCTATTAGCAAATTTTCGGTGTCTGTTTGGAATCAAGCTTCTACCCTTCCTATTCAACCACCCTTTTGGTCCTTCATTCTTCTATTTCATTTGCTGATAACAAATCTGGGCTTTCTTTCCACATGGCATCGTCCATTATCATTGGGTAGTCAAATTCCAGTTTTTCCTTCATAATGTTGGGTAAGCTGCTAATGAAGCGCTGAATTTTGGCCTTTTCCTCTTGCATGTAAGGCACATAGCGTAGTAAGGATTTGAATCAGGACATGTATTCATCCATGGTTAAGGTTCCCAATCTTAACTCATGAAATTCTTTTCTTTTTCATCATAATAGCGCTCAGTTAGATACTTGTCTTTAAAATGTTTTTGAAACTCATTCCATGTAACCTGCTCTTCGTCAATTTTTCTTACCATCTTGATTTCCTCCCACTAGAGGGTCGCTTTACCTCTTAGCTGATAAACTTCCAATCGTGCCTTTAGTTTGTCAATGTACTCATAACTCTTAAAGTACTTGCCCATATCAATTAACCAGGCATTGCCTCTTCAAATTCTCCCTCAAAGAGTGAGGGCTTAATATTTTTAAATTCTCCTTGTAATTCTAACTTTTGTTCTGAATTTTGTCTTTTGTTTTTACACTGGTCAGAGACATTGTCTGAACATCCTTCTTCATCTTCCCTATGTTTTTCAGTTGACTCAGCATTTTCTTCTCCGTGGTGAGCTGTCGGGGTCTTTTCCCGGTCTTTTGCACTGGGGTTTGGGTGGCGTTGATTCTGTCGATTGGATAGATTTCTTAGAATTCTTTCTTGTTCTAAACGCATCCGTTCATTATCCGTTCTTAAATTTTCCATTTCTGCACGCAATTGTTGTACAATTTCGAGTAACATTGCATTAGCTTGCCGGGATTCCTCACCCAGTTGTATCCAAATATCCAGATTAGCATTCACATATGTTGTTTTGGGCGATTTAGGTGGTCCAGAGCTCCTCTGCATTCTGAACTTTCTTTTCATGTCACAGTCTCTGTGTTTACAGATACATTTAAATAGTTAATTATTATATATATTTTCATATACTCAACATATTTATTTCAGGTATAGTTGTACTTACATCCCAGAGAGTCTCAGCTAAAAACATGAGCTTTGATATCATTTGTAACAATCACTTTTAACAAAATAACATAATAAATAAAAAATAAAAGAATAAAAATTTCGTTTACCCCGAAACTTGATTATCGATACATATTTATTTTTGTGCATTTAAATTTCTGATATGATTTGTGGCTATCGTAAAGTCGGTCAGCTCACCCTCTAGTTGTATGTGCTTAATGCATGCACAGTTTTCCATCCTGTCACGGAGGTTAATGTTAATGGATCAAATTGCCTTCAGTACTATGGCATTTACTGCCCTGCTGTGGTTGAGTTGGTCTTCATATGCGGGGATTCGTGGCGTGATCTCAACCAAGGATATTAAATTCGATCGCTACCTGGTTCATTATTCTAATGCCATATATTCCACCTCACCTCCGTTGATTCTTGTCTAGCGATCCAACGGTGATGGTTGTTTAGGGTTTTATCACCTAACCGCTTCCTCACACCCAGCATCCTGTGGATTCATTGTTACCTTTTGTCCACGGCTTCTTGCTGCTCTGCAATGGCAAAATGACTCGACGAGTGTTACAGTGAGGCAGTCCCTCCTCCTGCGGCTTGCACTGGTTATGATGGCTGGTCCGTAGAAGGCAATTGTTGTTTGATACAAACTATCTATAGTGCTTTTAGTTTTGAGGAAGACATGGCTCTTGCCGAGGCTGATGGATTGCTACATCTGTGAAGGTCTCTCGCAGTGATGGCAATGGTTTTACTCTAGGGTTCGGAAGGTAAACTTCGTTAACTCGACGGCTTATGATTTCTTACAATTTCTTGAGCTTAGAATGATTATTAAGGGTTTCGGTGAGTGTGTAGGTGGTCGTTTGGAGAGTCCATCCTCCAGCTTCATGTATCATTCTGCTTAAACTAAACATGCATTTTCACATTCCTTATCTCTGTTAAATGGTCGTGTAATAATTCTATGCTTGAATGTGGTTTGTGACAGGTACTCTCTATGCCCTATCTTGTTTGCGCAAGCCTAGAACTCACCCTTCAAGATTCAAACTCTTATGGTTTTGCTGGTCATTTTCCAGGTTGGCATTCTGGTCCTCAGAAATTTAGTTTAAGAGGGTTTTAATGTTCCATCGATTCAACCTCAGAAAGATACCTAAATTTCTTGTACTCCTAAATTATTTAGCTATTTAAGTGAGTCAACGGACTCTGGGTGTGGTTTGTGCATTATGGGAAAGATTTACCAATTCCTGAACATATTTGTTTTTGTTTTTGCAATGGTTCTTATGTCAATTACATTATTAGCTGAGAACGCTGAGATTTTGGTCATAATGACTCGAAGGGTCATTCTGGAACTATAACTACTTGTTCATAGTGGATTTTATGCTTATATATCATACATTGTTAAGTTAACTGATATTTGGGTATCTCGTTTCATATTTCACTACGGATCGGTTGCCTCTGTTCGAAACTCATATCATTATGGTTTATTGCATATTGTTCGGTCCTTATTGATTAACTGTTTGATAAGGGTTTGTAGAATGCGGGTTTACGCTAGGGTTTATTCGTAAATTGATAGATATTACATAGTGACGGATGAGGTGGTACCTATGTTTTCCAAAGAGTTCTTCATTGTGTTTCCTAGTTGCATATTGTAGTTAAATATGTGGAGAGGTAACATATGTGCATGATCTTTGCATGCATAATATAATTATTCCTTGGGTGTATTCCATGAATGTTTTGCACAGTTCATTCCGAATAATTTAGGAGCGTAAGCTGATTTGTTTAATACTATGTTGAATTTTTCAGATACAGAAATTACATGCAATATTCTTTGCATAATTTCATCAGAGAGTTTTTGTTGTTTCCTGTACTGAGAAAGAAAATGTACTTTGTCTACTATTTTAATATATCTTTTTTTCTAAATAACTTCCTTGCTTATCCGTACTACATACACAGAAATTTCTTTATACTGAAAACAATAAGATGTTGCTACTTAATCAATTAAATTATTATTGTATAACATAGTACCAATTCTTAAATTAGGCATTTCTTGGTACTTATATGATTTAATAATAGCAACAACTAGCCAACAATCCTCGTTGGAAAGTCTCTCCTCCCTGCTGCAAGTTCTGGCAATTACGTCCAGACTCTCCCCCGGGCATTTTTAGTTAATGATTTCTAGTTACAGTCAAGTACCTTGGGTTCCTCGACTCCAATCCTACCCCCAAGTCCTGTACTCTTTTCTCACTGTCTTTCTTGAGAATTTTCTCACTGGTTCCTCCAACTCAAGGATATCTCCCCTCTAAATCTCCCTTCAAGGTAGATTGGGTAGCTATCTTTATAACTGTTTCTTTTAATTGTTGTAAACAGTTTCTATTTTTTTTTTTTAAGGTATAATTACCAAATATTTAGATAACCTTAATTTATTTTTCTTGGCCTTCAAGCCTCAACGACTTATTGTTTACACAACATAATGTAATAAAAACTAAAGTAACAGATAATAAATTAACTTATTAACCTTAGTAATTTCATGCACCTTGGGGTGTTGCAATTTATAGGAGAAGCAAAAGACATTTTTTTTTAGTTTTAATTATTTAATCTATATAAAGTTGATATAATATTATGTTATTTAACATAGACATATAAATATTTTATTTTTAGCTCATGAGTGAAAGTGAAGTATCTTTACCACATCTCTTTGACACTCAATATTAGTATTAATAATGAACCAATTCAGTACAATAAGATTGAGATTATCCATGTTTTATAATGATTTTTATTAAAACTAACTAAATATCTAAAATCATTTTTGTTTTTATTAGCATACACATTAGTTTTTTATTTAGAATATTTTTTTAAGGAACATGTGCCAATTCCATGTGAGCACTTAATGTTGCGTTGTAGATTGTGTCTTTCAACCCCATAACTGAATTATTATTATTATTATTATTATTATTTTCCTTGGGTTAAGTTTCCATTGCATTATTATAAATTTATAGAAATTTTTGACATGTTATTTTTTTTGTTAATGGGGAAAATAGACCAAAAAAATTGTCACTACAACTTTTAATATAATGTTAGTGATAGGAACATAACATTGAAAAAAATATTTAAATTTTCCCAAATGATATTAAAACCAATTGCTAGTATGTAAACCAATCTACAGTATGACTACAAGGTAATAAAAAGATCATAGTCATCCAATATGTGGGATAAACCATAGAAAATTAAGCATCACATATATGACAACAAATAAAGAAACATGATAATTAGGTTGATAAGGAAGTGTCTAGGTCAATGAGATAGTTTACATGTTTGCAATGGAGCTTTGATACTGAGTTGGAGGCAAGCCCTTTTCCTAGTGAGGAAGTCATCCTTCTACATCCATCAGTGGCAACTTTAGTTCATTTTAGAGGAGCAATTTCCTTTTGTGGAACACTTTGATACTCAGTTGGAGGCAAGCCCTTTTCCTAGTTCATTTTAGAGGAGCAATTTCCTTTTGAGGAGGAACGCTTTGATACTGAGTTGGAGGCAAGCCCTTTTCCTAGTGAGGAAGTCATCCTTCTACATCCATCAGTGGCAACTTTAGTTCATTTTAGAGGAGCAATTTCCTTTTGAGGAGCAACTTGATGAACTAGTAAATCTAGAGTATGACTACAAGGTAATAATAAGACTATAGTAGGATAAACCATAGAAAATTAAGCATCGCATATATGACAAGGAATAAAGAAACATGATAGTTAGATTGATAAAAAAATGTCTAGATCAATAAGATAGTTTACAATTTTGCAATAGAACTTTAATACTAAGTTGGAGGCAAGCCCATTTCCTAGTGAGGAAGTCATCCTCCTACATGGATCAGTAACAACTTTTAGTTCAATAAATCTATATAGAATATTGTTCTTGGCATCTTCTTTCTCAACCAACACTTTTCTAGGAGCAACTTCTTTTCGAAGAGCAACTTAATGGCCGAGTAGAAATCCACTATGTAGAAATAGTGATTTTGTCTACCCCTATTATTCTATTCCCCGTGTTTTAGGGATTTAAGTTGCAAAGCCATCCCATTTCCAAGACGAAGTCCAAGTGTGAGAGGATCGTGGAGATTTATGTGCTTCTTATCGACACAGATGGAAGGTGAGAGAAAATACAGAGCAAGAAAACCGGACAAGTAGGGAGGAATTTCAGACAAAAGTCATGGTGGGCGAAGGAAAATGACGAAGGATGGATGCCGAAGCAAAAATATGAAGCATTACTACAAGCCGAGAGATGGAGACTGCCTTACGGATTTAGAATTTCCTTCAACATGATTGAAATCAATGCGGAATAACATGGAAATTGAGAAGCGGCTCGTTCGAGACACCATTTAATGGTGTGCATTAGTTGGGGTGGTGATCTGTAGAGTGTTGTGGATCACGGAAATGTCATGCCTTACAACATCCCATTCCATGACCTTGTTGGTGACCGTAAAAATTTATTTCCAAAATTTAATGTAATATTAAATTATGATTTAAGAAATTTTGTATTAAATAAAAATGAAATAATTTATATTAAATAAAAATATTTTTTTTATTGATTTTTAATTTATTAATAAAATTTTATGATTTTCATTATATAATTATAATTTTTTTAATGATGATGATGATAGTGGTTAACTGATCAAATTGGTCTATAGGACCTATAATTTTCTTAGGTTTATTGGACCTATAATTTTCTTAGTTTTTAATTGTCTGGGGCCTAGTCTTTCTTGGCGAGATTGATGGTGTAGATTTCTTTTTTTTCTTTATGGTCTTCCAACTTCCTGTGTCTTGCATCTCCTTCATCTCTTTTGGTTGTTGGGACATTGGTGTCTTAGCTTCGCGATCTATTGTGTTCGTCCTTTTGAAGATAAATGGAGAAGAAGTTTGGTCTAGGAGATATGCTTTGTTGTTAAATGAAGATTTAATTTGTGAGGTATCCGAATCCCCATAACTGTTGATGCTTGAGTCGAGTTTACTTTTTTGTTGTGTTGCGGGGCGGGGCTTTCTCCCTGCTTGTCTTGAGAGTTGTTTCTTTCTTGTGATTCAGAGTTTTCTCTAAAGTATTTTTCTTTGATGACAGTGTAGTGTTCTTTTTGTGCTCCTTCCCACCACATAGATCTGAATTTTTATGGAGACTTTTGAGCAATTTTTGGCTAGATGGCCCGTCTCAAAGCAGATCGACCTCTGAAGAGGACACTTTCATAATTGAGTTCCTGGTTCGCACATAGTCTTCACTTGTTAGGTTTATTTCAACTGGGAATCCAGCACTGAAGTCCATTTGCGTGCATAGGTAGTTCTGGCATATTCCTCTGATTTCCAATGGCTTTTAACGAAGAGAGATTCCATCAATGCAAAAGTAGGCTTGGCAATCTCACCCAAACTGGTGCTGAAGTTATGACAATCTTAAAATTAAAAAGTTTAACTAAAAATTGAAATATAAGCGGATATGTAACACTCGTTAATAACCAATACTAATATTTTTTGCGTTGAAATATTCCATTTTGCGTTCTTTTTCTGGTAAACGGTTTGTATTTTTGAGGGACTTGGAAGCAAAAATTTGGTTAGGATGGAGCTCCTTTCATACATCCAATTCTTTAGAAAACGCAGTCATCATAACCGATCTGTGTAGCAGCGACATTCAGTTACAGAAATTGATAGGCGCTATCATACGTAGCGGCGGGAGCTACAGCGTTTTTGGTACATAGGTTTCCAATATAATTTTCTGACACGAACGATCCACCATCAAATATTGACGGTTCTATCCTCGGAGCCAGGCGTTGTTAGAGTATTTTATAAGCCAGTTTCTTATAAAGCCTATGGTAAAAAACTAAAATAAAATAATATGAGAGAAGGCTAGATGGAAAATAAATAATCAAGATTTTGTTTTGTATCTTTATTTTTGAAGGTATGTGAAAAGTTTGATCAAGATATCCTTTCTGTAAATATTTCAGAGGATTCTGGTCGGTTCCTCTCTGAAGTGTCGAGTTTATTGGATAGATGTTTTTGGAATTCTGGTTGGTTCCTCTCTGAAGTGTAGTATATTGGTTAGATGTTTTATGTTTTTGGAGCTTTTTTGGTTTTCTATAATCTACACTACAGATGTGGATTTTTCAAGTTACTAAATCCATATATATTGTTAAAATAAAAGCCAGATTTATTAAAAGAACTCTCCACAATACAAGTGAGCCATGAACCATATTCTAGCCAAAAAAAAAACTCCAAAACATGCCATCTCATACTTACACAAGCCCATTTTATACATCCATCCGTTAATATAATAAATTTAACGAATTCCCCTTGAAAAACAATGGCGAAAGCATATTAAAGGGACAACCAATATACACAACAAAATCAGAACTTCAGAATTTATATGTTAAACCATAAGGGAACGACAAAACCCTCTTTAAAAAAATGGCTAAAGCTTAATAAAGGGACAATTTATTTACACAACAAAATTATAACTTCATAACTTCAGAATTTATAAGGAACGATACTTCTCAATAACTTTATCTGGTCCCATTATTTGTACAAAATCAGCTCTGAATTTCAGATTTATACAAAGAATTCGAACTCATGAATTATATGTTAATTCTATAAGGTGATGATGCCTTTCAGTAACTTGTTCTCAAACCCGGGTCCCACGATTTGTACAAAATCAGCTCTGAATTCCACGCATTCAATATAACAGAGAAAAAGCTTTTACAGATTCAACAGAAGCAAAGAAAAAGCTTTTACAGATTCAACAGAAAATCGAAAAAGCGTTTTGAGGAGAGTAGATTATGCGTTTTGAGGAGAGTAGACTATGTGTTTTAGTTGACGTGTTGATATCTGTTGATGAAGTCGTCTATGGCCTTTATCAATTCTTGGATTCGTGGCGACTGAGGTTGGAGAACTTGAAACGCATGTCCCACGTCCTTGAACATCACATGCCACACGTTCTGACCACCCCTTTTGAGGGCTTCAAAGTACTCCATGTTCCTCTGTCGCAGAACGTCGCGCTCGGAGATGCAAAGTAGGACCGGTGGCAACAACGCGTCTTGCAGATTTGACAAACTAATAGGGTTGCATGCGAAATGGTCTTTATTGGCTCCCATGGGCAACGAAAGCTTCCAGAAAACGTCGATCCATTTCTGGGATAGACCTGGGTCGATCGTTTGGCACTCCCATTTGGAGCACCTCTCTCCGCCGAAGAAGGGTTGGATGATAATCGCTCCTCTGATATGCAGAGGTTTCACATGCGCTCTCGCCGCACGCAATGCAACATGATGAACGATGTTACCCCCCGCACTGTCTCCGGCCAAGAAGCACCGTGAAAAATCGCAATACGATCTCAACCACGATTCCCCCGTTTTGTCAACGGTTTTTGCTTGCAATTGCCTGACGCGGGCGGCTTGTTGACGAACCCATTGGACGGCACTGAAACAATCGTCGTAAGCCACGGGGACGCGATGCTCTGGAGCGAGCCTATAACCTACTGAAACTATCACCGATTTTATCTCAGAAGCCAATCTCAAAATAAACGCATGGTAAATAGACCAGGCCGGCGAGCCCAACACGAATCCTCCCCCGTGGAAGTATATGACAACCGGCAACTTTCCACGTTTTTTTACATCAGCCGAAGTTGATCTGGGAAGATAAAGGCGCGCCCATACACCAGTGCCCTTATCTATGACGGCATCTCTGGAAGCCACGGCTTGATCTGGTTTGTCAGATGGGAGGACATTGGAGACACAGTAGGAGAACCTCTCCACAGAGCCGTCTCTGTAGACTCTTATGAATCCTTTCAGCTCCTCCTCGATTTTTCCTTCCTCGTGTAGAAGGTGGGGAGTAGAACTTCCCACCAGCCTAATTGTATTCGGATTTAGAGAAGCAGTATCCATATAAACCTAATTTTGTTGCACTCCCAAAAGCTTTGCAGGGATAAAATAATGTTAGCTTTGCAGGGATAAAATAATGTTTTGTAAGTACCTGAGATTGACTTTGCGTGCTGCCAAAGCCTCCCTCTATCACAGAATAGTCACTTACACTCCGACACAGAGAAGATGATAAAGTCGTAGCAGAGACAGACCGATGGAAGGACGACTGACCATGAATATGACAATACCTACCGTTGTGTTGCTATGGGTGAGGACTTTCATTTATAGTGAGGAGTAGCAGGAGAGAACGATTGGAAAAGCTTTTTTAATCCACTTGCTGGTTACCAAGCATCTACAGTTACGTGGGAATACAAATTAGCTTTAATATAACAGCTGACGCCTTTCGAAAGCTTTAATTTCTATAATCATCGTTCATTCCCCATTTTGGAGGGTCATAATGAGTTTGACTGGAGGAGTTTTGGAATCATTGTTCAACTTCTCTTTTGAGAGTTATAATGAGTCTGGCTGGAGGAACTTTGGGATCGTATAGATCAAAGCGTCTGTCACCTACCTTAAAAGATCACTGCTAGCAACAACCACAACTCAATAAAGATATAAAATGCGATGTTCCACATTTGAGCATATCCAGGGTTCTACTATGTGAGCGGAGCAGCTGTTTAATTAGGGTCTTCTAAAACGGACCTCGGGAGTTAGATGGAGGCTATCAGAATCCATGGAGATAATCACGAATTTAGATTGAGGTAATCAGAATCCATGGGCATATTCCTTCGAGAGATCCTTTAAGTCAATCGACGGATATATGCGGTAAACTTGCGCAAGTTGCAGTAAACCCACCGACCTCGTACAGCGCAGCGGATTCTGACCAGAGACGCCACGTGAACTCAGAAGACAACGAAGAATGAGAACCTCACTGTGCTACTTAATGATCGCCTATATTCCATCCCATTAGGCAACAGATGTCGATCTTATAAAACGATGTCGGCATTTAGCGGCAGTTACATTAGATTGTGTAACTTAGGTACTGGACAAATTCATTATCTCATCTGGAAACTTGTGTGGCGGGGCAGGTTCATTTAACTGAATAAAAATGCAGTGGTATATAACGCGAATTTTTGAAAGCTTTTCTGGCCGGTTTTTCCGGTCGAAATCCGGCAGGAATTTATTGGAATCGCAAGTTTGATAGCTAGTTTCTGCACAATGAGAGCGTCCCAGGGGTTTTCCAGGGTGCTGAATCCAAATATGCAGTTAAAAAACCATTTTAACTGCAACAAATCAAGATTTAACCTCAATTTCTTCCGCCGGATTCCGTCACCGAAATCTCCAAAAAATCGCATTATAGACAACTCCAATAAAAATTTGACTGTAAAAAGTTGTCTTACAATTTTTCACTTTCCAAAAGATTTTTTATATTAATTTTTTCTTACCATTTTAAAAGGATTCATTGCCAGGATATTCAAAGTTAAGAATTGCTGTGAAAAAATTGATATGCATCAATTTTATTTTCTTATGAAAAAAATAAAGATAAGTTTATATATATAAATAAATAATGTTTAAGTATAATCCTCGGGTGTAATGTAAATTTGGGTAATTTACTTGAATGGATGCAAAAAGTGGAAATGAATTCTTACAGTAATAAAATCCAAAAGACTTTATTGGGAAGATGAAAAGCAAGAGTCAATAAATATGTACCTTTTATAATTAATAGACATTGATATATATTTTTTTTAACACGATTTCAGAGAAAGATTATTATTATTACTCCCCTACTTAAGTCTGAGCCAATGCTTTCTCACGAGCTCAACCATTTTGTTAGGTTTTTTCTATTTGCTTAACAAATGTTCTTAGTGGTTTACTGAGTGCCCATTTCAATGTTAATTGTTCTCTCCCCTCTTTATCAATTGTTGCTTCACTTATTTGGGAGTCTCATGCTAGTGCTAACCTTGAGTGACCTTCTATATGGTTAATAATGGTTAATAAAGTTGTTGAGTGACCTTCTATATGGTTAATAATGGTTAATAAAGTTGTTGTTTCGCTAGCTGAAATTGAGATTTCCCACAACCCTAAAAGAATGGCACCTTTCTTATTTGCAACTTATTTTAAAGTCTTTATATATGACAGATTCCCAGAAACTTCATCATTCACTCCCCAGATGGAACCTTCTGCCTCCTGTTGATATATTCGACATCCCAGACTAGAACATGTTTCCTAGCAATGATAACAAACAATTGATGCCCATGTATCCATTCACTTCTACAAATGGACTAGACTTTCGGACTTGCTCCTTCTAGGCTAGTTGAACATTCCCGAGACTCTGGTCTGAAAACACTCACTGTTCTCTATATCTCACTTCCATCTTCTATTCTAACATTAATGCAAAGATCATTCCCTACTATATGATTGTGCACACTCCAAGAAATTGTGGACTCGAAACCTCTATTCTTGGTTTGATCAATCTGCTAGAAGAAGATTATTGTGAAATTTTTGTTCAAGCAATATTTTGTGCTCATGGAAAAAAGGTGTTTATCGAGAATATTGACTTTCAAATTAATGGGAAGACAAAGGAATTCGAAGAATTGAGAACACACAACCGAACCTCGTTTACGACTATACTCAGAAGCTTCAGTGCTTTCATGCCAACTAGCCCCATCCATTACCAGGTTGTCGACATACATCATTATCATAGAAAATATTCATTGGTGATGGAAGATCGAGAACCGTCTCTATTTTTGCATATTTAAAGGAAGATTTGTAGAAAATCTTGTAGATTCATAATCTCATGTAATCTACTAAAACAAGAGACAAGAATCTGCTTCTACTCTTTACAGTGGAAGCACATAAAGATCGAGCAAAACAACAATCGACAAGAGGAAGACAAACCAATGGCACATAACACAATAAGTATCAGGGGTAAGGCACAGCTCAAAACTGCTACAACTCAAAACCGTACTATCTGTATTGCATTAATCTGAAATCCAAGATGATAATACAATGCTTGTTCTCACAAGAACAATCCCAGCCCTTAGTAAAATCAATCTCCCAGATCACAAGCAAGCTCTTGGCCAACACTTAGCCTCTTATGCTAGTCTCCAAGCCCCTATTTCCTTGTGCCCTTGGTAAAAGAATTTGGATAAATACAATATGCCCTACTCAACCTTGAGCTTAACCTGCACAGGTATTTCCTATCCTCCACCTAATGACTTCCTTTGTCCAATACTTAGCCAAATTTCAAAGCCTCCAACCTTCTAATTCTTCACACATTTCCTGAGAGAATTAGCCCATATTTAAAGGGAAATTCCTGAGTTCCTGAATGCATGCACTATCAGTGCAACTCAAAAAAATCTAAAAAAATAGTACACTATCCCTGCACTCTAGTCTCAACTAGATCTTTCTTAGAATCGACATCCATGAGTTTCTGATGAGGGAATATTCAGTTAACTGGAGTAGCGCTAGTTGAGTGCACTAATGAATCAACTAACTGTTAACTCACTATTAGTTCGTCAAACAGTTTGGAACTAATTTAATTGGAATTAACTCAATAAACTGAGTTAACTAATTACCACTCATACTTAACTCATCCTGGACCCCTATAATATAGGGAGAACATATACATGACTTTAGAAAGACTTACAACTTGAAATTCCTAAGTTAACTAAGTTAACTCACTCTAGTTAACTATTACAAATTGCTATGAGAATAAAATTTGATTTTAATGCTAGTTTAATTCAAGGACAAATTAAACTAGAATTTTTGAATTCTATTTTTATCATTTCTTGTTGCTATTTTAAACACTCCCTCTCAACAATAAAGGAAATCAACTTGATCCCGATCGTGAACCTTTGGAATGTTCTACATGCATGCAACACTTCTCTCTATTTTTATTGCTCCAGCAACTCCAAAAACAAAAAACACCCAACCTAAATCAGAATGATGCCCCTGTCATCAAAGTATTTGACTACTATTGCCTCTGTTGACTGAAAACTTTGTGCTTCTATTGACTCCGCCTTTCTACATTGTTGTCAACCCTCTCTATGCTTCTTCAGTATTTGACTGCTCTAGCTCTGTCACTTTGATCTCTAACTACATCAATCCCACTGATTCCTCCCACTACTATGTGCTTTTGGCTCTCGTAGAAAGGTACGATCCATCACATAAAACCACTCAATCGACCCTACCCAATTTCAACCCTCTTGGGACTATCACTTCAAATCGCCCCACCTCACACCTGGAGGTATGGCTGCATGTGATCCCTCTACCCACTTGGCTTGAAATTTCTCCCTATTGGAGGTCTCTGCGTGACATGATGCCTCCACTCAGTCTCCTCATGGCTTCTCCAATTGTGGCTACTCCACAATTGTCTGAGACAGCTTCTGAGACTCTTTCTCTACTTGAGTGGATCTCTCCACTCGGTCTCCTCTCAGCTTCTCTAGTTGTGGCTGCTCCACAACTTCCTGAAGTTGCTTTTGAGGCTTCTACAATGGCTACATGTTCAGAGGTAATTTACTCTCCCTCTCAAACACTAAGTCTCTAACCTTTTCCTTGCTCCTCAAGGCTTTGCATGCATCTTGAACCTCAAGAGAATACATGTTCTTGACGCATGCACCGATATATTTCACCTGTGTCATGGTGATGTGTTTAAGGAAAACCTTTCTCATACTAAAAACCACATCATAGTCACGGTCTTCCAATACCACAACTGAAACAAGATTCTTCTTTAGTCCTAGAACATACATCACATTTGTGATCCTGAGAGGGGAGCGAGACTCCCTCTGAAGGTAACCATACTGATCCCAGTAGCTCTATACCTCTCATCATCTCCAAACTCTATGGTCTTCCTAAGGCCTTTCTCCTCAAAATCACTAAAGAGATCTCTATTCCTCGTCATATGGAATGAGGCAACGTTGTCAAGATACCAGACACCTCCCATGGAAGTTCCAGCCATGCCTGCAACGAGAGTGAAATCATGTTCGAATTGTGAAGCTACAGCTTCACCTGTTGTCGCTATTATCAGCTCCTTCTTGCGTTCTTTCTCTGTGGACAGTTCTTGGCATAATGCCCGTGCTCGTGACAGTGAAAACACTTGACTTTCATCAAGTCCATCTTCTTTCCGCCCTCCTCGCTTGGTACTTCTTTCCGTTGGCCTTCTTTGCCTTACCCGCTAAGGAAAAATCCTCTTCCACTTCCTTAGAAGAGGTCCCATCTCTAGTGTCCCTCTTGATCTCATCCTGCATCAAATCCGACCATAGTCTTTCCCAATTTAGAAGCCTCTCCCAACCATTGATAGATTCCTAATAAATATGGCAACTCTTTGGAAGTCCAAGAAGAGAAAGGCTCAAAATATATTCCATTGTCCCACTGTTGCGGAAGTTTCTAGAAAAATAGCTGATTTTAAATCAACGATATCTCCCTCATTCGAACTCCAATTCGACCGATTTGTTTTTTGAATTTGGGTACTTTTTCGTAAAGAATCCAAATCTTCTATTCTTTTTTGAAAATTTTGCGTCAATTTTTTTAGATCTTCTCTACAAACTTGCGGCCCAAAACTCAAAGCTTCAAAATCTCCTCGAGTATATTGTTCTTAGCTTTGATACCATGTAGAAAATCCTATAGATTCACAAGATCATGTAATCTACTAAAACAAGAGACAAAAATCTACTTTTGCTCTTTACAGCGGAAGCACATAAAGATGGAGCAAATCATTAATTGACAAGAGGAAGACAAATCAATAACACATAACACAATAAGTATCTGGGGAAAACCACAACTCAAAACCCAACTATATATATTGCATTAATCAAAAATTGAATATGATAATACAATGCTTGTTCTCACAAGAACAATCCCAACACTTAGTAAAATCAATCTCCCAACACACAAGCAAGCTCTTGGCCATCACTTAGCCTCTTCTGCTGGTCTCCAAGCCCCTATTTCCTTGTGCCCTTGGTCAAATAATTTGGATAAATACAATATGCTCTACTCAACCTTGAGCTTAACCTACATAGGTATTTCTTATCCTCCACCTAATGACTTCCTTTGTGCAATACTTAGCCAAATTTCCAAGCCTCGAAGCTTCTAATTCTTTGCACAATTCCTAAGAGAATTAGCCCATATTTAAAGGGAAATTCCTTAGTTCCTAAATGCATACACTATCAGTGCAACTCAGAAAAATCTAAAAAAAATAGTACACTGTCCCTGCACTCTAGTCTCAACTGGGTCTTTCTTAGAATAAACATCCATGAGTTTTTGATGAGGGAATATTCAGTTAACTAGAGTAGCACTAGTTGAGTGCCCTAATGAATCAACTAATTGTTAACTCACTATTAGTTCCTCAAACAATTTGGAACTAATTTAACTGGAATTAACTCAATAAATTGAGTTAACTAATTACCACTCATACTTAACTCATCTTAGACCCCTATAATATATGGAGAACATATACATGACTTTAGAAATACTTCGAACTCGAAATTCCTAAGTTAACTAAGTCAACTCACTCTAGTTAACTATTACAAGTTGCTATGAGAATAAATTAGATTTTAATTCTCAGTTTAATTCAAGGACAAATTAAATTGGAATTTATGGATTCTATTTTTATCATTTCTTGTTTATATTTTCAACAAGATTGGAAGGATATTCAAAAACATAATTCTCCATTTCTCTTAAGAGGCTTTGTGCGAGTGTCTACTTTTATATATAGTCTTCCCATTTATTCTTCGAATTGGGAATCATCCAAGTAATTATCAAGACGAGAAGATCAGGTAAATGTTTTTGGATAAATAACAAGGTGCATACTTTCAGAAGTTAGGAATCTGTATGGCATGTTTGTAACATTATTGGCATTCATTGCGGCAATATTGAATAATATGATGAAAAATAAGAGCTTTAGAAGTAGTGGAGTAAACTATAAGAAGTTGTGGAGTAAACTGTAAGGTATTTTTGTAATTTTATTAACATTCGTTGTAATAGTGGCCCGTGGGGAATGAGTATAATAGTAGGGAATGAGTATGGACTAATATGATGAAAAATATGAGCATTAGAAGTTGTTGAATTATGTTAGTTGAATATGCAATTGTGATTGAGTGGCACTAGCAAGAAAAACTATTGTAACCTCACAGTATAAAGAATGTTTTCTAATTATGAATTGGTTTTGTGATGGCTTATTCTCATCATTACTCATTGTTGATCATTCTCAAGTAGCTTCTCAAGGGTAACACTCTCATTTGATGTTGGCCTACAATGAAACCTCAAAGAATTCCAAAATTGCAAACTTCAACTGGAATTCATGAATTGACTAATTTCATGGTGTATTGGTGTGTTGAGAAGCTATCAAAAGCATCCTAAATCACAATACGAATATTAGCATTCAACATATATTTTTCTAGAGTCCTCTTTCAATGTATAGGGTGAGGATACAGGTCCCTAGTTGTCCATTATGGTAAAGGTGTTGGGAGTAGCAGTTGTGAGATTCACTTGATTCACAATTCAGAGGATTTTTTCAATATTTAGTTTGTAACAAGCTACTCAATGTTAAGGTGCATTGATATAGAATTGGGAACTATGTCTTTGCAAGTGCATTTTTTGTTAACTCTAACACCCCTCATTTGTTGAGTTTGAGTTTTTGAGAAAACGTTTAGACTTGATGGATTATTGGAATCATTGAACACTCTACTAGTCTCTATTGTTGATGTTATAGTCAAAATTGATAAAGCCACTTTCTCCAACATTCTATCTACATTATAAGATCCACAAGACAAGAGTGAGTTTATGCAGAGCAAATCTCCGCTCCAATGAGATAAAACATAATAAAGGAGTCATCATTCTGAACTAATTCTCCTTCAAACCAATTCTCTTTTTGAGTTTGAGACATACCCTTTCCAACATTCAACCATTGATCATATTAGACAGGCCACTTCAATAACATACTTATATGAAGATGTGAAGGTTCCGCTTTCACTTTCCAAGCCCATCATCAGACCTTAGGAACAACCTATCAACAATATGTACATGAACGGTCTTAGATATGACAAGGATGTGTCCTTTCACATTCTAGACTACTCTAAGTGCATTAAGTTTCAAAGAGTTTGGTTTTCTAGGATAGTTCACCATCACATGCTCCATGTCTTACTCCACTTCCACATCATATTTGTAGATGTATCACTGTGATCGAGTTGACCAAATGAAAGATTAGTGTTTTGATCATGACCCTTATGAGCATTGTGATCAACATATTCATCATTTAGATATATGTTTGAAACATAGACTCGTGCAAGAGAAAAAAGTCATATTGGATGGATCGCTTCTTACAAATGGCATTCAACAACCAAGAAGATATATCAGTCATACTTCAATGTTCATTCTCGAGTATTGGCATGTCTTGTACTCAAGATATCTTGATCTTCTCACCTTGTATCGGATAGGGGGGAATTGATATTCACCTACTAGCTTCCAAAATATATCAAGTGATCCTCAGCTAGAGCCTACAACCATAGTAAGCCAATCCCAGAACCGCAGATGTAATTAGAGATAGGATCGTATTCTATGAACATAGTTTGTTTGGTAGCTTTCCTTAAACCACCACTTGTAGAAGACTTTGGCTTCTACCACCCATCATTCGGTAGCACTTCCTTTTAGTAAAAGACTTCAACTTCTATCCAGATTGAAAATTGTTCTATGAACTACTTCAAGTCAATTCTAGAATTGGTGGATAGCCTTATACCACCACCGGTAGAAGACTTCGGCTACTGCTACTTCATTTGGTTTGTGATCTTGCTTAAACCACCATTTTAGAAACCACATCCATCTATTGGCTACCATGCGCTTTTTTGTTTTGTCTCTCTTTTTTATACACCATTTCAAATTAAGGCACCAAGCATTGAAAGCATAATTGTCTTGAGTTATGCAAACTTGTCTCATTCACTTAAATGGGAAGAAAAAACGTCCAACCTTCATAGAAGTCCAAGAGACCTCTTGAAAAATGAAAACCAAGAACTAATAAAATTGTATTAATATCTACATTTAATAAGTAATATGCCATAAAATTATTTATCTAAATTTTCTTTTATTACCTTTGTGTGTTTAACATAAAATTAAAATAAAATATTTTAATGAATTTATTAAATATTTATATTGATTAATTTAGGTTGAACTATAATAAGTATGGATTCATTTTAAAATATAATCTATTGGGTTTGAAAAGGATTAAAAAAATTTATTTGTAAATGTGTTATTATTTAATTTTATATGATATATATGTGTTTTATATTGAAAAAGAATTTTTTTTTGAAAATTTAGTAATTTTAAATTTAGCAGTGTACTATTTAAAAATAGAATGCTCCATGGTTTTTTTCATGGCACATATATACATTCAAAAACATGTTTTAATCTACGATCGCGCCCATAATTATATCTCCGAGTTTCGGCTATAAAGACAAGAACATTACTTCTAAATTTAATTCCTCTTATACTTGAAAAGCTAAAGTGTAAAAATAATTTAATTTTTTAACCTACTAATGAATTAGTTAATTTATATTTATATTAATATTAGTTATTGTATATGCTAATTAATTATTTAATTTAACTTTATATATATATATATATATATATATATATATATTAATTAATTAATTAATTTAACTAGTTAAAATAGAATTAAATTATATATATTTTTTATATTTTATTTCATAAAATGAATTTAAATGAAATTATTTTTAATGCACTAATTATATATATATATATATATATATATATATTAATTTATTTATTTGTATATTATTTATAATAGAATTAAGTTGATTATATGGTTTTAGATAGACAATAATCAGTGGTGTTGATAAGGCACTCCTAAATGTTAAGTTATTGGCTCAATACCCTACCTTATTTTTGGACATGACCATAATGTAGCCTCAACAAGGTTAAACTTACAAAAAAAAACTAGAATTAAGTTGTATACTTTAATATAATTATTTTTTCTTAGGTCAAGCAACTTATTAGTCGTTTGTGTTGACTACAACAAGGACTATTACTAATCGAATTTTAGCATTTACATTAGTCATTCCTCAAATTAACCTATAGTTTTAAGTCGTATCTCATAAAAGAGTATCATTCTACAAATCAAATAGATGCAATGATTTTCCAAACCAATAGGATTTTTTCTTATCTCATTTGGCCTCTTCGTGAGGAGACGCTCTATATTATTGATGTGATTTGTTAATCAAAAGGATTTAAATCATCATTTTTAGTTACAGAAAGTAATGCTGATGAAATAATGCTAGCATTACTTTATTAGCATTAAATGTAAGTCTGGTTTGCTTGGTTTTGTAATATATATCTTCATTTGTCACTTACGCCGCACCACATGTTATCTGATCTGCAGCACTTGACCACCCGTCACTACCTCTACCTCTACATCACTACCATTGCATAACAATACAACATCTAATATCTGTGAACAATTCGTTAAAAGATACATGAATCGACATGTCTTTGTAGTCCTTTGCGCCCTACAATAGCTCCAGAGTTGCACCTCTCTTTTTTATTATATTTTATCATGTGGAACAAAGCTATTCTCACCCTTTCATAGTGGAGGTTTTGTCATCTTCTAGAACACATTCAAAGGACATGCATCAATCAAAGCCTCGTCTTGAATTAATATCTTTACCTCAGGAATGGCTCTGCTATTGGATAGTGAAACAAACCCCTTCGAGTTGAGAGAGAACAAAATTCAATAAACTCAAGAAGAGAAGAGCAACCAAAGACATTTTTGCAAGGAAATTTCATATTATTGTTTAGGAAATGCCTCCTATTTTGTACATAACAGGAATGACATTATTTATAATTTCATTGTTTATTTTTTTTGAAGAGATATCCCTATAGAAACATAAGAGTTTCACATGTTCTTCTTACAATTAGAAGACATCTCCTATAGCTTTCTATAGCTCTCATCCTCTTTGAGGGTCCACGCATAACCATATACTAGTATGCTCATATGCCATACCCTAAAAGTTGCAGCCTTTGTCTATTGACTACATTTGCAGAGAGGAACCTGTCAATATAAGATATTGTTAAACCTATTCCCCTATATATGGATTGTTACTCCTACAACATATCCTAAAAGGATATGTGAAACACTAGACTAGAGCTTACTATACCTAACTATAAATACTAAAAATTCAAGAGCCACTATGGTGCAATGTTCTACTTTAATTACTTTAACACAAGTGACAATAATAATAAAAGATGAAATTCTTTTAGTGAAAATCACATAATAATTTTTGGCATCTACCCATTTCGAACAATCCATGTGGTTCATAGTTAGTACTAAAATGGAAAGTCTCATTTTAACAAGAGAATAAATAGTGAAGATAATGCACAAATACTTAAACCAAAAAATTGAAATAAAATGGTCACGAAAAAAACTACTTCAAATGACTAAATATGATTCAAATAACGTTCAAAAATATATTAATAATAAATATTGAACCAAAATAATTAATAAGAATATAAAAAATAATAATTAAATGAAGTCAAACACAACAACTCAATATATATATAATTAATTAAAAGTTATGATATATAATAATAATAATAACAACAACTAATCAAAATTATATAAAAATAATTTGAAATACATCAAGAAAAGGCAAGGACTCCATATTAATTTAAAAAACGAAAATTAACTGTGATAAAGAAAAAATATATAAATAACTAAAACATTAAAAACAATCCTCAATAAATTTCGTTGACTCTCAAAACTTCATAATATATATAAATAACTAAAACATTAAAAACAATCCTCAATAAATTCCACTTAACTCTCAAAGCTAAAGACCCTTTTTATTTCAACTATTTGACTTAATTATTTGTGCATAGCCTTCACTATTTATTCTCTTTGTGCATAGTCTTCACTATTTATTATCTTTCCTAAATCAAGAGAAATTATAAATTTATTGTCTCTATATGTGGAAGCACTAGAATCTAGAAGCCTTTGCATTCACTATTTACTAAAATTGACTTTAATATCTGAGTTGTATAGTCTAATTGAAAATTCATTAACATAACTAGGTTTGGCAATGTGCAGGGTGAACTGCGGGGGAAGCGAGTTGAATGAGGTTTGTAACAGGGTATCAGTGCTGGTAACCATGGAGGGGCGAGGAGGGGGGAGTTCCACTCCCTCCCACAGTCATGTAGTTTCAAACTGCTTCAAGAAACCAATGGAGGCAGAAACTGGGAGTATCAACATAGAAAAACAGAAAAACATCAGATCACATGAACAGGAAGAGAATCATGAGGAGGTCAGAAGAGAGAAGAGAATAGGAGGAGGCAGTCAGAGAGCTGAGCACAAGAATATGACAGGACTCTGTAAACCTAGGTCAACCATCACGCCCCGAGTTGTATTAAGTGATCTAGCGCTATAGGTGCATAGGGATCACATGGCGGCATATGCGGTAATATGAAAATTTATGGGGATATGGCCAACAGAGAAGGCTTTGCATGCATGGATAAAAAACCACTGGAAACCTAAGGGGGAAATAAATCTTCACCTTGGGTCCAAGGGTTTCTTCACAGTGGTGTTCACAAACTTAGAGGACAAAGATAGAGTGTTCGAAGGAGGACCATATTTTTATGCTGTTGCAGGCCTCTACATGTGACCATGGGTGATGAATTTTGTCCCGAAATGAGAGACATTCACATCAATGCCAGTATGGATAAGACTCTACTCCCTACCTTTAGATTATTGGCTGCCAAAATCCTTAAAATCCATAGGCAATAAATTAGGTCATTTTTTAAAAATATCATATGCGACTCTGCGAGGAAAATACACCTCCTTTGCCCGAATATGCGTAGAAATGGACCTATCTGGAGCACTTCTGGATGAAATCATTCTAGAAGTATATGATGAAGAATGGGTGCAGGCGGTGGACTATGAACATGTCCCATTCAGATGTCGCAAATGTCATGAACACGGGCACCTCTTCAGAGATTGCCCATTAAACAAACTGGAGAACAATATTAAAACCAACACAGGCAAAGATCCCGAAGGCTTTACCAAGGTGGGAGGTAGAGGGAAAGGAGGGAAAAAGAACCAGAAGAAAACCAATGAGGAGAAGCAACCAAGTCATAACAGCTTCAAGTTTTTAGAAGAAGAAGGTGGGAACAATGGGACGAACTAGGTACTAAAGGATAATCCCGCAGAGAAGGAAAAATATAATAGCATGGAGGATATACCTAAAAACAACAAACTAAAGGAGGATCTGCCAAGCACTATGGAACTTGACAGGGTCCATGATATGACCCCAAGTGAGGTTGGAATGGAGGACCATCATCTACAAGAAATTCTTGAAAGGGGGAATCTCGATCTAGAAAAGTTCCTAGAGTAGGGAACCACCAAAGGGGTTGATTCTCTACCATAAGAGGAGTTTGACAGAGTACAAAAGCTCTTTCTTTGGAGATCTCAAGCAAAGGGTTTTGGAGTCAAAAGAAACCATGCTAACTAGGAAAACAAAGGGGTAAAAACGATGGAGGTAACATTGGGACACACTCCCAAGAACCCAGGCAGGAAAAGAGGAAGAAAAAGACAGAATGAGCTGCTGATAGAGTATTGGAAAGTCATGATCAACTCAAGTAAGATGAAAGATCTTACTAGTTACTCATTTACAAACCTTTCTTAATGAAGCTCACAACCTGGAATATTAGGGGTCTAGGAAGTAAAAGGAAACAAAGAAATCTTAGCAATAGAATAAAAGAAGAAAAACCAGATATGGTGTTTATCCAGGAAACAAAATGTTCAATAGATAAAATAAGAGAGATACATAGCAAATGGCTCATCAAGTATGAATATCTAGAAGTTAAAGCAGACAACACAATAGGAGGGATTCTCACACTTTGGAACCCCCAGAAATTTGGAATCCTAGATGTTGAAGCATCCAGGAACTACCTATCGATGGTGATCCAACCTTTGGGTGATAAGGAAGTCTATTTGATCACAAATGTCTATGGTCCTCAAAAACTTGAAGACAAACTCAGGCTTCTTATCTCATTGGAGGAGCTAAGAGAAGGATATCCTGTTATGGCTTGGATTCTGGGAGGGGACTTTAACATGATCAGATCTCTTATAGAAAAAAAGGTGGGACTAGAACACTAGGCAAAGACTCCATTTCCTTTCAGAACTTCCTAAACAACATGAGGCTAGTGGATATGGAGACAAAAAATGGTACCTTCACCTGGAATAATAAGCAAGGCGGGGCTTCTCAAGTTGCCTCTAAAATAAATAGATTCGTAATCTCTGAGGACCTCATTCTCACTAGCCTTGACTTGTCTGCTTTAATCCTCCATTTTGGAGGCTCGGATCACTAGCCTATCCAACTTGAAGCTTCTTTTATAGGAACTTCAAGGAACAGACCTTTTAGGTTTGAAAATTTTTGGCTCACCCACCCTGATTTCATCAGCAATATTGGAAAATCGTGGGAAAAAGATACACCCGTTCAGGGAACTAATATGTTCCTTCTACATCATAGACTGAAACACATCAAACTCAGACTTAAAGATTGGAACAAAAATGAGTTTGGCAATATCTTCAAAACCAAAAAAGAAGTTGAACAGAAACTACAGGGAATTAACCAAATCCTCATCATAGATGCCTTTACCGAGGAAAGGAAAATACAAGCTGAATCTCTTCCACACGAATGGGAAGAATAATGCTAGCAAGAGGAGATATTCTGGAGACAGAAATTGAGAGTGCAATGGATAAAAGAAGGGGAAGGAAACACAATTTTTTTTCACAAGTCAACCATGGATCACAGGTCTCATCACAAGATTAAAAAACTCAGAGATACTCAAGGAAAACAGCTCAACACCCACAAAGAAATAGAATCTGATCTAGTACAACATTTCCAAAGCATAGCAGAGGAGCCTCTCATAGACAAATCACAATTTATCAATAACTTCACAAAGTACATTCCTAAGCTTGTAACTAGAGAAGACAATTACAATCTTAACATGCCAGTGACTAAAGAGGAGGTCAGCGAAGTCATTAAAGAGATGCAAAATGGGAAAGCTCTAGGCCCGGATGGGTTCAATGTAGACTTCTTCAAAGCATGCTGGGAAATAGTCAAAGAAGATATCCTCGATGTGGTGGAGGACCCGAGGAAATATAAAACTGTTTTGAGGGTGCTTAATGCCTCTTTCATAACTTTGTTTCTAAAGAAGGAAAAAGCTATGACACCAGATAGATTCAGACCCATAGCTTTATGCAATGTGGTGTACAAAATTATATCCAAAGTAATTGCAAACAGGCTCAGGCCCCTTCTTCCAATTTTTGTGTCTGAGGAGCAAACTAGATATGTGGAAGGAAGGCAAATTCTAAATAATATCATTCAAGCTCACGAGGTGGTACATTCTCTCAAGAGCAATAAGCAAGTAGGTATGATCATACAACTTGACCTAGTGAAAGCTTATGATAAGCTAAGCTGGGTGTACATCAGGGAAGTACTAAAAGCGTATGGCTTTGACCACAACTGGATAAGATGGGTAATGTCCCTTGTCACCACAGCTAGTTTTTCAATCCTTCTTAATGGCTCACCATCCATAACCTTTAGGCCTTCAAGAGGCCTTAGACAAGGAGATCCGCTCTCCCCTTCCTCTTTATTCTCATGATGGAAGGTTTAGGCAATGCGATCAAATCAGCGAATGTAGAAGGAAAAATCCAGGGTCTCAAACTCACCTTGAATGGGGATGCCTTGACTCATCAACAATTTGTGGATGACACTATGCTGCAGGGTACACCCACAGTCAAGGAAGCTAAAGCTTTCAAACAAATCTTGAACAACTTTGCTATGGCTGCTGGTACAGAGGTTAGCCTTACCAAATCAAAGATTTTCTTTTCTAATACTGACATTGCTATTCAGAGAAACCTCACCAGAATTCTCGACTTTCAAAGAGAACAGCTACCCTCCAAATATCTGGGAATACCTCTAACAGACAAACCTTTGAGCAAGGAAGTTTGGGAGCCAGTAACTAATAAACTCCAAGAAAAAGTCTGGAAATGGACAAGCAGGTCTTTGAATTTATTAGGACTTCTAGCGCTAACAAAAGTTTTCCTACAAACTGTTCCCATCTTCATGTTTTCAGCTCTTCCTGTTCCTAAAGGAGTTGTGCAACACATTAGGAATAGCCAAAGAGACTTTCTTTGGGGCAAAGGGGAAGAGAAAAAGAAATGGACTTTGATAGCATGGGATAAGATCTGTAAACCTAAGACCCATGGAGGTTTGGGACTTCATGACCTTGAAACCATAAGCAAAGTTTTGGGGGCAAAACTATGGTGGCGATGGCTAAAGGAAATGTTAACCCCTTGGGCCAAGGTCTAGAAATAGAAGTATGCAAATAATTGGCAAGAAAGGGATCACATTCGAATGTCTAGGCTCATCAAGGGCTCCCACATTTGGAACAATGCATGGGAGAATAGAGCCATTGTTCAAAAGCACAGTTTCTGGGAGATCAGAGATGGAAACCTAGCTTGGTTTTGGGAGGACAACTAGTAGCAAGAACCTAACTTGTTAAGAGAAGAATTAGCCAATCTCAAGAATGACACTGACAATAAAGATTTACTCATGGTCAGTGACTTCTGGGATAATGCTAGGAACAAGGGTAAATGGAGAATATGGAAGGACCTGGTATATAGTGAAGAGACCCCTTTGAAGGCCCAGGCAGAAGCTCTTGCAGTGATCTTGGAACAGAAAGATTTTGACTTCAACATCGTCTGACCAACTAAGATGGGGAAGAAACAATGAAGGCAACTTCAACCTCAAAGAAGCCAAGAGAATGGCCCTAGGGCTTGACATTCCAAACCCTGATAAGGTATGGAAGTACCTATAGCAGAACCCGCACTGGATGAAAATCAACTATTCATGTGGTTGGTGCAACATAAAAAAATTCTGGCTTGGGAAAACCTTAGGAAAAGAGGTGTATTTGGTCCATCTAAATGCCAGTTATGTGAATTACAAGAAGAAACAATGGAACACCTACTCAACCTTTGCCCATTCACCTCTACCTTGTGGAATTGGGTGGCTTCAATCTTCCTACAAATGGATAGGGACAATTTCAACATCACTGGCACTTTGAAGAATTGGAGGAAAAACTTCTCAAAAAATGAAATAATCAACAAAGCTTGGACTCTGGTTCCAGGCTTTCTAATCTGGGATGTCTGGAAAGAACGCAACAATAGGATTTTCAAGAACAAAATTGGCTCATCCCAGAGCATCATAGCTCAGATCATTAGACAACTCAAAGAGACTGTAGGCACCCTTCTAAAGAAACCCCCCGAGAACCCACCTCAAGACTAGGATGCACAAATACTATTGCATTTGGGTCTACAATTGCCTTTCCCCTAGGGCATAAGCAAGATTGTAAGTCATATAACAATAGATAAGGACTTTTGGCAACCTCCTCCTCATGGTTTTTTGAAATTTAATATAGATGGAGCCTCTAAAGGAAACCCTGGGGTGGCTGGTTATGGCGGAGTCATAAGAGATGAGCAGGGATACATAAAAGTCATCTTTCATAGTCATTTGGGGAATGCCACTAATAATATGGTGGAACTCATGGCCTTAGAGCAATGCCTAGAAATCTTGATTGAATCAAATTTACATAATACCATCATTGAAGCTGACTCTGAATTGATAATTAATTTGGTCAAGAAGATATGCAATGGCATAGCACCAGAAAGAGTGTCGAAACACTGGCGGTTATTGCAAGTCTATCAATGTATACAATCCCACCTGAGAGCCCTGAGAACCCTCAATTTTGTTCATGTGCGCAGAACAACTAACAGGTTAGCGGATCGTCTGGTGAATGAAGGAGTACTCTATTCAAAAAACAATAGAAGATATGACTGGATGTCGACTCCCTCAAGGAAATTGCGTGAGGATTGTCACAGACAGGCTACCAAAGATAGGGAGTACTTTCAAAGTATGAGAAATAAGAAGAGAGAAGACTAATGGAAACAACAGAAAGTGGACCAACCACAGGGAAGAAGTAAGTGGTAAAAAACGGATAGGTTGGCAGGCAGTTCACTAAAGATTGCCTTGAACTCCATCATCATATGGATTTCGAGCGGGAAAATGCACGTAGGGTAATTCTTCAAACGGACACGAAAAAATATAGGATGGTGGCCTATTTACTCTTTGGGTCCATAAGAAAAGATAAAGAGTGGGCAAGTTGCCGAGATCTCTTTGGAACTCTTTCATCCTATGGATTTCGGGCGGAAAATTGCATGAAAGTTAATTCTTCAAACGGACCCAAAAAACTATAGTGCAGTGGTTTATTTACTCTTCGGGTCCGTAAGGAACGTTAAAGAGTGGACGAGTTGTCGAGATCTCTTTGGAACTCCTTCATCCTATGGATTTCGGGCGGAAAAACTGCACGATTGTTAAATCTTCAAACGGACCCAAAAATTTATAGAGAGGCGGCTTATGTTTCTCTTCGGGTCCGTAAGAAAGGATAAAGTGTGGGCAAGGTGTCGGCCCGAAATCAGCTCATGATCATTGGATCAACGAGGGTTGGATCGCACGGTCATTGGGTTAATAAGATAACCGAAGGTTAAGGATGGTTCTTGGGTCACTTGTTGCAGTATTGTGGGCCCTCATCATCAAAGGATTTTTGGTTATTTGATGCATGGGAGTTAAGAACTTTAGTATATTTTAACTTCTCCTTTCGAGTTCGGATAGCAGGTTTCTAGTTCCCTGGTTATCCAGAGCGATGCCTTAAGGGCGAACAGATCATGGGTGTTTTTTTGGATTCTCTGCCCTCTTGTCAACAGTTCTTTTGTAGTCTTGTTGGAGTTAGGTTCAGGATTTTTCCATCCCAGCTATTTATTGAATTTTCACAGAGCTGGTGCTACCAGTCTTAGCTCAGCGAAAAAAGTGTACATCATGTATTTTTTTCTAGATTAATGGAAGGTTCCACTCTTACTTGATCAAAAAAAAAATAGGTTTGGCAATGTGCAAGCCATTGAGTCCTTGGATGCCCCCTTCTTGGAACCTTCTTACCATTGAGTCCTTGAATGTCCCCTTTTTGGCACCTTCTTACCAGAGCCAAACCACCTGTTCAGATTCAAAGTCATCCTCTTGATTATGTTTCACCCAATTGGAATTCTATGTAAATAGTTAAAGAAAATAGAGAATTCTTTTGTCATGTTCAATGAAAATCACTTGAAGGGATGTTTTTATCCAGTAAAAAAAAAACTAGAAGTGCCATGGTTGAAGGTTATTCACAAAAACCCATAAATGTAATGCTAGAGTGAGGTTATGTTTAAGCCAAGGAAAAATAGGTAGGATAATGATGATACAAGAATTAAAAATAGCTCAAAGAGTGGTTGAATCAATGTTATACACAAATAACATCCTCTTAAATTGATGGTTTACCTATGCATTCTAGGAAATTGTTGTTCCTTTATATGAATATCAACATTTCCACAATGTTTATATCCCACAGATATAATGAAAATGCAAAATTAAAGTAGAAATATAGTTGGTTGATGAGCAAGATTTATTGTAAAGGATAACATTTTGATCATGTAATAGATTATTAAAACAATTTAAGTATGGTAAAAAATATTACAACGTATTCTTCCCAAAAAAATGTTTTGGGAATTGTAAATCCATGAAAGTATCCTTCTCACCTGGTTATGATAACAATAACGTATGGTATTAATAAAAATATCATTTTTTATTGTATATTTGTTTGGACATCAATTTTAATAATAACATGTTTGCTGCTTAGAACGTTTCATTGTTCTTATAATTTATATTTATTTTATCAAGTTTTTTGTTTTTTTCTTCCCAACATATTTAATGCAATAGACTATAGCTAAAAAGCCTTTTAAAGTATTGAGATTAAGATTTTAAAAGATAATATTTTTCATGTTTGTTTAAAAATTTATAAAATAGGTATTTATTTTTGGTGCTTATTGTTTAAAATTTTTGAAGTTGTAATCGGACAATTTTTAAGATATTTTTATTATATTAAATATATTGAGTATTATTCACTTCTCAGGATGTTATTACTCTAATGGCCGAATGTTATTAATATTTTAAATTGTAATATGATAAATTTTTAAGATATTTTTATTATATTAAAATTTATAGAGTATTATTCTCTTTTTCAGGGTCTTATTACTCTAATGGCTGAATCTTATTACTGTAATGACATAGCCCTAGCCCTCTGTACAATTTACATCTAGACTCATCATATTTTTGTGGACAAGATTCAACTGAAAAACCTAACAAAAATCGCTTAAAAGTGGCCTCTTTATCATACTGGAAAACTTAATCAAACTGGAAGCGAAATGAATAGTTACAGCAATTTATGCCGTAATATATGATCATAAATTTCGGGCAACGGACAAGAGAGAGTTGAGTGATGTAAACCTTAAAAGGAACTCCTATTCACTTATCTAAGATGTAGGTTTCGTAGATGAAACCTAGGTTAGCTCTCATGTTTTATTCTATGGCGAGCCTTATTTCCACCTCTATATGTTTATTAATGCACCTCTATATAGGTTTATTATGGAAGCGAAATGAATAGTTACAGCAATTTATGCCGTAATATCTGATCATAAATTTCGGGAAACCGACAAGAGAGAGAGAGAGTTGAGTGATGTAAACCTTAAAAGGAGACTCCTATTCACTTATCTACGATGTAAATGAAACCTAGGTTAGCTCTCACTTTTTATTCTATGGCGAGCCTTATTTCCACCCCTATATGTTTATTAATCCACCTCCTTATAAGTTTATTAATGCACCCATAAATACATGTGACATGACACTCTGCATTCGCAGGGATGCTACATATCCATGAGTGCCATACAGGTCCATGGACTTTCCGGCAACTCGATCGCTCTACCTTTGGCAAGCTCCACTGTTCAATGTAGAAGTTGTCATACAGCAGATAGGACAGTCCACCATACTCATTCAATGCAACTTAGATAGAGAGAATTTCAAAATTCAAATGCTATGCCCGCGCCCAACATTTCAAATTGCCAGTAAGCAAGGTTGTCGCAGTTGTTTATGAAGATGAGAGGAGTGCTTCTCCTATGTTTTTGAGCATGAACCAGCAGGGAAAAATTCTTACGACCTCTCAAAATGAACTTGTCACAGTAGTGGTCTGTGCTATCAAAAAAATCCCACAGCTCTCGTCCCCTTACCGCAGCGCCAAGCTAAGTGTTAGTGTTGGGGTTTTAAATGCAAGTGCCAGAGATGCAGATTGTAGTTGGATTAATCTCTAAGGCCGCTCATGGAGCCCACAACCAGAGAATTCAGAAAATTGCTTGGCAAAGCAATAGAGGAAATCAATGCTTCAGAAAATTGCTTGGCAAAGCAATGGAGGAAATCAATGTTGCAAGGTCTCTTCAATTGCATCCTCTTGACGCTGATCTTCGGGCATGCGAAAAAATTGCAAATATTTTTTCAAAGGTGGAAGAGGTTATTAGGGTCCCCCGAGTTGAAAACGGAAGAATAAAAGAAGTGGGTGAGTGCGTCTTTTGTGTCTGCCTAGTTTGCAGGAACGCAGTCAAACAGGTTTCTCTCCATAACGTTAGGGAATCCTGGAAACCGTTCAAAGAATTGTGTCAACGAACATTCTAAAGAGGGACATATCCTGGGGTTCCTCAGAAAGCTTCTGGTGGATGAAACGACGGGGGCAAGTTTTAATGCCCAAGGAATCAATGGCCGCAAATTTCTGCTGCTCGCCATGTGGGATCCTGCTACCAGCTCTGGTAAGATGCTCCCGGTGTCAGCGATTAAGACGATATCCAACCAAACTGTTCTGTTGGTGTCGTTATCATTCTTTTATATTTTTATTAAATCAACTTGTTTTTCTTTATTAATCTTTAATAAAACAAATTTATTCTTCACTCCTTTTCCTTAAAAAATTTCCATGGGCAAGCTCATGAACAGGTCATATCGTAGTCAGTTTTGGTGGGAAAGAAATTGGTTATTATAGCTTAAATTCAAATAAGTTACCGGATTATATCATACTAAGATTTGGTGGACATAGTCACAAGATGAATTCAATATAATCCTTAATGAGATTAAGGATTTGACAATAGCCCATTGAGAGAAAGATTTGAAGTTGCTAAAGGTAGTGAAAAAAAAAATTCTCAGGTTTGTTATCTATTCACATAGATACAACCTTCACCACTTTGACCTTAAAGCAATAGTTTATGGCTTCTTTCGTTTAACAAATTTCTTGTCACATACCCCGGTAACCTCGCATGTAAAAGTAGGGAGTTAGAATTTTTTATACAAATTAACCACAAGTAATTATCAAATTCACAACTCCACAATTCATCATTAACCATTAGATACAGTGTTCATTAGTACATCAAGTAAATTGCAATAACAGACAGTAAGTTGCATAACCATTAACCACCACCGTGGTAGTGTAATAACATAAACTGTCTCATGAATCCTTGCATTAATCTCATACTTGGACATTATGATCATCCCATCAAATAAAGAACCATCAACATCAAGGATTCATCATCATCAAACTGACACAAAAGGAAATCACACCATTGAACACCAATATACCCTGGAAACTCTGTAGGGTGAAAACTAGCAAACGTTTAATCTTATTATTAAATGCTTGTGAGGGATTTCACCCCTCACTCAATGGCTTATAAGGGATTCCATCCCTTAACCATTGTTATAAAATCATTACAATGAATTATCATTAAGCTGTCACATAACTAGCTAAAAGCTAATACAGTTCTCATGTAATCTTTTACTTACATACCGCCACATACAACATTCTTGGTGGCATGATTGTTCTAGCAATGTATGTTCCTGCAACTCGAACTCATTTGCATGGACCATTGATCCTCTTCCTGCCACAACCTTAAACATCACTTTTCGTTGATACCAACCGCCATCGTTTCCCGTCAAATGCTGTTGACAACAAGCTTGGCCAACAAGACTAGATACCATATTAAAGAATCAATAAACAACCTCTAAAAGAGATCCTTTAGCTTCTACTCATATGCATAAGCAAGCATGACTTACTATTTAACTAGTACATATACCCAAATAATACTATTTGACCTCCACAATGTTTATTTACACTAATGCATAACTCTCTTTACGAGTTCTAACTCATTAGTTCTACTAACACATTCATTATATCTTCATAAATGTAATAAACTGCTATTTCTATGATTAAGCACATATGTTCTTTTCACATAGTTATTTCTAGAGAACTCAACATAATCTCTCTAACATACAAAAAACATAACTACATATCACAATGACTATTCTTTGTGCATACCATAGCTTATCGTATTAGCCCTTCTTTAATGTATGCAATACATATTCCCATCACAAGAATACTACCATCATTTTATACAACAAACCACATACTTCTTTCTTAAAGGAAGTCATTATAATTTCATTTCTCTATCTTCCTATATGAGGGTTTCTCAACCTTCCCTTTCAAGAAATTATTAAAGATATTCATCTTTATGCATAAAAATCAAGATACAAAAACAAGGTTTACTTATGCATCCAAAATCAAGAAATCAACACAACTCATCTAACAAGACAATCTCTTCAAGAGATTATTGTTTTCAAGAAAGTTAACATGTTCACTTTCTCTATGTACACACAGACTCATATTTCCAAGGTCACAATAGCTACCCTTATGTGCATGCAACATGTGTTATTCCTAACACAATTACTCTACTTCAATGCACATATTCCTTTCATGAAACAAGTATGGATTTCAATAAAATACTTTCTTTACCAAGAAAACATATAAATTATTCAATATTTTACCACATGCATTAACCTATTTTATTTACCAAGAAAACATATAAAAATAATCATCTTTTACCGCATGCATTAACATGTTTTTCTCCACCAAGAAAACATACAAAATATTTAATCTTTTACTGCAGGGATTAACATGTTTTCTCCACCAAGAAAACATATAAAATATTTAATCTTTTACTGCATGCATTAACATGTTTTCTCCACCAAGAAAACATATAAAATATTTAATCTTTTACTGCAGGCATGTACATGTTTTCTCCACCAAGAAAACATATAAAATATTTAATCTTTCACTGCATGCATTAACATATGTTTTCTCCACCAAGAAAACACATAAAATATTTAATCTTTCATTGCATGCATTAACATATTTTCTTCACCAAGAAAATCTATAAAATAATCATTTTTAACTGCATGCATTAACATGTTTTCTACCAAGAAAACATATAATTTAAAAATTCTTTTACTACACATAGACAAAGAATATTTCAAGAGGTAACTTATCTCTTTCCTTCTACAACTCCCTCGCTGTCTCCCATTGGAAAACCTTCTGGTTGGTTGGGTGGAAAACCTTCTGGTGGGTTGGGTTGGTGATCGAGATCGATGACATCTCTGCCGTAGGGAGCATAGTTGCCCCTGCCCATGGTTGTTCCTCTTATGCAACTTCTTCTACACTTACGCTCCTCGGAATTTGAGGAGTCACGGCCCACAGTGGGTAGCTGACTCATGCCGTCCATTGTTAGCCATTATTTTGGTCCCTTCAGGTGGCAGCACTCCCTTTATTTATATTCTAAGTTCACGAGGAGGCTAGCAAACAGGCAATGCTCCCGAGAACAATATTCTATATCCATTTTATATTCAGATAGCATTGTTAGCCTTTATTTTGGTCCCTTTAGGTGGCAGCGTTCCCTTTATTCATATTCTAAGTTCACGAGGAGGCTAGCAAACAGGAAATGCTCCCTAGAACAATATTCTATATCCATTTTATATTCAGATAGTAGATGCCCACTCTAAACCTATATATTATTCTATCAGGGTTCGGAGCTCTCCTCTATTGAAATCAACGAAAGCAAGTTGGACTGTTGCATTGTTAGGCACGCTGAGATCTTCAGCTTTTCTGATAACGGCCATCATCGAAACACACAGTTTACCATGGCTGGTTTCCACTCCAACTTTGTTCCAGTCTATCGAGCGCTCAAAGGCAACTTCACTTCTTTCCTCGGCCCACCGCTTGTCACAGCATGCAGAGTGCGTATATATCTATTGCAACGCGTAAATATTATAGTATTATAGACTCGCAGTAGATGATGTGAGTTGTCAGCTCACAGTTTTTTGGTGCTCCCTCTTGCACCAAAAATACATCAAGGTTCTATGAATCTGAGCAGCAAACCGTTACCATATCTTTCGGAGCGTGTAAAGAATAGGTCCATCATCTGTTACCTCGCATTAATAGAGTCTCTATAATGTATAGTCCTTGCCCGTATCCTATACTATGAATTTTTCACCATATTTAATGCATACAATCCATTTTAATTCCTTTCTTGATTTACCCTCATTCAGTTATCAAAAAATTAGTTTGTAACTGATTTGTAACTCTTTGATTTTACCATGAGTTGTTTGGTTATTTACGAGCGGAATATTACATTTCTTATTTTCCGAATTTGAAAGTCAAACGACAAATTAAGAAAATAGAACCGGAAGCTTTGAATTCAATATACTCCATATAATCGTTAATGAGATTAAGGATTTGACAATAGCCCATTGCGAGGAACATTTGTAGTTGTTAAAGGTACTAAAAAGAATAAATTCTCTAGGTTTATTATATACAAGTTTCATCACTTTGACCTTAAAGCAGTAGTTTATGGCTTCTCTTTTTAGCAATTTCTTTATTTTGCGAATTTCAAAGTCAAACGACAAATTAAGAAAATATAACCAGCTTCAAAAGCTTGGAGTATTATGGATTTAACATGGAAAGAAGATGAGAAAATTGAAATTTGTTTATTTAAAATTGTTTTTTACTAGAATTTAGTATGGTGAAAAATATTTAGGCAATGTGATTATCCACACTTTATAATTCAAAATTGTGATTTCATTTTGTTTTCAACAAATACATATTAGATTTTGGGCAAATTAGACCAAAAATAATATTCCAAATTTTTTTCTAAAACACATCACAAATAAACTATATTTGTATAACAATTTTTTCTATAGCAATGAATTAAAAAAAAACAAACAAAAGAAGTTTAATTTGAAATTTTTAAAAGTTTTTTATTATTATAAATTTCATATAAAAATATTTTTTTTAAGTATGCATATTATTGTTATAAATTATTGTTTTCACACTTTTATTATTATAGATTTAAGAAAGAAAAATATTTTAAAAATATATATTCAAATTATGAGTTTGGTTAAATTAAAATTTTAATATTATGATATTAAAATTAAATTATTAATATAAATTCATAATTTAAATTTAATTTATTAAATAATAAAAAATAAAAAATATATTAAATATAAAAAAATATGTGGGGATATCAAGTAGTTAAATTATTAATACAAATTTAAATTATACAAATATGTGAGAAGATGCCTGCCTTTCCTCTTAGAATTTTTTTTTAGTTGTTTTTTCCTTGATTCTTTTATTTGTTTCCCTTTTCCAATTCATATTTATATATATTTTTTAAATTCGTAATTTATAAAATTTATATGCCTATTAATATTTCTACATACTATAAATAATTAATTATTGATAATGGTTTATTCTTCATTTATATTTATATTTTTTTTTCTCGGAATATTCATAATTCTTAGTTTTTGGTATTTTTATTTATTTATTATTTATTTTTGTTAATTTTTATTTTTGATTAAAATTCTTATTCATATATATATAATTTACGTTATTTAGTATTTAACATTTTTTTATTCTTTAATTTATTATTTTCTTATTGTTTTTTTTATTAATTTTTACGTTTTTGTCTTCATTATATATATATATATATATATATATATATATATATATATATAGATATATATATATATATATATATATATATATATATATATATATATATAATGTCCACTAATATCAATGCAGTCTATCACACCTTAAGAAAATAAGAATCTAATTATGATTCTTCAAAAAATTATTTCTATGATAAGAAAAAGGGGAAAGGACTTCGAGATCACTATAGTTGGGATGACTTAACAAGTCAAGAAGATTGGAAGTGTGGAAAATGTTAGGGTGTAACACCCCCAAGTCACATAAAATCACTGAAGTTACTAAGTTAATTTTGATAAATGTTAAATTAGATTTTATTACATGTTAATGATTGAATATTAAGTGACTGAGGCTAGAATGCCATATATGTTGTGTTTACCAAAATTTTTGATAATGATGTTTTAATGAAATAGCAATTGTTTAATGTAGTTAAAAGAAACGGTTGCAAGGAAAAATAGTTACCCTCTACCTGAAAAAGGGAAGAGAGGGGGGAAATCCTTGAGTTGGGAGGGAGAAGGAAAAGTCAGTGGGATTTTGCAAAAAGAACATTCAATAGAAAAGTACAGAACTTGAGGCTGGGTGGAAACCCTGAGGCCCAAGGTACTGACTGTAACTGGACAATCCAGTGTGGAACACAAAAAGTGCTCAGGGGGGAGTCTGGACGTAATTGCCACACTCGTGGTTGGGAGGAAAAGAGACTTTCAGACCGATAGGTAAAACAACAATCTTCTGAGCCAAACAGATAAGTAAATATTAAACTCTCATGAGTAAATATTAAGCTCTCTGATAAGTTCATTTATTTATAAATTCTAGGCAGAAAGAATAGCAGTGATCTAGTTAACCATTATCCGACCCAAGTCTTAGTTTATTTTGATAGATTTAAGACTGTAAAAATGAGATAAAATAACTGCATATATATATATATAAACAAATTAGCAGAGGAAGCTATAGGTTCATGTATAGTAAAATCCAACCAAATAACTAAGTCAGATAAAAGAAATTTCTGTACAAATTCGGAAATCAGTGCTATAGTAGTATTCATTGACTATCAGAGGTAAGGAATCAATTAAAATATTAAAACAAGTTTGATCCAAGAACGAGAACAGATAAGCCATAACTATAATTTATAACCAGCATCGCATGCATATGTACCCTAACCGGGTATCTTTTATATTCATACGATTAACAGAAAACTACAAGATCTGGCATAAATTTTAACCTTTACAACCCATGTTACCTCTATCGTATTCCTACAGGATTCTGGAAATAGAAAGCACTTCCTATCAGGCAGAAAATTCCGACCATATCCCTCTTAATTGATAAACATTACGACTACCAACCGACAGACGTCTTGTTCCTCATAATATGCATGTCTTAAATTAGGAACATAGTAGCATTGTAGAAGAAACTTCATTAACAACAATAGAAACATTATACAATATTTGTTTCAATGAAATAGTCTGAGCTTAATTCAGTATTCGGGCCGTGTAGGGCAATTAAAAGACAAACCATAATAAATAGTACTTTTGGTCCTAAGCTGCTCGAGCTAACAACTCTAATCCAGAACAGAGTATCAAAGAACTGAAACATGCATATTTGAAAAACCCTTCATACTAATTTAAACTAGACTCGTGAGCCATAGACTGTGGATCAACGATCGAATCCCATCCCCAACCTCATAGCAAGTTAGAAGTAGTATCATAGCCAGAGGAAATCCAACCTGTGCATATGACAAAGAACCTGGTGAGGGCACAGCCTTCGGGTGTTGTTTCCAAATAAACCAAGGGTAGTAGCATACCTGCGATAAGCAACCATGTTCTAAGTTGAGGGTTAAAAATCCTGAAATCTTAAATTGAAAAATAATTGAAATGATTGATAAGAGTGTACATGTGGATGAGGAGCTATCACTAAACCCTCATTGTCATCCTGTGAGTATTAGTCATGTTACCCTGGCTCGGACCTTCAGAACGACATACCATGAATTCAATCAAAGGAAATTGTCTTTCACGAATCTCAGAATGGTTTACCTAGGCCATTAACGACCTCCATCCGTCCAACCTCCTGAGAGCCGAGCATTCAAGCCTCTCTGAGCGCGAAAGCCCAAGGCTGTCACCACAAACCACCATGCACAGTCAATCATCGTGCCTCAACTTATTCAAAATAAAACTAAGGGTTATGACTAGAGTGGACAGACAAACTGCAAGAGAGATTTCTTACCTGTATTGGTCATGAGGAGAAGCCAGAGGCCATGGGGCGAGAGTTAAAACCTCCTCAGCCTTCGCAGAGGCTAACCTCTGCAGAGCAGCAAGAACCCAACTCAGTTGGCAGAAATGACAGAGCATCAGTCGGAGGGTGTGTAAGTTGGTTAGATATAACCTTAATGATCCAAGACCGTGAGATCCATTCAGATCGACGGTCAGCATGGAGCCACTCTTGCAGCCTCTGTCACATTAATAACCTTTGCCCCTACGTTTAATGTGTGGCCTATCTGTGGTACACCTGTGAGCCAACCAAGGTTGGGAAGGGCGCCACACCCTCTCGCTTAATTAAAAATATTTTTACACGGAGTTCTGACATTAATCGTAAATGTTAAGTATAATGAGCCATGTGCAATCCATATCCATGGATTAACACTTTAATCACTTCTTTTGGGATTGACCGTATAAGCAATCAAATTATTATGAATATGTAGGTTAATATCTTCATGGTAAGATTTTTTTTTTATGTATATGTATGTTACAAATGGTATCAAAGCTCAGGTTCATACACTGAGACTCTTTGGGAATAAAATCAGTACTGAAAATCAATGTGTTTATTTTTTTTCTTTTCACTAATAAATTTATGTGTGAACACAGAGAGAGAAATAAGGAAGATGCAAGATAGCCTAGGACCAACCGACCCACCCGGAACCACTTATATAAATGCCAATCCTGATATTTGGATACAGCTGGGTGAAGAGTCACGACAAGCTAATGCAGTGTTACTCGAGACTGTTCAGCAACTGCGTGCTGAAATGATAAATTTAAGAACAGATAATGAAAGACTACGAGAAGAGCAGGAGAAAATTCCCAGGAGTCTGTCCAATCGAAATAATCATAAGGCAAAGAGCACAATACGATTGTGTGTCTCAGATTCAGTATTGCTGAATGTATCAAGGGAAGCTACGGTGAAGGATTTGTGGGACAAGTTAGGGACTTTGTACCAATATAAGTCTCAGGTGAATAAAATGTTCCTACAGAAAAAGTTGTATAACTTGAGGATGAAAGATGGAGGCTCGGTGACAGAGCATCTGACCGCATTTAATACTTTGGTAAGTCAGTTATTATCTGTTGATATTAAAATTTCAGATGAAGATAAGTGCATCAGTTTGTTGTGTTCTATACCAGATTCGTGGGATAGTCTGGTTATTGTAATAGCTAGCAATGCAACTCCCTTGCAATTTGATGAAATAGTCTCATCCTTGCTGACGGAGGAGATGAGACGGAAAAATATGGAGAGCCAGAATGGTGATGCCTTGTCTGTACGAGGACAGTCCCAGAATAGAAATAAAAATAAGTTATCGAGTGGGAGATCTAAATCTAGAAGGAGATCTAAACCTCTAGGAAAACCTATAAAGGTGGTGTGCTGGAAATGCGGAAAGGAAGGGCACTACAAAAGGGACTTTAAATCGAAAGCTCTTGTCAAAGGAAAGGGATCTGATGATGCTCCTTCTGCAGAGATGTAAACCACCTCAGATGAAGGTGGGGATGTGTACTTGGCTTCTTCAAGTACACATGTAGAACATGAGGCATGGTTGATTGACTCAGGTGCATCCTTTCACTTCACTCCCCATAGAGAGTGGTTCTACGAGTATGAGAAATATGATGGTGGTGAGGTCTCCTTGGGGGATGACAAGAAGGCTAGAATCTTGTGTCGTAGAAAAGTAAAGTTGAAGTTGCAAGGTGGAAGGGTTAGAACATTTCTGAGTGTTCTGCATATTCCTACATTGGCCAGAAATCTGATTTCCATAAGCAAGCTGGATGATGCAGGTGTAAAAGTAATGTTCGATAAGGATACCTGCAAGATGGTTCAGGGAGCACTGGTATTGATGCGGGGAGTTCGGATTGGAACTCTATACAAGCTGCAAGGTAGCAATGTTGTTGATGGGTGCAACAGTTCAGTTCTGTGGTTCCTGAAAGTGGAGCAGAAAATCTAGTGGTCTCTGGAGAGAAGACCATGTTGTGGCATCAAAGGCTTGGACATGTTAGAGAGAAGGGCCTTCGAATACTTCATGGTAAAGGTATGGTAGAAGGCATTAGTAATAGCTCTCTATATTTTGATTTCTGTGAAAATTGTGTATATGGGAAGCAGAATTGGGTGAGTTTCCCCTCTGGTGGTAAGAGGGCGAAACAGATATTAGAACTTGTGCACAGTGACATGTTTGGACCTGTGAAGGTTCCATCACTGGGTAAGTCTGTGTACTATGTATCATTTATAGATGATTTCTCAAGGAATACATGGATATATTTCCTTAAGAAGAAATCTGAAGTCCTTCACAGGTTTAAAGAATTTAAGGCTTTTGTCGAAAACCTGACAAAGAAGAAGATAAAGGTGCTGAGAATAGAGAACAGTGGAGAGTTTTGCAGTAAGGAATTTGAAGAATTATGTAAGAAGTGTGGTATAGCTTGATAGAAGACTACTCCATACACACCTGAGCAAAATGGGGTTACAGAAATAATGAACAATACGTTGATGGAAAGGGCAAAAAGCATGCTCACTGGTGTCGGGTGAGGACAGGAATTCTGGGCAGAGGCGATGGAGACAACATGTTACCCGGTCAACATATCACCTTCATCAACATTGGAGGATAAGACTCCACAAGAGGTATGGACTAGTAAGAAACCCTCTCTTTCGCATCTAATGGTATTTGGATGTGATGCATATGTACATGTTCCAAAGGAGAAAAGAACCAAGTTGGATAGTAAATCTAAAACGTGCATCTTTATTGGGTATAAGGATGGTTTAAAGGGTTATAAGCTTTGGAACCTAGTAACAAGGAAGGTTGTGTACAACCAAGATGTGGTCTTCAGAGAGGTGAAATATGTTATTAAACATGGAGTCCAACCAAAGGAACCTAAGAAGATAGAGTTCGAGCTTAAGGAGGAAGAATCAGACTCTACAACAGAGGAGGAATCAAAATATGAAGAGCAACAAACTATGGGTGTGAGAAGGTCAATTCGAGAAAGAAGCCAACCGAAAAGGTATAGTCCATCTGCGTTCTATTCAAAATTTGCTACTGATGATGATCCCAGAACTATGAAGGAAGTAGTAGATTCAGAGGATGAAAAACTCTAGAAAGAGGCCATGGTTGATGAAATGGCATCTTTGCACAAAAATGAGGCTTGGGATCTGGTGGAGTTGCTGGCTGGAATGAAACCCATTGGCAGCAAATGGGTGTTCAAGAAGAAGACAAATGTAGAAGGAAAGGTGGAGAAATACAAATGTCGGTTGGTAGTAAAAGGTTATTCCCAAGTGCCGGGAATTGATTTTGGTGATATTTTTTCTCCTGTTGCCAAGGTAGCTTCTGTTAGATTGCTTTCATTTGTTGTTGTCGCTTTTGATTTTGAGGTAGAACAGATGGATGTGAAGACAACATTTCTTCACGGGGATCTGGAAGAGGAGATATACATGAAGTAACCTGAAGGCTTTGCGGTGAAGGGTAAGAAAGAAATAGTATGCAAGTTAAAGAAGTCTTTGTATGGGTTAAAACAGTCACCAAGGATGTGGTATCAGAAATTTGATACATTTATACGAGGACTTGGCTTCACCAGAAGCAAAGAATATCACTCTGTGTATTTTAAATTAATTGGTGACTGTGTTATTTATCTGGTCTTGTATGTGGATGATATATTGCTAGTTGGAAATGACAAAGAAATTATCTAGGATTTGAAGACCCAATTGTCCTCCAAATTCGATATCAAAGATCTTGGTGTTGCAAACTATATTTTGGGCATGGAAATTAAAAGAGATCGGGAAAACAGGAAGCTCTGCTTAAACCAGAGGAATTATGTCAAGACAATACTGCAGAGGTTTAATATGCAGGATAGTAAACCAGTGAAGGTTCCTATTCCTGTAGGTGTGAAGTTATCTGCTGAACAGTGTCCCAAGACACAAGAAGAGGAAGATGACATGTCCCGTGTTCCATATGCAAGTGTATTCGGTAGCCTGATGTATGCGATGGTTTGTACTAGACCAGACATTGTACATGCAATGGGAGTATTGAGTAGGTTTATGTCAAAACTAGAAAAGAAGCATTGGACAGCAGTGAAGCGGGTTTTCAGGTATTTGTGTGGCACTGGTGATTATGGTTTGTGCTACCAAGGAAGACCAGGATTGGAAAGAGTTTTGGATATCTATGGCTTTGTTGATGTGGACTGGGTTGGAGATCTAGATCAGAGAAGATATACAAGTGGGTATGTGTTTAACCCATTTGGAGGTGTAGTTAGTTGGATGAGTAAGAAACAATTTGTAGTGGCACTATCAACTACAGAGGCAGAAGACATGGCAACAACTCATGCAAGCAAGGAAGCATTTTGGTTGCAAAGATTGTGTTCAAGTATGGGGTTAGTACAGGGAGCTATAAGGATAGACTGTGACAGTCAAAGTGCAATTTTCTTGCAAAGAACCCTGCTTACCATTCAAAGACAAAGCACATTGATGTTCAGTATCACTTTGTGATGGGGTGAGAATTTTGGGGGTTAATCCAAAATCCCAATTCCCAAATAAATCAATCCTGAGGCCTGTGGGTTATGGCCCACAAAGCCTATCAGAAGCACCTAAGGCTCTAAGCCTTTAGCCATGGACCACACTTTAGAATCGGAGCCACCCTTTCATCAGCGGGTTTACACCCATCGGAAGCCACCACTCAAGCCGCAGCATTACATACCATCTGTCGGGAGTGAATTGCAGCCACATATATATACGGGAAGACATTATAAAACCCCTCCAATTAACATATGTGGATTTCAAATGTTATTCGCCCGCTTTTATAATTATCAGCGGGTCCGGTTTTTGGTCGTCGCAACAATAACCAATGGACTTCCCTCCGATGCGACGGACCCAACGCCACTTACACTCTAATTTATATGTATTTCGAATCCGTCATATCGACAGGGTTGTAATGGAAAGGGTTCTGCAGACCCGACGACCCATTAAGTTGTCTCTATATTATTTCGGGTCCGGTTATTGGAACATACAATTCTAAGTTGCGGACCCGACGCCCTTTATATCCTCAACTTGATAATGGTTTCGGCTCTGGAACGTCGGGGCTTGCACTTTAGCAGTTCCAAAAGACTCCCACTTCTCTTATCACTGATGAGATTGGAACCGTCGATATGGATTCGTGATCCAACGGCTCACAGCTCGTCGCACTATTACCATCGCAATTGTTCCTCGGTTAGTTCTGATAACATCTAAGGCTCTCGCCGGTGCAATAAAGATTCTGTCGCTGCGATGAGGTTCTGCCGCAGAAGCAATAAGGTATCTATATCGTGGATATTTCAAATCTGACAGTCCCTGTATAATTTCGCCATTTCAATGGGATTGGAACTTTAAAGCCAATTCTTCTGCCACGCCTACGTTCACACTCTATTAACATATATAACAGTTAAATTATATATTTCTGGGTCATCATTGACCCTACAGTGGTCGATAGTCGAGCAACATGCAATTACAATTGGGATTAAGCCATCAGCGCACATATACTTAAGAGAATAGGGAAGAGAACAAATACACAGATACACAAGAGTCCAAAGACACATGAAGACACAGTTTCAACACTTAAACACATGTAGATATTATTATATGTAGAACAATTAAAGACTAAGGCATTTCAGCCTTAGCGACAAGCTCCCACTCGACTACATTTTGAACACACGGTTCTCACATTCTTCTCTCTATTCTCTACCTTGAACACATAGGTTTGACACACACATATATATAAGAAGTATTGGATCGGATCCTTGAAGTGATCCGATCAGATTTTCCATGCTTTCCTCTTACAAAGGCACTAAAGCTCTTGGTACATGCATGCTCATGACACGTGGCAGATTACATTATAAGTCTTTGAGACTTATCCATCTTTTCCCACTTTAAATCTGTTTTTCTGCTTTAAAGCAGACTTTCCTCTATTTTACTCCCTTCTTTCAGCTTCGCTGGTCCATGCGCTCCTCTTCGTTCCGCTTGGATTCCTCCCTTCGACTAAGGGTGCTAGATGCTCCTGCATCAGACTCCCGAGGCACAAAAATTTATGACCTCCTAGTCATATGCTTCTTCTTGTCCTTAGCAATTCTACCCACTGGTTCAATCCTTTAGTGGAATTGCCTTCATGGTCTTCTGTGAGCTGCAACCAAACCTCTGCAGTAACAGTCTTCCTCTACTACACGATACCTCACCAAGCTTCCTCCTGAGCTTAGTCTTTTGGCATCCTTCAGGTTCTCTCCTCTGGAACCATATGAGCACTCCATGCTCTAGGTTTGCTGCAATCTTCTCACCTTCTGTTGTCGCTATCTGCACGACAGTAAGACCACAAACTCTCCAGCTTAACCAACTGTACCTCCTGCTTCTTCTTCTTTCTCTCTGGAATCCTTCTCCTCGCAGGAAACTTTCCCTCCTCTGATACCAAAATGATGGGGTGAGATTTTGGGGTTTAACCAAAATCCCAATTCCCAAATAAATCGATCCTGAGGCCTGTGGGTTATGGCCCACAAAGCCTATCGGAAGCGCCTAAGGCTTTAAGCCTTTAACCATGGACCACACTTTAGAATCGGAGCCACCCTTTTATCAGCAGGTTTACACCCATCGGAAGCCACCACTCAAGCTGCAGCATTACATACCATTTGTCGGGAGTGAATTGTGGGCACATATATATACGGGAAGACATTATAAAACCCCTCCAATTAACATACGCGGATTTCAAATGTTATCCACCCGCCTTTATATTTAGGTTTGAATTATTTGGGAATTGGGATTTTGGATTAACCCCCAAAATCAAACCCCATCACTTTGTGAGGGATATGATAGAAGAAAAAAAGGTGTTGCTTGTAAAGGTGGACACTTTTAAGAATAGTGCATATGCATTGACAAAATATGTGAGCTCTCAGAAGTTCTCTCGGTGTAAAGAAACAATGAGTGTTGCAGGGTTGGATAAATGACTAAGCTCTACTGTGGCCCGTTGTGGAAAGAAAACAACAAGTGGAAGAATGTTGGGTTGTGTTATATTCTTTCCACAACTAGCTAATGTAGTTAACCAGGGGGGTTTGAGGGGGGGCAGCACCTCCCCTTCGTTGCGTCGATTGTGCAAAGGGGGTTTGAGGGGGGTGGGTAGCCCCCCTCTAGGGGGTTGGGGCAGTGTCGTGGAATTTTTTTTTTTTTTACCCTATATTAGGTTGGGTGGACCTACCTCTGGTTTTGTGCATGGTTTTCGCACATGGTTTTGGATGCGATGGTTTTCGGTCCATGGTATTGGATGCTTCGACATGTATAAATATGTATTGTAACATTGAAAGGAACATAATGAAAAATCAATCTGGTAGTGCTGGTTTTGGGATCTAGGGGAAAATATCTGTGTATATGTATTTTATGTGTTATGCTCTTGCATTGTTTATTTTCTGTGTTTTAGAATTCGTATGTAGGTAATTTCTGTACGTGGTTAAAACCTACAGTCAAGTATATGATGTTCAAGTAGGATTTTTTATTACTAAAAATAAAATGACATCCCTAGAATATATTCCTGTTGTTAAAGAATTTATTGATGTATTTCCAGAATCTATATCAGGATTACCACCAAAGCCTGATATTGATTTCACCATTGAATTAATTCTGGGTGCATCCCGTATATTGAGAGCCCTGTACCGCATGAGCGTACCTAAGTTAACTGAACTCAAAATGTAGTTATAGGAGCTTTTGGACAAAAAGTATATTCGTCCTAGTGTGTCCCCATGGGGATCTCCTGTCATATTTGTACGAAAAAAGGATGGAACCTTATGATTATGCATTGATTATCGACAATTGAATAAGCTCACCATCAAGAATAAGTACCCCTTACCACATATAGACAATCTATTTGATCAAGTGCAAGGAGCTAAGGTATTCTCGAAAATTGATTTAAGATCTCGCTACCATCAAATAAGAATAAAGGAAGAAGACATATGCAAGACAACTTTCTGTACTCGTTATGGACATTATGAGTTCGTAGTGTTGTCATTTGGCCTTAAAAATACCCCAACCACCTTTATGATCTTAGTTCATGGTATTTTTTAGCCATACCTGGACAAATTTGTATTGATATTCATTGATCATATTTTAATATACTCTAAGAATTAGGAGGAGCATAAGGGACATCTGAAAATAGTATTGCATACACTAAGGGAGAATCAATTATATGCCAAATTTAGCAAGTGTGACTTCTTTAAAGACCAGATTCAATACTTGGGTCACCTTATATGAAAAGACAGTATCGCAGTAGACCCGGAAAAGATCAAAACAATCATGGAATGGACAACCCCAAGGAATGTCGTTGATATCAAATCATTCTTGGGATTAACCAGAATTTCAACCTAGGGATCACGTTTATCTAAGGGTGAAGCCCCAAAAAAGTTCCTTACAATGGCAAGGTTGTGCTAAATTACCACCCCGATACTGTGGACCCTTCCAAGTTTTGGAACGAGTTGGACTAGTGGCTTATAAGCTAGCGCTACCAAGCCACATTCAGGTCCACAATGTGTTTCATGTGTCCCTACTAAAAAAATATGTGTATAATCCTCAACACATTATTAACTGGGAAAACATTCAGGTAAAACAGTTAGATAATTACATGACTGGATATATTATTATTATTTTTTGACAACTGAAAGTTGAAATTTTTTGGTTGTTTCAGGTCGAACCGAAAGAAGAATTCCTGGAAGAACCTCTTCGTATTCTCGACGAGAGAGAATCCAACTTGCAGAAGGGAGCCATCACTCAGGTTAAAGTGCAATGGAAGCACTTTGGTCCGGATGAGGCCACTTGGGAAGAAGAAGAGTTTATGCGGAAGACTTATTTAGCCTTGTTTTCAAAAAACAGAGAGAACACCAGGGACGGTGTTCCTTATATGGGGGGGGAGATGTAACACCCCCAACTCACATAAAATGACTGAAGTTACTAAGTTAATTTTGTTAAATGTTAAATAAGATTTTATTACATGTTAATCATTGCATATTAACTGACTGAGGTGAGAATTCCATATATGTATTGTTTACCAATTTTTTTGGTAATGATGTTTTAATGAAATAGCAATTGTTTAATGTAGTTAAAAGAAACAGATGCCAAGGAAAAATAGTTACCCTCTACCTGAAAAAGGTAAGAGAGGGGGAAAATCTTAGAGCTAGGAGGGAGAACGAAAAGCTAGTGGGATTTTGAAAAAAGAACAGTCAATAGAAAATTACAGAACTTGAGGCTGGGTGGAAACCCTGAGGCCCAAGGTACTGACTGTAACTCAACAATCTAGTGTGGAACACAAAAAGTGCTCGCGGGAGAGTCTAGACGTAATTTCCAAACTCGTGGTTGGGAGGAAAAGAGACTTTCAAACCGATAGGTAAAACAAAACTCTTTTGAAGAACACTTATCCACCAAACAGATAAGTAAATATTAAACCCTCATGAGTAAATATTAAGCTCTCTAATAAGTTCAGTTATTTATAAAGTATATGATAGGGGTTTCGGCGTAAATTACATTATCAATCATTTGTCGACACGTTTCAAACCAACAAGTGTGGTTCATCGTTAGGACAAGTTGAAGAACTAGATCATGGCTGCATGTTAAATAGAGAGAGAGGATCATCCAATGGCTATATTTGACTAGGAAACGACTATATTTGACTAGACTGGACCAAGGGATAGGGACAACAACTATATTTGACTTGACTTGACCAAGGGATAGGGACATGGAGAATTAGTTTCGTTAATTTATAAGTTAGTTATGTTATTTTTAATACTATCAATGAATTGTATTTAATTACTAATTGTATATAGATAAAAAGTTTTAATAGAATATAAATAATAAAGGTTTATTAAAACTAATATAGCTCTTAATCATTTCTACTACTAACCCCTAGGAGAAAGAATATATTGGTTACTAATAAGATAATATTACTAGTTAAGTTAATATTTATAATTAACTTTATTTTATTTAAAGGCTCAAATATTAATATTATAATATTAAAATTATATGGAATAAACTAAATAATAGTATTTTAGAAGAATAACTAACTTATTTAGTTAAATAACCCAATTTATTCAATTATAACCCTTAATATTATCAATGAATAAATAGTAAAGGTTTATTAAAAGAATAACTAATTTAGCTTTTAATCATTTCTATTACTAACCCCGAGGAGAAAGTAGATAATATTTATAATTAACTTTATTTTATTTAAAGACATAAATATTAATATTATAATATCAATAGCTTATGGATTAAATGGTTTATTAGAATATTAACTAATGTAGTTAGTTAAATAATCCAATCTATCTAATTAAAACCCCTAGGAGAAAGATTGTTAATATTATATTACTATTTTAATATTAATTGTTATTAATAGTTATTGAAAAATAGTTATTAATATTATAATAGTTATAATATTTTGGATTTAAGAGATCTGTGGTTTGTACTTTTTGAATCTTTGACCAGAGAATCCACAGTAAGAGCATTTTTACACCAATAATAATAATAAATAATAGTTATAATGGTCAATACATAATAATAATAATAGTTATTATAAATAAATAATAATAATTATGTTAATTAAAAAAGATTTATAAAATCGAACCATCCTGTTCTTATTTCTAATCTAGAAGGGAACTAGAAAAATTAAAAAACCGTCGAGAAATCAAAGAGTAGAGACGGAATAGAAGATGAGAAGGAAAAAAACATAGACAAACTTACTGAAAGACAACATAAGGGGCGGGGACTGGCGAGGGTGGGTTAAGAAGAAAGGGCAGGGATCCAGCAACTGCTAATTTTCCAGCCATCATCATTATTGAGATTGCTCGGCCTCTTTTCAATTTCAATGGCCTCCCTAACTTGCTCGACCTCTTTATAAATTCTAGACAAAAAGAATAGGAGTGATTCAGTTAACCATTATCCGACCCAGGTCTTAGTTTATTTTGATAGATTCACGAGGGCTTCACTCAATGAATCTATGACATATCGCCTGCGTTCAAGGCATACTAAACAATACCCCTAATTTGATTACATATTGGAAAATACCTCTAAAAAACACATTATTTAACCCCCTACTAATATGAACCGAATACACCTCCCCAATTAAAAAAACCCCTACTTTCACTAGATATTGTAGGTATCCATTTTTTCATTAACATATTTTATACCTCTTTATATTTTTTCATTAACTTTGAGCTCCATTTTTTATACCCGCCAATATAAAAACCCTTTACCCCTATATATCCCCCAATATATTAAGTCATTTTCCCCTCAATATATATTCCCTAATATGAACCCACGTGGTATGGTATTGCTCCCCCAGTGAAGCCCCCGTGGATAGACTTAAGACTATAAAAATGAGATAAAATAACTGCACACACACACACATATATATATAAACAAATTAGAAGAGGAAGCTATAGGTTCATGTATAGTAAAATCCAACCAAATAACTAAGTTAGATAAAAGAAATTTCTATACAGATTCAGAAATCAGTGCTATAGTAGTATTCATTGAATATCAGAGGTAAGGAATCAATTAAAACATTAAAACAAGTTTGATCTAAGAACGATAATAGATAAACCATACCTATAATTTATAACCAGCATCGCATGATATGTACCCTAACCAGGTATCTTTTATATTCATACAATTAACAGAAAACTACAAGATCTCGCAGAAATTTTAACCTTTACAACCCATGTTACCTCTATCGTATTCCTACAGGATTCTAGAAACATAAAGCACTTCTTATCAAGCAAAAAATTCCGACCATATTTGTCACGCCCCTACACTAGTGGTACTCTTTCAACCGCACTATAGGAGGGGCAGCACCACTAGCCCTTTTCTTCTTAACAATACTAACGATCGTGGACTATGCCTAATTTCGATACTTAATTTATTTTTCAATATCTAAGCATATTCATCTTTAAACACAACGGAAACATTCATATACCATTTATCATATTAACATCATTAGTATTCAAGTGCATAGCAGATTATCATGGGAGGGGAAACTCCCTGCAATTGTGAGTCTGCCAGTATCAATAATGTTAATCTTCATAATTCCATACAAGTTAAAATCCAAGGGAAACCCCAAATTTCACCTTTACACTTATACAAATTCACTTCCTGCACCTGTTGTGCAGCCTTGCCCAACCCTGGGCAAAGTCACATGAACTGTCGTTCAACTCGTTTGCCTCGTGCACGGCTTGCCTATTTGCTGACGCCTTTAATCGTCGCATGATTCTTCGTTTTGTTCGACCCGCACGTGTTTCACCAACTCGCCCTTCGACCCAGCCTCGTTTCACCAACTAACACTTCGTTCACCGTTCGCCGTCGCACATTTCTGCCCAAACGTGTCATTAACCAAAATGCCCTATCGTGCACTCCATTCGACCTGTCGTCTAGTCAGACGCCCTGCCGCACCCTCGCCTGACTTCTCAAACAAACGCCCTACCACACCTTCGAACGACTCCTCGAATGAACGCCTTACCAAGCCTTCGAACGACTCCTCGAACGAATGCCCTACCAAGCCTTCGAACGACTCCTCGAACGAATGCCCTACCAAGCCTTCGAACGACTCCTCGAACAAATTCCCTACTGCACCTTTGCTCGGCGTTTGCTCAGACGCCCTACCGTGCCCTCACCCAAAGTTTGCTCAGATGCCCTACCATGCCCTCACCCTGCGTTCCAACCATCTGTTCAATCGAACGCCCTGCCGCCCCTTCGCCCAACTTTCCATTCGCCAGGACACCCTGCCGCACCCTCGAACGACCTCTCGTACAAATGCCCTACTGCGCCCTTGGCTCGTTCAATAACCTGCCCGTGTGCATCCACCCACACCCTCGCGTTGCGCGCTGACTCATTCAGCTGCGTTGCGACCTGCACCTTAGCTTGCACCTCTTCTGCTCCATGCTTAAAGAATTATGTGTTTGATCGTTCGATGATGCCTTAGCCAAACGCCAAAGCTCGCCCATATATATGGCTTGCCCTCCACCCAAGTTATCTTGCCATCCGGGGTAAACATGAGATGAGAGGCTACTATGATTAGATTCAATCTCCTAGGTGACCTTAAGGAAGTGGAATCGACGGAATATCACACATATCCATCCGACACCATCAACAGAGCCCTCGGGAGACAAGTCAACCACTCAGACAACCTGTTCCGGGGTCCCACTATTTTTCTTGACAATTTAAGCTTCAGTCTCTCTCATGCTATGGGAAAGGGAGCGACCAGAGACCTAAAGTCACTCTCATAGGCCTGCATGCCAGCGACTGTGGATGAAACTTACCAATTATGTGCCAGCGACTTCGAGATTTGAGCCACTTTTTTAGGCCAAAAGCCTAGGCCACTGCCCAAAATGGAATGAAAGCTCATAATTAAGTAAATTACAGGGAAACAATCATGCAAAATTAAATAGTTGATCAAGGCCTTAACCATACCCCTACTAGCCATGACAGGAATTTCATCAAACATATCATCGACATGTAACCTACAGGTGTAAACAACAGAGTTAAGTGTAGGGATATCTTACTTATCTAAGAATCACCATGAGCCATTGTTTCCTCATGTCACTTCCTTTGTCAATTTCCCTAGCCATCAACAACGAAATGAACACCCATAGGATGTATTTCCCAACATTCAGCTTGGAATAAGTGTCCCATTCATCTGTGGTTATTGTTTTTAACCTTTATTACATGGAATTTTCACCAGGGTTGTTACATTCACTTTGTAGATCCATTTGGAACCAACCACTTTGTAGATCTATCCATCATAATTAGGTCGAAACAAACAAACTTTATAGTGGGGCAACAAATCCTTGATGGCATAATCTCAGCTCATGAAATACCTCACTCTTTGAAATCTTGACGAAGGCTAGGGATGTTGATGAAATTGGACTTATCCAAAGCATATGATCACTTAAATTGGAAATTCCTCTTTTAGATGCTAGCAACCATTGTATTTTCTTAAGACTAGATATGATGGACTAGATCCATGGTAATAACCCCTTTCTTTTCTATTATTCTTAACAGATCTCTGTCAAGGAAATTCCACTCCATCCAAGGCTTGAGGTAAGGCGCTTCCTTATCCTCATTCTTGTTTATTATCACAATAGAAGACTTGGTCCATTTTCTTCAAGGGGCAAATGAGAGGGTCACATAAAAGGAAAAAGATCCCGGAAACTGATCTCTCGGTGACAAACGAGCAATTTGTGGACAATAATATGCTCTTTGGAGAATTGAAAATTTGAGAGATTAAAGCCTTGCATGTTATTCTGGAAAAGTTTGAGCTAGCCATAAGTATTTTGTTTCCTTCCTGTTGCGTCATTTTCCGACTTGTTGTCACATCTATGTCTTGTTGTTGTATTTATGCTATAGAATGAACAGGGGAAAATTTTGAAAATTAGAGACAGAGTAGAGGATTAAAGGAATGTAGGAGTGATCAAGTGTGGGGAGACCGAATAGGGAGGACAGAGCTTCATATCGGATATACAAGGATTACATGAGCTCTAAATTTAGAAAAGGATAGGAGAGGAATAGAGACCAAATCGCAATCGTATCAGCGTAGGAGAGGTCATGGAAATCGGGGAGTTGATCTTCATTTAATATTGCAAACATTTTTTAACAGAGGAAAACTTCGTAAAACTCGGCTTAGTGGGCTTGAAATATTATTAAAATTGGCAGATAACGCTTTTAGGTATGGGAGTTGCGTATATATAGAAGATGTGTATATACAGAGGTTGTGCCTATATAGAGACTGCGTTTTTGTGCATATATGGAAATTGTGCATATACGGAAGATATGCGCATATCTTCTATATATCTTTCACTTTCTTATATGTGCATATCTTCTGTATATACACGTCTTTTATGTATCTACATCGTATATGCGCAAATTCCATATATAGAAATTGCGCATATACGAAATTGTGCATATACAGAAGATATGCGCATATCTTCGATACATCCGTAACTTTTTTATATGTGCATATCTTCCGTATATGCATGTCGTTTATGTATCTGCATCATATATGTGCAAATTCCATATACAAAAATTGTGCATATACGGAAGATATGCGCATCTCTTTCATATGTACATTAATTTCGTATATGCACAAATTCTATATATAGAAATTGCGCATATACGAAAATTGTGCATATAAGCAATATATACGCATATATTTCGTATATGTGTATCTTTGGTATATGTGCATCTACCTTATATGTGCATATCTTCTGTGTATTCACGTTTTTTATATATGTGCATCTACCGTATATGCGCAACTTCCGTATACAAAAATTGCGCATACATGGAAATTATGCATATACGGAAGATATGTGCATATCTTCCGTATATGCGTAACTTTCTTATATATGCATATATTCCATATATGTACATATTTTATGTATGTGCATCTACCATACATATGCAACTTCCATATATGGAAATTTTTCATATACGAAAATTGTGCATATACGAAAGATATGCTTATATCTTTTGTATATGCGAATTTTTCTATATGCACATATCTTCCAAGTATATGTGAAACTTCCTTATATACAAATAATTTCCATGTATGTGAAACTTTAGTATATATAACTTTTGTATATGTGCATCTTTTGTATATGCACAACTTTCGTATATGCACATATCTTTCGTATATACATAACTTTCTTATATGAGCATATCTTCCGTATATGCACGTCTTTTATGTATGTGCATCTACCATATATACGCAAATTTCATATACGAAAATTGTGCATATATGCAATATATGCACAAATTTTTCATATATGTCCATCTTTTTATGTGCATCTATCGTATATGCGCAACTTTTGTTTATGCGCATATATTCCATATATGCGTAAATTTTTTGTATGTCCATATCTTCCGTATATGCACATCTTTTATATATGTGCATCCACCGTATATGCACAACTTCCATATACAAAAATTGTGCATATACGTAAGATATTCGCATATCTTTTGTATATATGTAACTTTCTTATATGTGAATATCTTCCATATATGTACGTCTTTTATGTATGTGCATCTACTGTACATGTGCAACTTCTATATATGGAAATTTTGCATATACAGAAATTGTGCATATACGGAAGATATGTGCATATCTTTTGTATATGCGAAACTTTTCTATATGCACATATCTTCCAGGTATATGTGCAACTTCGGTATATACACATAACCTCCATGTTGGTGAAACTTTAGTATATATAATTTCCATATATGTGCATCTTTTGTATATGTGCATCAACCGTATATGCACAACTTCCGTATATACACATATCTTCCGTATATGCGTAACTTTCTTATATGTGTATATTTTCCGTATATGCATGTCTTTTATATATGTGAATCTATAATATATGCGCAACTTCCATATACAGAAATTGTGCATATATGGAAATGTGCACATATAAGAATGTTATGTATGTATGTAAGATATGCACATATCTTCCGTATATGCACAATTTTCGTATACGCGCAATTTTCATATACAGAAATTGCGCATCTACGGAAATTGTGCATATATGGAAGATATGCGCATATCTTCGGTATATCCCTAACTTTCTTATATGTGCATATCTTCCATATATGAATGTTGTTTATGTATCTTCATCGTATATGCACAAATTCCATATACAGAAATTGCACATATACGGAAATTGTGCATATACGGAAGAGATATGCATATCTTTCGTCTATACATAAATTTTGTATACGCGCAAATTCCATATACAGAAATTGCGCATATACAGAAATTGTGCATATATGCAATATATGTTATATACCTAGGGGGGATAGTATGGGGTACCAAGGGAGGTACCCAAGGTAATAATGTAATAATGGGATGGGCCATAGTAATAAATAAGGTGGTTAACCCATGTCATGTAAGGGACCACAAGTAGTTAATAATAATGTAAGGGGCCCATGGTATTAGTTTGATGGTATGAGGGAACCATGGTAATGATCCATGGTATTGTATGTATGAGGCCTATATAGAGGCTAGAGACTCCACATGGGAGATAGTGAAGGATTATTGTATGAACAGACATATGGCTTGTGGAGTTTCTCCTTCCTTAAGGAGTGAATGTATGGTGTTGCCCTACCATAAGGGTTTTGATAATAAAGAATCATTTCTATTTATTTCTATCTTGTTATTCTTGGGTTATTTCTATTATCATAATATCTTTGGATTAGATCTACAACAAGTGGTATCATAGCACTTTCTTGGGCAAAAGTGGAGATTTTTTTTAAATTTTTGCAGGATTTCGGGGGCGGTGAGTTTGTAGATCAGATCTCTACGTTCTGGTGCAAGATCTGCAAAATCTAATTGCAGATATAGATTCTATGTGAAAAAATACCCGTTTTAAAAAAAAATCGGGTGAATCGGAGTCCGGAGGAAGGAGATATCGCTGATTTAAAAATCAGTGGGGTTGGAGACAATTTTTCAGGGCAGCAAATTTGCGGCACAGATCTGGACATCTTGGCACAAGATCTACAAAATATAATTGTAGATCTTGATTCTTTGTGAAAAAATACCCAATTTCCAAAAAAAAATCAGTCGAATCGGAGTCCGGATGAGGGAGATATCGCTGATTTAAAATCGGCTCTTTTTTTAGAAATTTTGGGTGACGGCGGGAGAGTTGTAGCATAGATTTAAAATTCTAGTGTCTGGATCGAGATTTCTATCACATGGGTAGATGCAGAATGATTGTTCCATTTCTAAAAACAGGTCATAATAGGGATTCTGAGCAATATTGACAGAATTGTGACAAATTCAATTTTTTTTTTCAAAACCCTCTTCATGGCTTCTAACAAGGTTCTATTATTTACAGGAAAAGATAATGGTCCTACTATTGAAGAATACATAAAAAAACAGAAGTGGTTATGGAACAACAATTGGAAATGGTGGATAGTGCAGAACTTTAGAGATGAGGCAACCACATGGTGGGGATTACTTAACCAAAAGAAGTGTTCCAACCTGCCCGATGAAGAATTTGAAAAATTACTTTTAAACAGATGGTCTCATGCTAGAAAACAAGATAAGGAGAAACATGCGGGGTTATTTCCTACTGGTATATCCTTATTGCAGGTTCATGGATTAATTCAGAAAGAGAAGATCATTGTTTCTATCAATCCTAGTTGTAAACATAATTTTATCAATGTTAATTTGGCAAAAAAATTGCAAGTTCCAGCAAAACAAATTGAAAATACACAGGTTGATGATGAGGATGTTCAAATTTATAAGGATTTGAAGCTTTCTATGGATAAGTATGTGTTTCATGGTGATTTTTATGCTTCAGATATTGATAATATGGATGTTGTTTTGGGATGTCCTTGGATGGAATCTGCGGGTACTATCAATATTAATGTGCAGAAGAAATTCCTGAAGCTTTGGTATAAAAAGAAGAAAATTACATTACAGGATATTTACATTAATAAACAGGTAGAGTCCAAGGAGGATGAAGGAGAAGATGTTCTAGGGTCTGACATATTAGATGATGAGCCAGTGATGATAGAGAATCAAACACAAACAGAGGCTGAAGCAAAAAAGGTTACAGGTGCTGATACATCAGAGGAGGGCTCAGTGGTTGAAGTCATATTGGAAAAGAAAACACCACAACAGGCACCACAGCAGGGTGAATTAAAGAAAAAGACACCTTGGGTTAAAACTTCAACATATCATCACCCACATCGCCCCGCAAGAAAACAACCAACCAGATGGCAACCAACTAGCCACAAGGACAATAACCCCCGTATGATGGATAGAAAGGATCCTAGATCCACCTACTACACATCAACACAGAAGAGCTGCCATGGTCAACTTCCATCTCAAGCGAGCGAGGCACCAGCGAGATCGAGGGTTCACCTTTCTCTTGGATGGCTAGATGCATGTGCATGGTACCAGTGGACTACTCTTTTGAGTAGATCTTATTATTTGTGTTCTTCCCATGTTTCGAGGACGAAACATGCTTAGGGGGCTGGAATGTTATATACCTAGGGGGGATAATATGGGGTACCAAGGGAGGTACCCAAGGTAATAATGTAATAATGGGATGGGCCATAGTAATAAATAAGGTGGTTAACCCATGTCATGTAAGGGACCACAAGTAGTTAATAATAATATAAGGGGCCCATATTATTAGTTTGATAGTATGAGGGAACCATGGTAATGATCCATGGTATTGTATGTATGAGGCCTATATAGAGGCTAGAGACTCCACATGGGAGATAGTGAAGGATTATTGTATGAACAGGCATATGGCTTGTGGAGTGTTCTCCTTCCTTAAGGAGTGAATGTATGGTGTTGCCCTACCATAAGGGTTTTGATAATAAAGAATCATTTCTATCTATTTCTATCTTGTTATTCTTGGGTTATTTATATTATCATAATATCTTTGGGTTAGATCTATAACAATATATGCGCATATTTTTCGTATATGTCCATATTTTGTATATGTGCATCTACCGTATATGCGCAACTTCCGTATATGTGCACATATTCCCTATATGCTAAATTTCTTATATGTACATATCTTCCGTATATGCACGTCTTTTATATATGTGCATCTACTGTATATGTGCAACTTACATATACAAAAATTGTGCATATACAGAAGATATGCGCATATTTTCCATATATCGATAACTTTTTTATATGTACATATCTTCCATATATGTACGTCTTTTATGTATGTGCATCTACCGTACATGTGCAACTTCCATATATGGAAAATTTTCATATACGGAAATTGTGCATATATGGAAGATATGTGTATATCTTCTGTATATGCGAAACTTTTCTATATGCATAGATCTTTCAGGTATATGTGCAACTTCCGTATATACACATAACCTCCATGTATATGAAACTTTAATGCAAGGCCATATCAACAGTATGTTATGACCTCATGCATGACAACAACCATTACTCCATTGTACACATTACTATATGCAACCGACAATATGCATAAGCAATGCCTAGCCAACTACAAATACGCATAAACGCATATAGTTGACATAATTGATCAGTTCTTGCAATCAACCTTCAAGACTGATATATGTAATCAAAATATTCAAAAGTAAACTAACATACAAGGATATTAGGTGACATAAAAGCAACATGTAAGTGACATGTCACCATGTGTAACCAGTCACATGCTCATGAGAAATACTCTTCATGAAATCAACATCAAATTCTCCATGATAACTATACTCCAACCCTAATACATCATCAATCCAATGCAACAAGTATATAAGTGTAAGAGACTCACATGCAACGGACATGCATGCATGACTAACACATTCAACCCATCTAGTGTGAGTGTTGAAGATATGCACAACTTTCTTATATATGTATATCTTCCGTATATGCACATCTTGTATCTACCATATATGCACAACTTCCATATATGGAAATTGAGCATATACAGAAATTGTACACATACGGAAGATATGCGCATATCTTCCGTATATGTGAGACTTCTCTATATGCACATATCTTCCAGGTATATGTGAAACCTCTGTATATACGCATAACCTCCATGTATGTGCAACTTTAGTATATGTAACTTCCGTATATGTGCATCCAGATAGTGTTTATGTCAAAGCTATAAGCATTTTCGTTTGGGATAATAAGATAATATATTAGCTATATGCTTGTATAAGGAATATAATGGTTGTAGTTTTTCATGTTCTATTAAACTAGAATGAAGTATTCAAAAAAAAAATATAGTCTCATTGAGACTCTTTTAAAAATATTAAATCTCATATATGTAATTTTTGTTAATCATAGTAAAATTATTATTAAAAGGACAAAAATTATATACTACCATGTATTTGTACACACACATATATATTCCACTCATATTTTATTATTTTCCATTAAACAAAATCGTAATAAACATTTTTTCAATGTCTATAATAATATGTGGGCCATCAATATTTGTACATATACATTAAATTATATATATCTCCATTTTATTGTATAAATAGTATATACATTGTCATGAATAATTTGTAATTGGATATTTGTTACTTGTCCTTGAGTAAAATAATAAACTATTTAAAAAAAAATCAAACTTAATTAAATAATGATATTTGATTGTCTAATAACAAGTCCTTTGAGACCATGAAAAATAGAATGCCATACAACGCTGGTTTGAATAATATTTTATTTTCTTCCTAATTTGTCAGAGAATTTAAATTAACTATTTAATATATTTATAATTTAAATATATAAAATAAGAATAATAGTTATAAAATAGTTAGTTTTTATTTTAAAATTATATATCACAAATTTAAAAACTAATTTAATTATATTAATTAAAAAATATTTAAAAATCTATGTATTCATTAACACTAATAAAAATGTTCATTGAAAGAAAAACTAACATGATAAATTAACAAATATATATTATAAATAAAAATAGCATTAAATGCTGAATATATTATCAAAAATGTCTATTTTTTATGAAATTTTTTAAAAATATTTTAAACCAAATTTTGAATTTTGAAAACATTTTTAACCACACTTTGAATTTTTGAAATACTTTCTTTTAAAACAAAAAATTTTAATAATTTTTTAAAAAGTATTCATTAATGATTAAGATTATTTTTTTTTTTTGAAGCAAGAGTCGGACGTTCTTTTTCATTAATAAAATACATAAATTACAACATTCCACGAGGAGCTGTGGACCAAGGAAAAATCTAAAATCAAACTGGAAACGGGCCAAAGGCAAAAGCCCCTACCCCTACAAACCAAACCTTTAAACTCTTAAAATCAAGACAAAGTTGAAGCCGGAAATGGACCTGAAGAGGAACAAATGTACCGGTCTATAAGGATTTCATGTCCAAAAAACTCACAAACCCATGAATCTGTAGAATGAACAAAAAACAACAAGTCCCGCCAATAACATTTTGCATTCCGCCAAGAATAAAATGCATTAACGCCTCCCGCCATCTTCTTGACATACATCTTTAATCTCCATCGTCGAACCTCCTCACTCGATCCAACGGCTGTGGCCAGGTTCGCAAAACTAAGAAGCATGACGCTTACCCACATGGACCACCAACCTACTCGATCAATCCCAACCATAGATCTGCCTTGCTTGATCCAACGGTTGAGGATCATATCGCACCAGTCTACATCACCAAACAATAGCGTGCGATGAGGGCGATATTCTAGCCGACCCCACTGCCACATGTGGCTTGCTGAATGGAATCGCTCAAAATTTGGAAAAACCATTTCCCGCTTGCAAGGCTTGCGATCACTGGAAAACCGCCCCAGACACAGTATAGCGATCAAAGACAGAAAACCCATGGTTATGAGGCTGTTGTGAGTACCCGGATTCCGAACTTTCCTTGTGTCTTCTCTACCAGAACCCAAGAAATAAGAAACTCCTGCCATTCTGTAGATCTTCCAAGAACCAGAGCCACCCGGGCGGCTACCACCTAGAGCCGCTATGAAAGTACTAACCCGAGTTGCAAGGTTCGAGATTGGCCTACAACCCATTAAAGACCTGAAAGTGGAAAAATCGTTATTCATAAATAACCTGATTCAACTCGACTCTATCCCCATCGCTTTGTTCTGAAACACGATCCTATCTTCATCTGCCTGGTCGTGACAATTCGCCTTTAACCTGTTCTGAAGCAGCTCTTGCCAGCTCATCGCAACCCTATTCTCTGTGTAGATCACTCCTTGATTGGCCAGAAGATCTGCCAGTTTATTGGCTATTCTTCGCACATGTTTAAGACTTACTGTACGAAGGCTCTAGAGGTGATGCTAAATCCGCTGAAAGACCTGGATCAGCCTCCAGTTTCTTGAGGCTTTTTCTGGCTTTGTTTCCCAGCTGATTCTCTTAACCGATTTAATGATTAACTTTGAATCAGCTTCAACAATCACATTTTGGTGGTTATCCTGTTCCATGAAATCTAAACATTGCTCCATAGCCATCAATTCCGCCATGTTGTTGGTGGCTCTACCTAAATGGCAATAGAAGATGAAAATGATACTTCCATTCTCATCCCTTAACACCCCTCCATAACAAGCAGTGCCCGAGTTGCCTCTTGAAGCCCCATCGATGTTGTATTTCAAAAAACCCTTAGGGGGAGCATGCTAGAAATCTAGCTCAGATTCTATGGACAATACCTTCCTATCCAGTCCTTAAGGAATAAGACCCTGCAAACCCAACTTTATGAGTATTCTCAATTCTACTGCCGAAGGAGGGTTCTTAGGGAGATTTTGCACTATAGTGTTGACTGTCTCCTTGAGTTGTTTTAAGATCTGCTCAAAAAGGCATTGGATAGCCTCTTTTCATTCGTGAAGATTCTATTGTTTCTTTCTTCTTTCTTTCCAAACATTCCAAATAATGAAGCTTGGCGTGATAGCCCATGCTGAGCCAAGAACCTCATAATCTGAAAAGTTTCTTCTCCATTTGTTTAAGGTGTTGATAATACTCCTTTTTTCCTCATCAGTCTGTTGGAAAATGGTGGCAAAAGAATCCCACAATCGGGAGGTGGAAATGCAATTGTTGAGAATGTGCTCCATTGATTCCTCTTGGGCTTCACAGAGCTGACATCTGGAAGGCCCCAAGACACCCCTCTTCCTAATATTATCCTAGGTCAGAATTTTCCTATGTTGAACCAGCCACATGAAGAGTTTAATTTTCATCCAGCCTTGATGCCTCCATAGGTCTTGCCAAATCCTATCCGGAGCATGGGAATCCAGTTCAAGGAGAATGAGTTTTGCCTCCTTAAGATTAAAGGTACCCTCATTATTGTTGCCCCATCTCAGTTGGTCATGCCCCTCTGACATCAAAATCTTCCTTTGTTCTAACATTTTTATTAGTGTCTCTGCTTTAGCTTTCAGGGGGTTGTCATCCCTAAAATCAAAGTTCCTCCAGGTTCTCCATTTTCCTATACTGTTGGTTTGGTCCCAAAAGTCTTTTACTTTAGATAACCCTTTAGTATCTGTCTCTTCCTTGAGGTCCTTCAAGTCCTCTTTTAACAATATAGGTTCTTGTTGCCATTTATCCTCCCAGAATAAAGCTAGGTCTCTCTCTCTCTGATTTTCCAGAAGCTGTTATTTTGTACTAAGGCCCGGTTCTTCCAGGTCTTATTCCAAATGGGTGAGCCCTTTATATTTCCAGACATCCTTATGAGATCATTATTTTTCCAAGTGCTGGCATATTTTTCTTTCCAAATAATAGCCCACAGAGCCTCTGGGTCTTTTACCCATCGCCACCATAATTTTGCTCCTAAAACATTGCTTAGAATCTCTGAATCATCTAATCCAAGACCTCCATGGTTTTTAGGTCTGCAGATTTTTTCCGAAGCTACCAAGGCCCATTTCTTTCTTTCTTCCCCCTTGCCCCAAAGAAAGTCTCTTTGTATGGTTCTGAATTGTTGCAGGACTCCTTTTGGTGCTGGGAGAGATGACAGCATGAAGACTGGGATTGATTGAAGGACAGCCTTAGTGAGCACCAACCTACCAGCCAAGTTGAAGGATCTAAAAGTCCATTTTCTGATTCTATCTTGCAACTTATTAATCACCGGCTCTGAGACCCTTTTGTGTAAAGTTTTGGAAGTTAGAGGAACTCCCAAATATTTTGAAGGGAGGATCTCCCTTTGAAAGCCCAATATTTTGGATATATTTCTCTGAATAGCGATATGAGTATTAAAGAAAAAAATCTTAGATTTGGAGAGATTAACTTCCATACCTAAAGCCATAGTAAAGTCTCTCAACATTTGTTTATATGCAAGGGCTTCTTTGACCGTGGGGATTCCCTGCAGCATGGTATCATCAACAAATTGTTGATGAGTCAAGGCCTATCCATTTTCAGAAAGTTGGAGACCTTTGACCTTACCAACTTCTTTAGCATGCTTGATAGATCGACCCAGCCCTTCCATCATGAGTATGAAGAGAAAGGGAGAGAGTGGATCTCCCTACCTGAGGCCTCTTGAAGGAATAAAAGTCTCCAAGGGAGAACCATTAACTAGAATTGAAAAGCTGGAAGAAGTAACTAGGGCCATTACCCATCTGACCCAGTTGTGATCAAACCCAAAAGCAATGAGAACTTTCCTGATATATGTCCAATTCAGCTTATCATAAGCTTTCTCTATGTTGACACCTAATCCGAAACGGATGGGTGAAGCTGGACAGTCATCTAGAAGATGAACTGATCCGTTTTATGTATGTATAAATAATAGTTGGCTAATGAATAAAATTATCAATTCTTTCTTGCGCTCATTAATTTATGGAGTTAACCTGGCCTGACATGGTATCAGAGCACAGGTCCCAAAATAGTGTAACTCCTGCTGAGCGCTGCATCATTCTGAGCGATTCCCTGAGCGATTCTCTGAGCATACAGCGCTGCCACTGCTGTAGACTGCGCCCTCTATCCTGAGCGCCTCTAGAGACTGCGCCCTCAGATCATAAGTAATTGATTGCGTTTCTAGTGCCTCCGCCCAGGAATACCTACTACGTTTCTACAGTCCCTCTCTGCGCATGAATGTTTGAATTATCAATGCGTTGAAACTCATTTTCGCTGGAAACGCTGCTTGTGTTTGAACCTGGTGCATTTGTTTTGCTGCTTATGTTTTATTAGTTTGATGTTATGGTGACTGCGTTTTATTATGGTGGCTGAGTTCTATTGAAGCCTGCGTTTTTTTGAAAAATGACTGCGTTGTATTGAGGTCTGAGAAGAACGGAATGGCGGAGTGAAGGGAGGCATCACTACCTTCTCTGCATATGGAGATTACAGCCGTCTGTCCAAGGAGATCAGACGGGGCTGCCAGAATACCGGCATCAATCTCATTGATGTCCCCAGTGGGTATAAAGATGCGGCCGACAAGGCCATACTGATTGACATGTTTTTGTTTGCTCTGGACAATAGGCCGACTGCGTTTTTGTAATGGTGACTGCGTTTTTGGTATTGAAGACTGAAAACTGTGGTATCACTCCGTTTTTAAGAAGAGACCTGAGTCTTATTATTCGCTCAGTTTTTTATTGTAAGAACTGTGGTATCGTTTTATTGTAAGAATTGTTGCATCGCTGCGTTTTTATTGCTGAGCATCCAAGCGTTATTTTTTGTTGAGCATCCAAGCGTTGTTGCATCCAAGGAATGAACAAGGCGTTATGTAAGTGGTGCCTGGAAATTGCGAGGTACTGTTGTATGAGCCAGAGGTCTTGTTGAATTTGCTGTATTACTGCTTGGTGTAGGGTTTCTTGAGTTTGCTAAGTTATCAGTCGTTGAAGGATCTCTTGTCCATTGGAAATTGGTAGAAGATTGAATATGTTCTCGTCCTGTTGTTATCTGAGACAGGGATTTTGGCGCAACCTGACAACATAATTTGTTGGAATCATTTTATACGAAGTTTTGACTGAATTCATCCAATTTATGTTGCAAAAGCATTATGACATATTATAGTATGTGACTCATATTACAGTATGAAATATCATGCTTATACTTGGAGCGGAGTTTTATATATTGCGCTGTTTTCTTAACAGTTTTTACATTGATATATATTGAAGTGATATATGTTGAAGAGATCCCTTAGCGCTTTTTTTTCTCTCAAAACACAGTAGTGTGGCAGTGATATAAGAAATGGTGATGCTGATGTAAATGTTAGAAGAAGAATAAAATGCATAAGGCTATGATATAAGGATTTTTTTTTAACAGAAGTTTTTGGCAGAGATATTTTTTTTACAGAATGCATTCAATCATTTCTATGGTAGGAATAGTTCTCACTGGCAAGGAGAACTATTCAGAATGGTCTCGAATGGTAAAACACACCCTCATCTACAATGAGTTGTGGAAAGGAGTGTGTGTCGGAGAAGAAGACAAAGACCCTGTGCAGCCTACATCAGATAAAGAACTTTTCATTTGGGAAAACAAGAACAGCAAAGCCTATGCATTGATCGCAGCATCTGTAAATGAGGAAGTAAGTCGTCATATTTCATCCTATTCCAATGCCTTTGAAGCTTTACAAAAGCTGAAAGAACTCTATGATACACATTCTGCACTTGAAGTTGTTCAGCTCATGATTAAACTCTTCACTCTTGAACTGAAAAATAATGATCCTCTTGCTCTTGCATCTGAAATAAAGTCTATAATGCATGATATTAAATCCACTAAGGTTGAGCTGGATATCTCTCTTATTGCCTTTCTCGAAGCACTCTATCCTACCTACTCTAATTATCTTGAGTCTTTACAAGCAAATGGAAATCTTAAAGATATAACCTTTGACACTCTTGTGAAAAAGTTTGCTGAAAAAGAGAAAGCCTTTGGAAAGAAAACAGTCCCTGAATCTTCTGAAGAGATTGTTTGCCTTGCTCATAAATAAAAGCATCCCGCTCAAGATTCTACAAGAGGAAGAGGTGGACGAAGAGGAAGAGGAAGATACTTCAGAGGCAGGGGGGCAGACATCCTCAAGCAGAAAAGGCAGATCTGCATTGCATTCGCTGCAAACGAAATGGATCACATGATGCTTCTACATGCAAGCTACCATGGGACAAAGTTGAGCAGAGAAGAAATCAGCAGAAAGGTAAAACTGATGACACAGACAAAGGTAAAGCACCTGAATCCGCTCACTATATTGAGGCACAATGTAACATTGGAGTAAATGAAGATTTGTTTAATGCTTCACTTGCTTCTTCGAAAAATGACTGGTTGCTTGATTCAGGAGCAACCTGTCATATGACTCATAGGAAAGATTTCTTTGAAGATTTCACTGACAATGTTGATGGAGCAGTATACTTTGCAGATCAGTCAAAAATCAAGCCATCATGGCTTGGCACAATCAGGCTTAAACTGCCTGGTCTTCCAGACTTTCTTCTGGATCATGTTCTATATCTCCCACAGCTCAAGAGAAACTTGCTGTCCCTGGTCCACATCCACCAGCAAGGTCACTCCATTCACATGTTTGATGGCAAGCTTGAGGTAAGAAAGGCATCTGACCACTCACTTGTCATGAGGGGTATAGAAGAAGAAAGACTTCTTAAACTGCAAGGAACCTCTGCTCATGCACAACATTTCTCATATATTTCTCATCATGAAGAAGGTGCACTTCCATCAAGTTTATTATGGCATGCTAGATTTGGACATTTAAACTATGATAGTCTCCGCTTGTTGAAAAAAAATGGTGTTGCTGGTTTGCCTACAATTCCTAGAAAACATAAACAATGTGATGCTTGCATTCTAGGAAAGCATAGCAAACAGTGTTTTCATGATTCACATTCAAGAGCACATAGGAAGCTTGAACTTATTCATTCAGATTTATGTGGTCCAATGCCTGTTTCTTCTGCAAATGGAAATAAATATATCATGACATTTATTGATGATTACACCAGAATGTGTTGGGTTTATTTTTTGAAGAACAAATCTGATGCTTTTCAAACATTCAAGAATTTTCATAAGTGGATTGAAAATGATGCACAATCTCATATTGGGTCTATTCGCACTGATAATGGAAAAGAATATACATCAAATGAATTTGAACACTATCTTCGCCAACATGGGATTAAACATCAAACAACTATGCCTTATAATCCTCAACAGAATGGTGTAGCTGAAAGAATGAACAGAACAATTTTGAATATGGTACGATCCATGCTTTTCTTCAAAAATGTAAAGACAATGTTTTGGGTTGATGCTGTTCTATGTGCTGCATATATAAAGAATAGATGTCCATCTAGTGCTATAAGAAACAAGACTCCTTATGAATTGTGGTATGGACATGTTCCTTCGGTAAAACATCTCAGGATATTTGGTTCCACCTGTTATGCTTTAATACCAAAGGTACATAGAAACAAACTTGGTGCTAGAAGTCGTAAGTGTATCTTCCTGGGGTATTCAAACACATCTAAAGCATACTGCCTTTATGATGAAGTAAATAAAAAGTTTGTTTTATCTAGAGATGTCATTTTTCTTGAATCATCCAAATCTGACAGTGTTGTTGAGCGGCAACTTGATCGCTTGGATAGATTCACAAAACCGAAATCATTCCAAGAGTTTGATAATCAGATTCCACATCTTGAAGGGGGGATTCCTATACTAGATCAACATGTGGAATCTTCTTCTAAAGAACAATCTCCCCTGCATGACACTCCAACAACGGATGATGCTTTAAGTGATGTAATTGATAGAATTGGGAGACTCAATCTTGATTCAGACCCAACTCAATCGACAGAACAGCCTGGACCATCTCAGAAAGGTCCCCCAAAGTGGCTGACAAAGACACTTGAAAGTGTTCATCCTGATGAAATTGGAAAAACAGGAACCAGAAATTCAAACCGATAAGATGGAGGTGATGTAGATAACTCTAATTCACCTGTTGATATGGATGTTACTTATGATTGTGAATTGAACTTGTCTACAGATTTTGAACCAACTTCCTTCAAAGAAGCTGCTTCTCATGATAAATGGAAAGAAGCGATGCAGAAGGAGTATGATGCCCTCATAAAGAATGGCACTTGGAAGCTGGTTGATCCTCCATTTGGAACCAAACCAATTGGCTGCAAGTGGGTCTACAAGAACAAGTACAAAGCTGATGGCTCACTTGACAAGCACAAAGCTAGGCTTGTGGCAAAAGGTTTTGCACAGAAGGAAGGGGTCGATTATGAGGAAACTTTTGCTCCCACAGCAAAATGGGCCACCATCCGAACACTCTTTGCACTAGCTGCTCAGAACGGTTGGAAAGTCCATCAAATGGATGTAAAAACTGCATTCTTGAATGGAGATCTAAAGGAGAATGTTTTTATGTCCCAGCCTAAAGGATTTGCTGTGAAAGGACATGAACACAAAGTATGCAAACTTGTGAAGTCCTTGTATGGCCTCAAACAAGCACCACGAGCCTGGTATGAAAAACTAACTGAGCATCTTCTGAAACTCAACTTCAATCATTTTGATCTTGATGATGCAACTTTATTTGTCAAGAAAGTTGGCAAAACAGTTGTATATCTTGTGGTATATGTAGATGATCTTTTAATGACAGGGAACAATGAAAGCTATATTGCATCCATAAAGAAAGAATTAGGAAAATTTTTTGAAATGACTGATTTGGGCTATGTTCATTACTATCTTGGCATTGAAGTAACCCAACATCCAAAGTCCATATTTCTTTCTCAAAAGAAATACATTGGAGATTTGTTATACAGATTTGGCATGACAGAGTGCAATCCCCTTTCTACTCCAATGGAACAAAACTTGAAGCTCACATCTACTGAAGGAAAGGAATTTGAGGATGCAACAAAGTATAGACAGCTTGTAGGAAGTCTCATCTACCTCACTACTACCAGACCATACATTTCATTTGCTGTTGGAATCCTCTCCAGGTTTATGCAAAGGCCTTATGAGGGACATTGGTCTGCTGCAAAAAGAGTTCTAAGGTACTTGAAGGGAACTCAAGACCTTGGAATCAAGTATACACAGGTGGACGACTTCAACTTGATTGGATACTCTGATTCAGACTTCGATGGAGACAAAAAACTGGGGTATCTACTTCAGGATATGCTATGAGTCTTGGATCGGGAGCTGTCTCCTGGAGATCACGCAAACAATTAGTACCAGCAGATTCCACAATAGAAGCAGAATATGTGGCAGCAGCTGAAGCAATGAAAGAAATTGTGTGGCTCAGGAAAATTCTTGAAGATTTGCAGGTAAAACAAATACAATCAACTCCACTCATGATTGATAACACCTCTGCAATAAAATTGGCCAAGAACCCAAAGTTCCATGATCGTACTAAGCACATCAACACTAAATATCATCTGATCCGACATCATGTTGAGGCCAAAACAATCCATCTCCGTCATTGTTCCACAAACGAGCAAATTGCAGACATCTTCACCAAAGCGCTTGGAAGAGAAAAGCTTGAAAGATTCAGAACGATGCTTGGACTCACCAACATCCCTTCAGATTAAGGGGGGGAATGTTGACACCTAATCCGAAACGGATGGGTGAAGCTGGACAGTCATCTAGAAGATGAACTGATCCGTTTTATGTATGTATAAATAATAGTTGGCTAATGAATAAAATTATCAATTCTTTCTTGCGCTCATTAATTTCTGGAGTTAACCTGGCCTGATAGTCTATATCCAATTGCATGATCATTCCAGCCTTCCTATTGATAGTTAGTGAGTGCACCACCTCATGAGCTTGAATGATGTTGTTGAGGATTTTCCTACCTTCCACATATCTAGATTGTTCCACCGACACCAGGGTAGGAAGAAGAGGTTTGAGTCTATTGGCCACAACTTCGGATATTATCTTGTAAACCAAATTGCACAAGGCTATGGGTCTAAACCTATCAGGAGTTTCAGCCAAGTCCTGTTTAGGGATCAGGGAGATAAAAGAGGTATGAAGCGCCTTCAAAATGGTTCTATTCCTCCTCGAATCTTCCACTACATTCAAAATGCCCTGTTTGACTATATTCCAGCAAGATTTAAAGAAATCTACATTGAAACCATCCGGGCCTGGTGCCTTACTATTCTGCATTTCTTTTAGGACCTCACTAACCTCCTCTTCAGTCACAGGTCTATTGAGGTTGAAATTGTCCTCTCTAGACACCAGCTTAGGTATATGTCTTATTAAATCCCTGATGGAGTGTTATCTATCTGAATAGGTTTCCTTTGCAATACCACGAAAGTGTTGAACTCACACTGCTTCTATTTCTTCATGAGAATTGAGAAGGTTACCTCCCTCGTCCTTGATCAAAGAAATTCTGTTATGAGCTCTATTCGCCATAGTGGATCTGTGGAAAAATCTAATGTTGCGTTCTCTTTCTTTTAGCCATTGAGCTCTAGATTTTTGTCTCCAAAATATCTCCTCTTGTTTACATAAGTTCTCCAAGTCTTGATGATATTTGGTGGCTTGATCACTTCTGTCTTTATCAAAGCCATCCATGATAAGGGTTTGGTTGAGTTCCTGCATTTTTCCTTCAACAGATTTCTTTTGCTTCAAAAATATTGCCATATTCATTCTTGTTCCACTCTTTGAGCCTGCGCTTGATATGTTTTAGTCTTTTTTGAAGAAGGAACATTCTTGTGCCCTAAATATTCAAATCTTCTGACCACCAGTTGGCTATGTTGTTAATGAAGTCTGGGTGGGAGAGCCAGATATTTTCAAATCTAAAAGGTCTATTCCTGGGGGAACCAATGCCCTGAATCTCCAGTTGAACTGGCTAGTGATCGGAGCCTCCAAAGGGGAGAACTCTTGCTACCATTTCCTTGTCCTTGAGCATAAGATCCTCTGAGATTATGAATCTATCTAATTTTGAGGCCACCTGAGACTCTCCTCCTCTTTTATTGTTCCAAGTAAAAATACCATTACTCGTTACAATGTCCACTAACTTCATATTATCTATGAAGGTTTGAAATGCCAAAGAGTTTTTATTTAGAATTCTGGTTCCCCCTTTTTTCTCTGAAAGTGATTTGATCATATTAAAATCACCCCCCAAGATCCATGGTATTCATGCATGTCTATCTCTGAGATCCTCCAGAGAATCTAGAAACTTGAGTTTACCATCCATTCTTTGGGGACCATATGGCATACACATTCGTGACTAGGTAGGTTTCATTATCTCCCACAGGTTGAATGGTCACTAATAAATATCCATAGATGCCTCTGCATCTATAATGCCAATTTTTTGGGGGTTCCAAAGCGTGAGAATCCTCCTGCTGTATTCTATGCTTTGACTTCCAGAAACTCAAATCTATTGAGCCATTTGCTGTGAATCTCTTTTATTTTTTGAATGGAACATTTAGTTTCCTGGATGAAGATCACATCCGGTGCTGCTTGTTTCATTCTGTTACTAAGTAATGATAGCGCAGCGCCAATCACTATAAGTTTGCCATAACTGGGCTTCAATACTTGGCTGCTTGGAGTAATTACAACGAGTGAACTACAAAGGCTATGCAAGTAGATGTGTTGGATGACTGACATTAATCGAGGGAAAGCCTCATTATTTCCACATGCAACATGAAATGAATGACTGACATTAATCGATGGAAAGCCTCATTGTTTCCCATGCAACATGAAATGAACCGCCTGACAGTTGTATCCATGGCTTCAAAAACTTAAAAAGTTGCCCACCCCAAAACAAAGAAGCAACAGATTGTCGAGCAGCCATGGAAGAAACATACCAAGAAACCAACCTCTTGGCATGGACATTCATGTAATATTTTGCGGACGCGCTCAAAACTAAAATTTGAAATTTGAAAGAGAGGGACACTCAAAACTAAAATTTGAAATTTGAAATAAAGGGACGTGTAGCCTCTGCAAGCTATAAATCAATTACGTCAATGCTTTAATTGAGTCGTCCCTATAGCACAGTGGCGGCGGGTCATGTTAGCTGTCAGACCTAGGGAACGAGTTGCCGGAGGTAGAGTGATCCAGCTGCCGAAAAGTCCATGGACATGTATGGCACTCATGGATATGTAGCATCCCTGCGGATGTAGAGTGTCATGTCACATGTACTTAGCTGTGCATTAATAAATCTATCTGGGTGGAAATAAGGCTCGCCTTATTTTATGGCAATCCCTATAGACTGAAAATAAATAGCTTTTATAGGGCATTAATTGAACCGGCCGCTCAATTAATGCCCTATGGCATGCTGAATATTTACGCAGCGAATAAAATATACCGAGATACAGTGATATGGGGCATAACGGTAAGTTTTGCTGGGTGAAACCCACGAGATGAGGGTTCAAATCTCATTGAGTATATATATTCCCTGTTGTGTCTTGGCTAGAAGAGTAGGCGACCCCATAGCGGATGTCTCGGCTCTTGTTGAGGCATAAGTTTCCTGCGATTGTGCAGCTTGCAGGCTGTTGCAAGTAGCCTAGGTTTATAGTGGCAGCCAGTTAGATTTGATCATGGGTCTGTTCAAGATAACTCTCACCAGTTACCGATTATCCTAGATTTAAAAAAGAAAAAGAATAAGAAATACCGAGAAAGCCTAGGACAAACAAAAAGAATAGTCTATAATGCAACTTTTTGAATGGCGATGTGACATTGCTATCGATGTTCATACATCCATAACATTGATATTTCGGCAACGACATAGTTTCTGATAATGCTTCGACGTCCGCACCTTGTCGCCATTTCCGGCCTACTTTCTATCCAATCTCGTCCCGTCCTGTGTACGTCTAACGCCGACAGCTGTAAACAAACTCAACCAATGCACCTGTAAGTGGTAAATTTAAAAATTTTCAAACTGTAGTTTACCGCTTAAAATTTAAAATCTGCAGTGAGCCGTTTGAATTTTGCTATTTCTTGGCGCCCATTTGAATTTTTCTGCTAATGCCTCCACCAAAGCGAGGGCAACTATCCATGAAAGTCTGGGAGATCTTTCATCCTGGAATCCAACCAGATCGCAATTGATAGAAACGGCATGCCGCATTGGCCATTCTAGCACATAGCGCATTAAAACAGCAGCACTTGGCTGGAGAACCCTTGATGAAGGAACAACCATGGAAATAGCTGGCAAAAGGCAAAAGGGCATCTGCATGCTCTCATTTCAACCTGCAATTTACTGCTCAAAACTTCAAATCTGTAGTGAGCGGTTTGAAATTTTCTATGTCTCGACACCCATTTGAATTTTTCTGCTAATGCCTCGGCCAAAGCGAGTGGAGTTATCCATGGAAGTCTGTGAGGGTATTTCTTCCTAGAACTCAACCCAATCCCAATGATGCACTTTTTCCTTTTGCCATCTATTTCCATGGTGGTTCCTTCATCATGGGTTCTTCGGCCAAGTGTTGTCGTTTTCACGCCAATGCAGCAGGCACAATTGTTGTTTCTATGAATTACAAGTGGTTACTAAACATAGCCTCCTGCTTCGTGCCAATGATTACCCACTGTTAAATGATTTTGAGAAAATATTCCCGTGGAATCACAATGGAAATATTAAGGTAGACATTAGAATGGAGTATCCAGATTATATGAAGAATATGTTAATGGAATGGGTTCATGAAGCTGCATCTTATGTTCGTTGCAGATATAACCTAGCGAGCAATATATGAAACGAACGACCAAATTTGGGAACATGAAACTTTGTTAAAGAAATATATAACCACAATCCTGGCATATTGGCATATTTCAGAAGAGCGAAGGGGAGGGAGGTTGAAGAAACTAGGATACAGTAAGTGAATTAGACCACAGTAAAATCCAGTTGATCCAAATCCATTTTACACAGGGAACAGGTGGCCTCCACTGCCGACGGTTGCGGTGAGACAAAGTCAGTGGTTTGGTTTCTATTTGGTTATCAATTTGTGCATAAGTTTAATAGAACTTCACTGTGAAGTTGAGACATCTCGGCATTTATTCAATAAAAATTGTGCAATAAAAATGATGCATTTTCCTTACAGGTCTTGGAATATCATATGTGGCATGTTTGTACCATATCTCATAGATTTATGGATCTGTGCACTTAGACCAATGGTTTTTCAGTGTGCCTGAATGTAATATGTCCCCCAATGAATTTGCTCGCCAATGTAATGTGTTCCTGGATGAATGGCCAATGAGCTAGAATATCATATTTGGTCGTGTGTGCGTGTGTACCTCATGATGATAATGATAATGTAAAATCCAATTAAAATTCAATTATTTTGTAATTGAGAAGTAACTATTATGTTTGGTCTTGTGTGGGTGTGTCCCTTAGGATGATAATCATAACGTAAAATCCAATTAAAATTCAATTATTTTGTAATTGAAAAGTAACCATTATGTTTGGTCGTGTGTGCGTGTGTCCCTTATGACCATAATCATAATGTAAACCCTAATTATTTTGTAATTGAGAAGTAACTATTATGTGCATTATATGAAGGTTATTCATATTTGACATCTTAGTAGCCAAGTCTAACACGTAATGGAACGATGTATGACTTTACTTATGACGAGGAGAGGGTATTTATCCAGAAGCTTAGTGTCTGGTGAGTAAGAGGTTACATGAAAAGTATAATGTTTCATCAGTAACAGGTTATACATCACAGGAATTTTAAATTTTAAAGGATATCATATAAATATATAAATATTTTTAATTTTGATAGTAAAATTTTATATTTTTAATATTCAAAATTTTGTTTTGTTTTTAAATTTAATTGAGATTTTAAGATTAAATTATTATTATAATAAAAAAATTAGTTAAATCATTATGTAAAAAGGTATTGAGCGAGTTTTTATGTAAAAAAATATTTGAAAGGATCTGATGGTTAAGAATATGTGTTACTTTATAAGAAACTACTTGTTCAAATCTTCCATAAACTTTATCAATAAAATTTGTGTGGAGGGGATCCCTTATCCCAAAAGCACGGGAGTCTCATTCATGAATTTGGTATTAGAAAATTTTAATAATTGATTATGACGACTAACATTGAGGTCAAACTAGTGCATTAAGGAAACAATTTCAATTATATATATATATCATTTTGGAAATCAATTTGGTTTATCAAATTGAGTGTTCAATTAGAATTATTTAGAATTTTATTTTTATGTTAAAAAAAACATTAAGGGTAGTGTTTCAAAATCCCCATAATTTTGTTGACTTAAAAGTTTAAGAGGATTGGCCATGTGACCAATCTTTTGAAAATAAGATATTACCTCTATATACTTGGGAGATTTGAAGAGAAATTATTTTTCATCTTCAACCTTTTTTATGTGAGAATTTGTTTTTTGTTTTCACTCTTTTTATCGTCACAAAAGAGACAAGTTTTTTTATTTAATTATTTCTATAAATTTAGAAAAATATAACTATTTATAGTTTAAATAAATTTACTTTTTCATATGCTTTTAATTTTAATGAGAGATTTATTAAAAACCTAAAAATATCCCCAAAAAATACATTCAATTTGAAATTATTAGCAAACAAATTTATTTGTCTCTTTCATGGTTTATGAAATTAATGTTACAATGTACTTGTATACTTTTTTTTAATTATTTATTTAATAAAAAATATTATTCTTTATCATTTAAGAGTTAATTATATAAAACGTTGTTGTGAAGTTTTATTATTATTATTATTATTTGTTTTTTATAATTTCATATGAAATAGATGTGCAATTTCTTCCATGTTCAACATGAAGTTGACACATGAAATTTAAAATAATATTAATAAAACAACTCACTGCTTCGAGGCCAAGGTAATAGAAAGTAGGGTGTACTGGGTTGATGAGAAGGGGCGTTTAAGTCAAAGAGACATCCCTAGGATCCGCCTTGTTACCAAGCACTATCTTATTGTTTTTGTTTAGATAGTCAAAGGAAATACGTAAATTCATCACCAATGAGAGGACTAAGTTAAGGCATAGAAAATCCTCCTTTGCAAATCCTGTAACACCGACAAGCTTGGATGAAATCATTGAACATCCTACTACAAATTGTCGTATTTCTCATCTTCATCCTCTTGAGATGGAAAAGTCAAGGTGATACTTAGTAGATGCCTGATCGTGTTTCCAATCCCATAGGTAAGGCTAAAATTTGGACAAATCCGCAAGCACTTATTGAAGCTTTCGACACAACCTTGATATTGGCACAAGTCTTTGCACTTCGAATCTGCACACTTTATGGACACATGAGAGGATGGCTTTCTTGGAAAAAAACACTGTGTTGTATTCAAGGTATCTGTTACATGTATAATTGTTGATACAGGGTACCCATAGCAGATCATTGCTCGTGTCCATGATGAGAAATACATCTCGTGCAGGAGTACCCGCCAATGATTTGATGTAATACTTGATGAATTGGTTGGAATACATTCAATTATTTTTATTATAAATATTTTTTAATCATTGACATTCACGCCTATTTTAATATGAATTTTTTTCAATTCACCCCCATTTTAATATGAAGATTTTTAACCTATCAATAGGATTTGTTATAATACCATGGGTTATTACCATAAATCCATCTTAAATCTACATCTAGTAAGCATCGATCAAATCTCTCAATATGAAAACCTCTTTTTAAGTGCAAAACATGAACAATGGTACACATTGAAATTTGATTTCTTCTAAATCTTGGTAGATATGGAGAATTTATGTTGATAACATTCATTAGTTTTTAATACATTTTTGTTTTATATTATAGAATGTTGGCATTCAATTATTTTATTTATGATTCACATTTTTCACATTAAAAATGTTAATACATTCTCCCTTATATTTGGAAGTAGAAACCATCTCTCTCTATATAAACAAATATAAATGTTACATGTCAATATCCATATTAAACATTGAACAAATTACAAATTTCCCTCATACCTTAAATGAGAAAGAAACTATTTCACATCACATGAAAATTTTCTTGTGAGTCTGATGTGATTCCCTAGGAAGTATAACAATGATATTCAATATTTTGAGACTCCTTCCCTATTGGGTTTCCTAGATCACATATTGGTGCCTTATGGTTTGTGAGTGATTATTTTTATATGTGTTGGGAAATTTATTGGGCTTAAATTGCTGCATTAAATTATCAACCAGGGAAACTCGTAAGCTTGTGATGGTGCCAGCAAAATATATGCAAGAGTAGGCAACTAACTCTATGTCTAGCTAAATTATTTACGATTCAATATAATATGCAAGGGAAGAGGCTCCTAACTAAGGAGGTCCTCGTTGTCCTTCCCTACAGTATCATAAAGAAATCATTGATTACATAAAACTAGAAACTTGAAATGAAGACAAGAGAATGAACTTAATTGTTGTTCAGATTCAAGTAGAGAGAGAGGCTAACTTAGTCTCTTGATTGTCTTCTCATGTACTAATCCAAACTAAACTAAGATTCATTCACAAGCATAAGAAATGCAACAACTTGCAACATAAACAGAAAAGAATGAATTTCAATTACCATATAAATCAATGGAGAGAGAGCCTAACTTAGACTCTTGGTATCTCCTCATATGATACTTGAAACATAAAAGCAAAAGAATGAATTTTAATTATCATGCAAATCAAATGGAGAGAGAGCCTAACTTAGACCCTTGGTTGTTCTCTCATATGCTGATAAGATTCTAATTTAAAACTCATTCATCAATCTCAAACAAATCCTCAAACATCTAAGCAATTAAATGAAATAAGATCTAATATGAAATAACATGTTTCTCTCATCCTTTTAGAGTGAGCTCAATTCTCTTAAGAACAAGACAAATTATTCCATATACTACATTAAGGAAACTTATATCTAAAAACTACATAATGGAAATAAAACTACATAATGGAAATGTATGTAAAATGGAGCTTTATTCTATGCCATCATAAGTTGGATACAATGCTCCAAGAGTCCTCCCCTTTGGAATGGAGGAGGTACTCCTATTTATACAATAGGATGAGATAACAAACTCATAATGATGATCCACTAATCTCTCTTTTAGTTCCATACATTTCTCAACCATCTAGACACATAACCCTATCCTCCATGATCTCCTCCATGAGGTCCATGATCTTCTCCATGAGATCATGATCTTTTCCCATGAGGCTTATCTTATCAAATTCGAATTTGATCATTCAAGGCCACATAAAGATGCCCTGGAAGCTTCCTTTGTACCTACACATGTCAACAAACTCATTCTAGTTGTTAGGTATAAGTATAAGCATATTATTTTCTAAAGTTTAGCCATAAATTCACTTAAAAATGTTAAGAATTAATAAACTTTGGAAAAGCATAGTTATAACCCAATAATGAGGTAAATGGAATGATGTGGAGGTGGAATGGAGGTGACATGAAGGTAAAATGTGAAGATATTGGTGAATAATGGAGTGAAAATAGGGACCATTGTGAGGCCCAACATCTACCCCAAACTGAAGGTATTGCATGTCCTCATGCAATCTATTACATTACTTTTTGGTACTTGAGATTTGTCTTAAACTCTACATGATATCATTTACATAACTTTTGCAAAGCATTATTTTGATGAATTACAACTTGGTTGGTTCTTGTGTTTCAACCATATTTTGTTTGTTGCATTCAATGTATGATCTTTGCATATTGATAATGTGATTTTTGTTGTAGAGTATTTTTGTAGGAATGCATCATGGTTGGTTCTTGTGTAACAACCATGATTGTGTTGGCATCCAATTAACTTTTAAATACTTTTGTCAAAGCCATTTGTAAGCTCATGTAATAATGGCAGAGTATTTTTGTTGGAATGCGTCATGGTTGGTTCTTGTGTAACAATCATGATTGTTTTGGCATCCAATTAACTTTTAAATACTTTTGTCAAAGCCATTTGTATGCTCATGTAATAGTGAATATATTTTGAAGGTAAGTGGGGTTTAGAATGTGATATATGATTGTGGATATGAATGTGACAAAGCATGTATGTAAATGTATCCTTCCCCTAAAATGGATGGTTTGGGCAGTTATGTGAAACGGGGAAAGGAAGGGGAAAGGAAGTGAAGTTTTCCAAAAATTATTATTCTAACTTTTCAAGGAATTTAATGGTTAAAAGTTAGAAAATATCATACCTTAACTTACCCTTCCAAAAATGGATGAGAGTTGTGCATGTGTGGCTGCAAAAATGTCGTTCATAGTCCTCCTTACTTGGTTGTGAAAATGGTGGATGAATCATGCATGTTCAGCTGCTGGATCTTCTGCTACTAGATGATGAATCTGAAGAGTCTGCTGAACATGGCTGAAAGTTGTATCTGTTGCTGGATCCTCTGCTGCTGGATGATGAATCTGATGAGTTTTCTGAATATGGCTGAAAATCTATAAGGCTTGGAAGGTATACAAAATATATAAGTTACATTTCCCTCCCAGCCTTATTGATTGACTTGTCCTCAAGTGATGACAAACTGATGAAAGGAAATTGGCTTCATCTGCTACAAAATATGGGTCTTCAAGTCTTCAACGCTCGATGGCACAAATCTTACTATGTGATTAAATGTGTCGATGTCGAACATAGCAAGAAGTTGTTGACTTAGTGGCCGTTAATGAATGCCCCTAGCCAACACAAGAGCTCCCACCATTGATTCCAATGGGAGTCAGGATGCCTAACACATCTTTGTAGGTACGAATAAATTTGTCGTGGTCGAGTCACCTACAAGATCCAACAAACAAGGGATATTAATGTACTCCCATTGTTCATTGGCAAGAGTACTTGCCATTAAGGCATGCAAGCCTCTAGGTGTTTTTTCAATGATACTTTAGACTCTAGGACTTTGACTCAAGCAGGGTTTTATTGGCGGAAATGAAGGGGAATGGTAATGACATGGGAAATGACAATATGCTTGTAAGGAATGGATGTAAGGAAATGCATGATGTATGAATATGAACTCTTGCTGTGAAAAATGGATATGGAAGTGTCACGCCTTATGGATGTACGATTGGTGGAATTCAAAATCTTTTTCAGAAAGGGAGGTGGAAGGTAGTGGTTGTGGAGATGGATTTGTCTTCAGAATTTTTCATGAATTTAGTCTTTGGAAGACTAATTGTCGTCACAATGTAATCTCTTGAATGATCACTTTGTTATCCTATAACCTGTGAAAAAAACTTGGCAGAAAGAAAACATAAGTTTTTTCAAGAAGAATTGCGCATTTCCTTCATGATTCTTACGCAAAAATTTCATACCAAATAAAACAGATTCAAGAAAAATCAAAGTGTTGAAAGTAACTCAATTCATGATATCAATTTCAATCCAATCTTAAAAACAACCATGAAAAATAATACTCCCTGTTTGTGTTAGATAACTCATGTGCTTGGCAATTCTGTCCTGCATATTAGTGCATCATAAAGCATACAACAGAAAGATGTGATGCCAACTAAAAGCTATCAGAAATAATTATCGTCTTGATAATTCTCCAATCGATTTTCGAAATGTGTTTCCAAGTATCCTATTTTTTTTATTTGCAAAGTTGTGTGAATTTTGTGAATTTTTTTATTTTTTATTCTTTTTTTTTTTTGAATGAAAACATAATTTTTTATGTTGATTTTATTTATTTTTTAGATTTTTCTTTAAACAATAAATTAAAAACATAAATTTATTATTTATTATTTAAGTTGAAATTTTTTTAAAATCAACAATTTTTTTTTATTAAAACCTAATAAAGAAAAATTCTAGAAATATACTATAACTAAAATGAAGTTAGTTTTTTTTTTTTTTTTGAAATTAAATATAAAAATAAAAATAAGGAAACAATTATGTAAAACAACCCCAGGCACTAAACAGAAAGTCACGACATACATACATATGCCCTCGTATGCTGCCTTTCTCTTCAAAACCAAGCGGATCACAAGAAAGGAATATATAGGGATTCCTCTCTAAATATCTCTGGGAGGAGGAGTACGTATTCGTTTTCATTTAAACCCAATAAAATCCATTTCTGGTGTGCTATTCCTCTTTATTAAAGACCAATCAATTATAACCGAAGTGAGCTATAGTGGTGGCCACAAGAAATCAACCTATATCATGACGTGTAGTTGTGAATTTTCCAACCAAAGAAAAGAAAAGTGGAGGCAAAGACATTCACTTTTACGGCGTTGTCGAAAGGAAAACGAACCCTCGGCTCTCACAGGATCGAACAAAACAAACCAGCCGCGGTACGATCTATCAAGCAACAAACGCGTCCCTCCGAGTTTAGAGATCGATTCTGAGAAGCCATTAACCTTTTTAAATGTTATTTCTCAAGTTTAATTTATATATGCAGTGAAATGAAATTTTACCAAAATCCACCAGAATCCCCAAAAATTAGCACTACTCCGTTGAATATTGTAAGAAGATGGCGTTTCCGGCATAGAATGCCAATCGATGGCCGCATCCCAACTGTAAACCGTGGAAACCTCGGCTGAGATTACCCTTATTTTCAGCTAACGCCATCCCCGAACGACCAAATATCTACTTCGTGTATGGACTGAGCTGCATCTGCAAGGATTCGCCTATATGGAAGCTGCGTCGGTCTCATAATGCGGAGGTCACCTAGAGTTTGATCCATATCTCTTGATCCATCACATCTTCTTGATCCATATCTCTTTGAGAGAGAGATATGGGCAATCTCCTTGATCCGAATCTCTTGTTGGATGCTCTTATTGACGGCGCTCTGCATTTTTTTGGGAATATAAACTGAATACGAGGCAAATGCCAGCCCTCTGTCATCAGGCAATGTCTTCTCTCTAATCGTTGCGTTATTCCTCACTTCTTGATTCCTCTGTTCAGCCTGCATCACTTCAACCACGGGTTCTGTAGATAATCCCAACTCTCCACTGATGCTTGCTCCCAGGGGAGATGCATTAGCATTCACATGCACATCATTCACATTTCCAACCATCTCAGTTTCTTCTGCCTAGGAATGCTCTGCAGTTGTAGCTGTTACTATCTTGGCTTGGTCATCAACATCAGACAACACAGATTGCTTGCATGCCTCTTGATTATTTGTCACAGCACAACATTCAGGTACAGGAGGAGACTTCTTCAACATATATTCATGAACCTCATCAATTAATCTTTGACGATCTGCATTTCCAAACTTCGGTGGGTGCGTACGGGACTTGGTGGCAAGTGCAATCCTTTCTTCCTTAGAGTAATCAAGAGATCCAACTGCTCCTTCTGGTTTTGTTGGCATGAATGCAATAAGTGCTACCAACGCAGCTCGAACGCTCTAAGATGTGCTGGCAGTGACACATATTATAACTGATGTTTTCATTAACAAAATATCCCGAGATTTCCTCAGAAAAATATCTGCTGCCAAATCTCGACTTATCCCTCAATCATCTCAGCTGATTCATCTTATCTCCCCAGCTCTTCAGCGCTATTTCATGTGGCTCAGAAGTTTCATAGTCAGCAATAGCTTCAATTTCATCAGGAAAAGCAGCTGTAAACTCTCTTTTCATTCTCGCCGGTTTTTTTATATCATTGGTGACCTTAGGAAGAGGAAGGAGAGCAGTCAATATTGATTTCCCTGTGTTATCAAGCTTTAACACGGGCCCTTTTAGATCTACCTCCAAGAAGAAATGTTTGCCCTTACCAGCTCTGATGTTGGCAGATCTTCTCCTAGCTTCTTTCTGGGTGCCGCCAGACATTTCACTGCCCAAAGCAATACCAGAACTTGTATGTGTTTGTCCAATCACACAACGGATAATAATATTGGAGCTAGGGCGCCCATAAGTAATACCATACTCATCCCAACCACTTTTGATGGAAATGACATCATCGCCACAGCTAATGTAACAATCCTCTATGCACACATCAGAGCTTGAATCTGGATCCATGCCGTCTGTGTTAGGTGAATTAAGAGGAGAGATGATTGTAAGATTTTGAATGCGGACGTTACTGCAGTATACGGGGTGGATGGTCCAAAAAGGCGAGTTCAAGAAAGTCAAATTTGCAATAATAATATATTGTGAGTCCTGCAATTCCACGAGATGCGGACGAGTGAAATCTAGTGTTTTATTACGGAACCAATCCCACCAAACAGCTCCTTGACCATCAATTGTTCCATTATCGCCTGTTATTACAACATCCGTCAAATTGTACCCATGTATCAAACTGTTGTGCCTTCCACCTGGCAGTTCCCTGCCTCGACCATATGAGGGTAAGGGGTTAATGACTGGCCAATCTTTTGAGTCCTGCGATCCAAGGATTATAGCCCCAGTGTCCAAGTACAGCGTAAGGTGACTTGTTAGATTGAAGCTTCTAGTCAACCATTTTCCTGCTGGCACAAAGAGTTGTGCTCCACCCTTATCGGCAAAGGTGTTAAGGTAGAAGATAGCATTTTGAAAGGCGAGTGTATTAACAGTGACTCCATCACCAACTGCCCCAAATTCAGTGATAGACACTCTATAGTTATAACCCAATAAAAATGGTTAGTGTTTTTTTTAAATATCTAAAAAAACAAAAACAAAATAAAAAAATGGTTAGTTTTTTTTATTTATTTTTTAATAATAATATGTGTATATCTGATACATATATTATTATTATTTTGTGGATTTTTTTTATTTTTTTTTTAAATCTGAAATTAAAAACTAAATTTTTTATTTTTTAAATCTAAAACTAAAAAACTAAATTTCATCTAAAAAAATTTAAAAATGTTTTTTTTCATTCACAAAATTCTTTATTGTCTTTTTGCAAATTAGTTCTCCAGCAAGAGTATTTTTATTTGAACAAAATCAATAGACTTTCTGGTCTTCCTGATCGCACGAAGCGCAGGAGGAGAGCATACTAATCGCTTGATTTGTTTTTGTTCATGCAGGGGGGCATTTTTGAAAAGACAAAATTTAAAACTAACTAAACACTAGAACATCAGAAAACTCAAACTTAAACTCCTTTGTGAAGATCCTGCTGTCACTAGGTCCCACAAGTTTTTTTGTCTAAAGAAAAATACTTGTACTAAATTAAATTTCTAATGCCTAATCCCTTAGCACCATCCCCGGCAACGGCGCCAAAATGTTGGGCAATTTATTGGGCTTAAATTTCTGCATTAAATTATCAACCAGGGAAACTCGTAAGCTTGTGATGGTGCCAACAAAATATATGCAAGAGTAGGCAACTAACTCTATGTCTAGCTAAATTATTTACGATTCAATATAATATGCAAGGGAAGAGGCTCCTAACTAAGGAGGTCCTGGTTGTCCTTCCCTACAGTATCATAAAGAAATCATTGATTACATAAAACTAGAAACTTGAAATGAAGACAAGAGAATGAACTTAATTGTTGTTCAGATTCAAGTAGAGAGAGAGACTAACTTAGTCTCTTGATTGTCTTCTCATGTACTAATCCAAACTAAACTAAGATTCATTCACAAGCATAAGAAATGAAACAACTTGCAACATAAACAGAAAAGAATGAATTTCAATTACCATATAAATCAATGGAGAGAGAGCCTAACTTAGACTCTTGCTATCTCCTCATATGATACTTGAAACATAAAAGCAAAAGAATGAATTTTAATTATCATGCAAATCAAATGGAGAGAGAGCCTAACTTAGACCCTTGGTTGTTCTCTCATATGCTGATAAGATTCTAATTTAAAACTCATTCATCAATCTCAAACAAATCCTCAAACATCTAAGAAATTAAATGAAATAAGATCTAATATGAAATAACATGTTTTTCTCATCCTTTTAGAGTGAGCTCAATTCTCTTAAGAACAAGACAAATTATTCCATATACTACATTAAGGAAACTTATATCTAAAAACTACATAATGGAAATAAAACTACATAATGGAAATGTATGTAAAATGGAGCTTTATTCTATGCCATCATAAGTTGGATACAATGCTCCAAGAGTCCTCCCCTTTGGAATGGAGGAGGTACTCCTGTTTATACAATAGGATGAGATAACAAACTCATAATGATGATCCACTAATCTCTCTTTTAGTTCCATACATTTCTCAACCATCTAGACACATAACCCTATCCTCCATGATCTCCTCCATGAGGTCCATGATCTTCTCCATGAGATCATGATCTTTTCCCATGAGGCTTATCTTATCAAATTCGAATTTGATCATTCAAGGCCACATAAAGATGCCCTGGAAGCTTCCTTTGTACCTACACATGTCAACAAACTCATTCTAGTTGTTAGGTATAAGTATAAGCATATTATTTTCTAAAGTTTAGCCATAAATTCACTTAAAAATGTTAAGAATTAATAAACTTTGGGAAAGCATAGTTATAACCCAATAATGAGGTAAATGGAATGATGTGGAGATGGAATGGAGGTGACATCAAGGTAAAATGTGAAGATATTGGTGAATAATGGAGTGACAATAGGGACCATTGTGAGGCCCAACATCTGCCCCAAACTGAAGGTATTGCATGTCCTCATGCAATCTATTACATTACTTTTTGGTACTTGAGATTTGGCTTAAACTCTGCATGATATCATTTACATAACTTTTACAAAGCATTATTTTGATGAATTACAGCTTGGTTGGTTCTTGTGTTTCAACCATATTTTGTTTGTTTCATTCAATGTATGATCTTTGCATATTGATAATGTGATTTTTGTTGCAGAGTATTTTTGTAGGAATGCATCATGGTTGGTTCTTGTGTAACAACCATGATTGTGTTGGCATCCAATTAACTTTTAAATACTTTTGTCCAAGCCATTTGTAAGCTCATGTAATAATGGAAGAGTATTTTTGTTGGAATGCGTCATGGTTGGTTCTTATGTAACAACCATGATTGTTTTGGCATCCAATTAACTTTTAAATACTTTTGTCAAAGCCATTTGTATGCTCATGTAATAGTGAATATATTTTGAAGGTAAGTGGGGTTTAGAATGTGATATATGACTGTGGATATGAATGTGACAAAGCATGTATGTAAATGTATCCTTCCCCTAAAATGGATGGTTTGGGCAGTTATGTGAAATGGGGAAAGGAAGGGGAAAGGAAGTGAAGTTTTCCAAAAATTATTATTCTAACTTTTCAAGGAATTTAATGGTTAAAAGTTAGAAAATATCATACCTTAACTTACCCTTCCAAAAATGGATGAGAGTTGTGCACGTGTGGCTACAAAAATGTCGTTCATAGTCCTCCTTACTTGGTTGTGAAAATGGTGGAGGAATCATGCATGTTCAGCTGCTGGATCTTCTGCTACTAGATGATGAATCTGAAGAGTCTGCTGAACATGGCTGAAAGTCGTATCTGTTGCTGGATCCTCTGCTGCTAGATGATGAATCTGATGAGTCTGCTGAATATGGCTGAAAATCTATAAGGCTTGGAAGGTATACAAAATATATAAGTGACATTTCCCTCCCAGCCTTATTGATTGACTTGTCCTCAAGTGATGACAAACTGATGAAAGGAAATTGGCTTCATCTGCTACAAAATATGGGTCTTCAAGTCTTCAACGCTCGATGGCACAAATCTTACTATGTGATTAAATGTGTCGATGTCGAACATAGCAAGAAGTTGTTGACTTAGTGGCCGTTAATGAATGCCCCTATCCAACACAAAAGCTCACACCATTGATTCCAATGGGAGTCAGGATGCCTAACACATCTTTGTAGGTACGAATAAATTTGTCGTGGTCGAGTCACCTACAAGATCCAACGAACAAGGGATATTAATGTACTCCCATTGTTCATTGGCAAGAGTACTTGCCATTAAGGCATGCAAGCCTCTAGGTGTTTTATCAATGATACTTTAGACTCTAGGACTTTGACTCAAGCAGGGTTTTATTGGCGGAAATGAAGGGGAATGGTAATGACATGGGAAATGACAATATGCTTGTAAGGAATGGATGTAAGGAAATGCATGATGTATGAATATGAACTCTTGCTGTGAAAAATGGATATGGAAGTGTCACGCCTTATGGATGTACGATTGGTGGAATTCAAAATCTTTTTCAGAAAGGGAGGTGGAAGATAGTGGTTGTGGTGATGGATTTGCCTTCAGAATTTTTCATGAATTTAGTCTTTGGAAGACTAATTGTCATCACAATGTAATCTCCTGAATGATCACTTTGTTATCCTGTAACCTGTGAAAAAAACTTGGCAGAAAGAAAACATAAGTTTGTTCAAGAAGAATTGCGCATTTCCTTCATGATTCTTACGCAAAAATTTCATACCAAATAAAACAGATTTAAGAAAAATCAAAGTGTTGAAAGTAACTCAATTCATGATATCAATTTCAATCCAATCTTAAAAACAACCATGAAAAATAATACTCCCTGTTTGTGTCAGATAACTCATGTGCTTGGCAATTCTGTCCTGCATATTAGTGCATCATAAAGCATACAACAGAAAGATGTGATGCCAACTAAAAGCTATCAGAAATAATTATCGTCTTGAGAATCCTCCAATCGATTTTCGAAATGTGTTTCCAAGTATCCTATTTTTTATTTGCAAAGCTGTGTGAATTTTGTGAATTTTTTTATTTTTTATTCTTTTTTTTTTTTTTTGAATGAAAACATAATTTTTTATGTTGATTTTATTTATTTTTTAGATTTTTCTTTAAACAATAAATTAAAAACATAAATTTTTAATTTATTATTTAAGTTGAAATTTTTTTAAAATCAACAATTTTTTTTTATTAAAACCTAATAAAGAAAAATTCTAAAAATATACTATAACTAAAATGAAGTTAGTTTTTTTTTTTTTTTTTAAATTAAAAATAAAAATAGAAATAAGGAAACAATTACGCAAAACAACCCCACACACTAAACAGAAAGTCACGACATACATACATATGCCCTCGTACGCTGCCTTTCTCTTCAAAACCGAGCGGATCACAAGAAAGGAATATATAGGGATTCCTCTCTAAATATCTCTAGGAGGAGGAGTACGTATTCGTTTTCATTAAACCCAATAAAATCCATTTCTGGTGTGCTATTCCTCTTTATTAAAGACCAATCAATTATAACCGAAGTGAGCTATAGTGGTGGCCACAAGAAATCAACCTATATCATGACGTGTAGTTGTGAATTTTCCAACCAAAGAAAAGAAAAGTGGAGGCAAAGACATTCACTTTTACGGCATTGTCGAAAGGAAAACGAACCCTCGGCTCTCACAGGATCGGACAAAACAAACCAGCCGCGGTCCGATCTATCGAGCAACAAACGCGTCCCTGCGAGTTTAGAGATCGATTCGGAGAAGCCATTAACCTTTTTAAATGTTATTTCTCAAGTTTAATTTATATATGCAGTGAAATGAAATTTTACCAAAATCCACCAGAATCCCCAAAAGTTAGCACTACTCCGTCGAATATTGTAAGAAGATGGCGTTTCCGACGTAGAATGCCAATCGATGGCCACATCCCAACTGTAAACCGCGTAAACCTCGGCTGAGATTACCCTTATTTTCAGCTAACGCCATCCTCGAACGACCAAATATCTACTTCGTGTATGGACTGAGCTGCATCTGCAAGGATTCGCCTATATGGAAGCTGCGCTGGTCTCATAATGCGGAGGTCGCCTGGAGTTTGATCCATATCTCTTGATCCATCACATCTTCTTGATCCATATCTCTTTGAGAGAGAGATATGGGCAATCTCCTTGATCCGAATCTTTTGTTGGATGCTCTTATTACCGGCGCTCTTCATTTTTTTGGGAATATAAACTGAATACGAGGCAAATGCCAGCCCTCTGTCATCAGGCAATGTCTGCTCTCTAATCGTTGAGTTATTCCTCACTTCTTGATTCCTCTGTTCAGCCTGCATCACTTCAACCACGGGTTCTGTAGATAATCCCAACTCTCCACTGACACTCACTCCCAGGGGAGATGCATTAGCATTCACATGCAAATCATTCACATTTCCAACCATCTCAGTTTCTTCTGCCTGGGAATGCTCTGCAGTTGCAGTTGTTACTATCTTGGCTTGGTCATCAACATCAGACAACACAGATTGCTTGCATGCCTCTTGATTATTTGTCACAGCACAGCATTCAGTTACAGGAGGAGACTTCTTCAACATATATTCATGAACCTCATCAATTAATCTTTGACGATCTGCATTTCCAAACTTCGGTGGGTGCGTACGGGACTTGGTGGCAAGTGCAATCCTTTCTTCCTTAGAGTAATCAAGAGATCCAACTGCTCCTTCTGGTTTTGTTGGCATGAATGCAATAAGTGCTACCAACGCAGCTCGAACGCTCCAAGATGTGCTGGCAGTGACACATATTATAACTGATGTTTTCATTAACAAAATATCCCGAGATTTCCTCAGAAAAATATCTGCTGCCAGATCTCGACTTATCCCTCAATCATCTCAGCTGATTCATCTTATCTCCCCAGCTCTTCAGTGCTATTTCATGTGGCTCAGAAGTTTCATAGTCAGCAATTCAATTTCATCAGGAAAAGCAACTGTAAACTCTCTTTTCATTCTCGCCGGTTTTTTTATATCATTGGTGACCTTAGGAAGAGGAAGGAGGGCAGTCAATATTGATTTCCATGTGTTATCAAGCTTTAACACGGGCCCTTTTAGATCTACCTCCAAGAAGAAATGTTTGTCCTTACCGGCTCTGATGTTGGCAGATCTTCTCCCAGCTTCTTTCTGGGTGCCGCCAGACATTTCACTGCCCAAAGCAAGACCAGAACTTGTATGTGTTTGTCCAATCACACGACGAATAATAATATTGGAGCTAGGGCGCCCATAAGTAATACCATACTCATCCCAACCACTTTTGATGGAAATGACATCATCGCCACAGCTAATGTAACAGTCCTCTATGCACACATCAGAGCTTGAATCTGGATCCATGCCGTCTGTGTTAGGTGAATTAAGAGGAGAGATGATTGTAAGATTTTGAATGCAGACGTTACTGCAGTATACGGGGTGGATGGTCCAAAAAGGCGAGTTCAAGAAAGTCAAATTTGCAATAATAATATCTTGTGAGTCCTGCAATTCCACGAGATGCGGACGAGTGAAATCTAGTGTTTTATTACGGAACCAATCCCACCAAACAGCTCCTTGACCATCAATTGTTCCATTATCGCCTGTTATTACAACATCTGTCAAATTGTACCCATGTATCAAACTGTTGTGCCTTCCACCTGGCAGTTCCTTGCCTCGACCATATGAGGGTAAGGGGTTAATAACTGGCCAATCTTTTGAGTCCTGCGATCCAAGGATTATAGCCCCAGTGTCCAAGTACAACGTAAGGTGACTTGTTAGATTGAAGCTTCCAGTCAACCATTTTCCTGTTGGCACAAAGAGTTGTGCTCCACCCTTATCGGCAAAGGTGTTATGGTAAAAGATAGCATTTTGAAAGGCGAGTGTATTAACAGTGACTCCATCACCAACTGCCCCAAATTCAGTGATAGACACTCTATAGTTATAACCCAATAAAAATGGTTAGTGTTTTTTTTTAAATATCTAAAAAAACAAAAACAAAATAAAAAAATGGTTAGTTTTTTTTATTTATTTTTTAATAATAATATGTGTATATCTGATACATATATTATTATTATTTTGTGGATTTTTTTTTTTTTTTTTTTTTTTTTAAATCTAAAATTAAAAACTAAATTTTTTATTTTTTAAATCTAAAACTAAAAAACTAAATTTCATCTAAAAAAATTTGAAGATGTTTTTTTTCATTCACAAAATTCTTTATTGTCTTTTTGCAAATTAGTTCTCCAGCAAGAGTATTTTTATTTGAACAAAATCAATAGACTTTCTGATCTTCATGATCGCACGAAGCGCAGGAGGAGAGCATACTAATCGCTTGATTTGTTTTTGTTCATGCACGGGGGCATTTTTGAAAAGACAAAATTTAAAACTAACTAAACACTAGAACATCAGAAAACTCAAACTTAAACTCCTTTGTGAAGATCCTGCTGTCACCAGGTCTCACAAGTTATTTTGTCTAAAGAAAAATACTAGTACTAAATTAAATTTCTAATGCCTAATCCCTTAGCACCATCCCCGGCAACGGCGCCAAAATGTTGGGCAATTTATTGGGCTTAAATTGCTGCATTAAATTATCAACCAGGGAAACTCGTAAGCTTGTGATGGTGCCAGCAAAATATATGCAAGAGTAGGCAACTAACTCTATGTCTAGCTAAATTATTTACGATTCAATATAATATGCAAGGGAAGAGGCTCCTAACTAAGGAGGTCCTCGTTGTCCTTCCCTACAGTATCATAAAGAAATCATTGATTACATAAAACTAGAAACTTGAAATGAAGACAAGAGAATGAACTTAATTGTTGTTCAGATTCAAGTAGAGAGAGAGACTAACTTAGTCTCTTGATTGTCTTCTCATGTACTAATCCAAACTAAACTAAGATTCATTCACAAGCATAAGAAATGAAACAACTTGCAACATAAACAGAAAAGAATGAGTTTCAATTACCATATAAATCAATGGAGAGAGAGCCTAACTTAGACTCTTGGTATCTCCTAATATGATACTTGAAACATAAAAGCAAAAGAATGAATTTTAATTATCATGCAAATCAAATGGAGAGAGAGCCTAACTTAGACCCTTGGTTGTTCTCTCATATGCTGATAAGATTCTAATTTAAAACTCATTCATCAATCTCAAACAAATCCTCAAACATCTAAGCAATTAAATGAAATAAGATCTAATATGAAATAACATGTTTCTCTCATCCTTTTAGAGTGAGCTCAATTCTCTTAAGAACAAGACAAATTATTCCATATACTACATTAAGGAAACTTATATCTAAAAACTGCATAATGGAAATAAAACTACATAACGGAAATGTATGTAAAATGGAGCTTTATTCTATGCCATCATAAGTTGGATACAATGCTCCAAGAGTCCTCCCCTTTGGAATGGAGGAGGTACTCCTATTTATACAATAGGATGAGATAACAAACTCATAATGATGATCCACTAATCTCTCTTTTAGTTCCATACATTTCTCAACCATCTAGACACATAACCCTATCCTCCATGATCTCCTCCATGAGGTCCATGATCTTCTCCATGAGATCATGATCTTTTCCCATGAGACTTATCTTATCAAATTCGAATTTGATCATTCAAGGCCACATAAAGATGCCCTGGAAGCTTCCTTTGTACCTACACATGTCAACAAACTCATTCTAGTTGTTAGGTATAAGTATAAGCATATTATTTTCTAAAGTTTAGCCATAAATTCATTTAAAAATGTTAAGAATTAATAAACTTTGGAAAAGCATAGTTATAACCCAATAATGAGGTAAATGGAATGATGTGGAGGTGGAATGGAGGTGACATGAAGGTAAAATGTGAAGATATTGGTGAATAATGGAGTGAAAATAGGGACCATTGTGAGGCCCAACAATATGTTATCTATTTTCCACATTTTTATATTTTACATGCATAAGAAAAACATAATACCTTAATAATCCATAAATATAGGGAAAAATTAGCCCCCATAGTATAGATTTTAGATTTCAATCAAATTTCATCAAATTCACTGTGATGAATTGTCCATCGAAATATCCACATTAGTTTTTAGATCATAGTGCTATCACAGTAGGCTTCATTGGGTATTTTGTGAAAAGTTACAAGGGAACTAGATTGGTTTTAGAATAAAGTCATTAAACCCTAGCCATGGCCAATGAATCTATTAATAACCCTTGAGATTTGACAAAGGAAAGGTTCCCAAGGTTAAAAAAAGGGTTGCAAAAATTAGCCACAGCATTAACCTCCTCATGGTGGCTCTAGCACACAATATTCGAATCAGAGAAGATGAAGATTCCAACTGAGGGACAAATTAGAGTGTTGACAGTGCTGGACCCACCAATATGTTAGGGGATCTCCCGGTAAGAAGTCTCAACTAGACCTCAGACCGTTTGGAGTAGGAGTCCTAGCAGTGGGTAGTACGGTATTGCCTTGACTGCGGTTGCGCGTAGAGGTAAGTAAGATGTCCTTGTTGGAAGCAAGGGTGTGATCTTGCAGCAAGTCAGGGAAGGTGCATGAAAGGCTCTAACACACGGAAGGGGAGAAGAGTGCACCCCTTAGAAGCCTGTGATAGCATGCAACTTGAAAGGGAACACACAAGCTGAAAGACATCACGAGATGGAAATCAGAATAGTTAACAATCCAAAGTGATGAGTTATACCAACAACACGCTTCAATAAGATTCATACAAACACATACGGAATAATCCATACATACATGCATAAATTAAAACTACAAACATTGTTAGAGTAACCAGAATAATCAACCTACAATAATGATATATGCATGAAACACGTTAGCTCTGTTATATTAAGAGAATGAAAGTTCCAATCATACATACAACCATGACATCGACTAGCCCCAATAGTGGAACGTTATAGTCACTGCCGCCTACTCATCCAAAGAGATGCACTTGCTTTGCACTGTGGATAAGCCAAGCCTCGTTACAATACACTCCAAGCTTTCTCTAAGTTATGCTTGTTAGAAGCTTGGCTCCCAAAAGCCTATACAATGAGTTATGAGGTTTTATATATAGAAAAGGGTGGGGTGACTCTTGACATTCCCCTTTGTGACTCTCAGCCTGCCCTCATGACTCTTCAACTTCCACATGACTATTTAGATTCTACTATTGATACTTGGTCTTTCACTTTACAACATGTTTACAATACAATCTGCACATGTACCCATGTGAGAGAAAAATGGGCTTGAGTAATCCATACAAGAAATAACTAAGACTCAGACAGTTGTGGGAAGTGTCTAGTTAATTTAATGTCTTAAATTGCTCTACATAAATTATCAATCCGAGTATCGTAAACTAATGAAGTGTGGTGCACTATATGTGCTTAGTTAACCTTTCTCTTACTTCGTTGTTTTATAGTTTATGTTGTTTTTTTGGGGTTTTGTTCTTGTTGGTTTTCTAAAGTGTTTAGCAAATGGAAATCCTATTCTAAGGTCTTAAGAATACTTTTAAAGGACAAGTATGGATAAAGATTTCAAGACAAGGCCTTTGTCCCTAATGGTAATTTCCAAAACTTAGCACTTCAAAAGAACTTAAAACATATTATTGATGGAGTTAGTATTTAAACAAAAGTGTAAATATACAACTAGTTCAATCAAAATAAAATGCAATAATCAAATAATGAGAGAATGACTATGTGACCCAGTATCCTTGATGCTTCAGCAAAAGGACAAGACGATTCTATCACGTCATTAGTTCATTAAAAGGCTATGTGCATTACTAATCTACAATCAACTTGAAAGCAATTTATGTACACTAATATACATGTTTTTAAAAAAATAAAATGCAGCAATTTAAAAAGACATTTGTACATTAATATACATGAAATAAGAAAAAGAAATGCAAGAAATTAAATTGACAACTATACAAGGCAGGGGCCCCCTACTACCTATGAAATCAAAGCAAAATTAAACACACTTGCATGAATTAAAATTGCATGAATGAAAAATCTAATCTATCAAACTTGAAAGCAATCAAATAACATAATCAAATCAAAGAAATATTTACAAAATGAAATCTACTCTACCTTACATTCTACAAAGCAAAATTAAATCTACTCTACCTTACATTCTAATATGCTCCATGACATCTACTTCACATCTCCTTCCATGTTGAGAACATCAAAGCTTTATTCAATTTCTTCAAAAGTACAAAGTACAACAAAGCTCTCCAAAGCTTTCAAAAGCCATCAAGGAAAAACTACAAACTTAAGAACTAGGAACTAAAAAGACTAAAAAGGACTAACAAATGAAGGAGAGAGATCTCCTATTTATACAAAAAGATGAGAGCCATCTCATTAATGAGAATCCATGAATCTCTCCCTCTACCTCTAGAGTCCTAATCAAAATAGGAACTGATAAGACACATGTCTTTTTAGAGTTACAATACAATTAGGAGATGTGACACATATCCTCATGATCCCATGATTCTTTCCAACCAAATTCGAATTTGGCCTTAGAGTGCCACATAAGGGTCTTCTAGAAGTCTCCTTTCAACCTACACATGTCAACAACCTCAACCCATTTGTTAGGTATAAGCAGATGCACATTATTTTCTAATTTTTAACCACAAATTCACTTAAAAGACTTAGAAATAATAAAGATTGGAAAAACATAAAGGTGACCCAATGATAATGAAAGTGGGATGAATGTGGTGACATAGTAGTGAAATGGAGGTGAAATGGAGGTGATATAACGGACATAATAGTGAAAGTGTAATGGAAATGAATGACATTTTCAAGACTCAACATACCCTTCAACTGAAGCTATTGCATGTCCTCATGCAATATATATTACATTAACTCTTTTGATCCTTGAGCTTTGGCTTAACTTTGCATGATATCATTTGATAACTTCATATTTCTGCAAAGTGTTTCACTTGAATTGCAACATGGTTGGTTCTTGTGTTACAACCATTTTTTATTTTTTTTGTTGCCTTCTATTTTGATCTTTGAACTTTGCATAATGATATTTTGATTATTGTTGCAAAGTATATCTTTATTGGATTGCATGATGGTTGGTTCTTGTGTGACAACCATGATTTTGTTTGTATCCAATTTATCCTTTAAGCACTTTTTTCAAAAGCCATTGTATGCTCATAATAGCAATGTAATAATTAATATATGTTGGAAGTATGTGAGCTCCTGAATATGATATGGACATGGCAAGATATGAATATGAATGTATTCCCCCCCCCAACTGATGGTATTGGCAATTTTATGAAATGAGGAAGAGAAATGTTTTTCCAACAATTATCATTCTAGCTTTTTATGGAATTCTATGGTCAAAAGTTAGAAAATGCCGTACCTTCACTTACCCTTTGGAATGGATGAGTTGTATGTGTGGTGGCTGAAAATTTCTGATCATATTCTTCTTCAAGTGGTTGAACAAGAGGAGTCATGGATAGAGAGATAAGATGACTTTTTATTGCTTCTACTAAAACTTGCTGAATCTGCTCCAAAATGCTGAAAATAATAGTCTTCATGTCTTCAAAACTCATTGGCACAATTCCTACTATGTGAAAGATGTTCTGATGTCGAACATAGTAGGAAATTGTTGGCTTAGTGGCCATTAATGAATGCCACTAGTCAACACGAGAACTCTCACCATTGATGACAATGAGAGTCAAGATGCCCAAACACATCTTGCTAGGTACGAATGAATTTGCTAATGTCGAGTCACCTAGAAGATCTAACAAACAAGGGACATTAATGTATTTCCATTGTTTGTCAGCATGAGAACTTGCCATTAAGGCATGCAAGCCTCAAGGTGTTTTTACAAAGAACTTAGACTCAAAGGACTATGGACTCAATAATTTGCATTGAAGCAGGGCTTATTTGCGGAATGAAAATGACAGGAAATGGAAAATGAAAATGGAAGATGGCAATGGAGAGTAGAAATGGCAATGGGCAATAAGCATATGAATGAGCCTCTTGCTTTTATTTGTGGGTTATGAATGGACAAAAAGAGATGGAAAGTGTATGTGAATGTAAATGGAAAATATGGAGGAAAATGAGATGAATGGTTTATTATGAAGTATGGATGTGATGGATGGATGTGATGGAGACAATAGTATCTGAAAGTTTTTCAAGTGTTTGGATCTGATTTTGCATCAGCATATTTCCTCTTTGTTACTGATCATCCTTTTATGAAACAAATTGGTCTCTTAGAGAGACACCATTCTCTTGTAGTCATTTGTCCTTCCTCCTGGAACCTGCAAAAAAACTAATACTTCTTCTGCTTTGGAATTAGTGCCTCAAGTTGATGTTGCTTCTTTTCAGCAATTTATTTCATTATTTGCCATTTAAAACTCAAATTATGGATTTCTCATTGTGTAGATCTTGTTGAGATCTTTCCAATGGTACTTAAATCATCAAAATCTGATTTTGTATGAAAAAGTTAGGCTGATTTGAACAATGAGGTCTTTTTTGGCTGCGGAATTGGGGAACAGCTGCGGAATTGGATTTTAGCTGCGGAATGTGCACAGTTTTGTAGCTAAAAATCTTGAATACAAAGTTAGTCATTCATCTTTCATCATCAGTCCAAAATTAATCAATACCTTCAGAAAAGTGAGCAAATAACTTATTCATTTCATTGATTCAAAATTATTATTTTTTCTTGACATGCAGCGACTCAGTGTGGCGACTCAGTGTAGCGACTTTGTGATAACACTCAACTTGACTTCCTTTTGACCGGGGTCTTTTTCATCAAATTTGACCAAATGAATAGTTACACTGTGAAATTTGCCTGCAGCTTGCTTTCTTTCTAGAACCATGAACAACTTGTTGTTCTCGTGGCCAAACTTGAGGGTCTCCACAGCATGTTTAAGAGCCAAGCACAGAGATGTCAAGGCCTGCAGGGTATTATCCTTAAGCAGGGGATCCTTTATTTCCCTGAGTTCTTCAAACATGATTTTCTCCCAACATTTAACCGGCAGCGACTTCATGGGATTTAATGGCAGAGAGTCGTGTTCAATTGGAACACGTCTCTAAACAGGTTTGAATTGAATAAGATGGAAGGCGTGTAATTGGTTTTAGATGCCAGCATGTAGTTGATCCCAATTAGAATTCCTTCCCTCAGGCACGCGGAGTCGAATTGCGCATTCAAACTATCAGTTAATCAATTCAAATCCAGTTTTTTTTCACGCGGCAGCAAAAAAGAGGCTCCAAAGAACCGAAGATTTCTCCCAGACCGCCACAAATTTCTTCAAACGGTTTCTGGGTTATCTAATTAACCCACCTGGCAAAAAAACCCATGTTTTAGTTTTTCTAAATTCGTCTCTGTTTGGTCAAATCGAACGTTTGAAGTTTGACGTTTTTTCTGTGTTTACGTTTTTCCTGAGTTAACTGTTCTCTGTTGATGTTTTTATTGCTGCATTCGTTGTTCTTGTTTGATCTACTATTTTGCAGGTGTATTACACGGGTTCAAAACATCCAAATCATCCAAATCATTCAACCCCCTGCATCTTTGTACTTCACAATCCGTACTGTTTGCACATATGTTTTCTGCAAATCCGATAATCTCTTCATTTGTGAAGGGGACGCTATGAGATTCCGAAGCTCTCAACTCCTCCCGACTCTGCCCTTCAGAACTTAAAGCACCATACGTAGCTTTCTCTTCGTCAATTGAATCTCTCTTTGCATCCTCATCATATGATTTCAATTTCTGATTCTGAACCTTGTTTTCATTCGATGCAACTACTTCTGATGCCTCTTCGCCACTCCTCATGACAATGAAAATATCCTCAGTATGGTTAGGGGGCTCAATTTGCATAGTCTGTATTTCAATTCTATCAGAAATAACGGATCCCTCTTCTTGCACATTTGAATCATGCGCAGAGGCCACGGCTAGGTTGACACCATCTGGCAACCCTTCATCCTTATGATATAAACTCACTTCTATATGCATTTTTTAGGACAGTGTTTTTTAACTGCAGAAAATGAAGTGCTTATCTATTCCATTGTTGCAATGGTTATGAGCACATTTTAGGGAAACCTCTTCTCTTATTTGCTGAAGATGAATTATTTGATTAATCTGACGCTAAATATCATCTTCCTCACTGTCGGCTTCCTACAATAATCTCATGACCAGGACTACAAGGGATGTGTTAAACACTATATCAATACCATAAGTAAGACAGTACGCCATTGTTTGATAGTGGTAGTTTCACACTGTTGATCCTTATCAGAGATCTATGTGGGAGACAAGAAATTCCAATCCAACCACAAGAAAGATACACCAATAAATGACACACTATTTGAAGAGTCACGAAGCCACAGCGAAAACTAGGAATGGAGATAGCCATAGATTGTTTTTCTTCTCTTTTTTCTCTGAAATTGTGAATTTTTATATTGCTTAGTCATTCCTGTATTTTCATTTTATTGCACTAACATCTTGACTGTAAATGTGAAAAACAGAGTGGTGGCTGCGGAAACTGATTACAGCTGCGGAAACCAGTATCAGCTGCGGAAACTTGGCACAGCAACCACTTAGCTAAATAGAGATAGTTAGGCAATCTTAATGGAAATGATCATGGGGAAATAACTTTTATTGATGAAATGGATGGCATGGAGTGAAAATGGAAATGAAATGAAGTTTATTTTTTTTCTCTTTTTTTTTTTTGAATCAATTGAAGTGATGAAGTTTATTTTGTCTCCTATATTTTTTCTTAACAATTCTTTTTCTGATCCTCCAGATCACACAAAGTGCAGGAGGAGAGCATACTCAAGAATTATTATTTTTCTTTTTTTTTTTTACTTAACAATCCTTTTTCTGATCCTCTAGATCACACAAAGTGCAAGAGGAGAGCATACTCAAGAATTATTAACCTTTTTTTTTTCCAGATGTAAGAAATAAGGTCTCCTAATTACACTTCCCTGGCAACGGCGCCAAAATGTCTAGTCAATTTAATGTCTTAAATTGCTCTACATAAATTATCAATCCGGGTATCGTAAACTGATGAAGTGTGGTGCACTATATGTGCTTAGTTAACCTTTCTCTTACTTCGTTGTTTTATAGTTTATGTTGTTTTTTTGGGGTTTTGTTCTTGTTGGTTTTCTAAAGTGTTTAGCAAATGGAAATCCTATTCTAAGGTCTTAAGAATACTTTTAAAGGACAAGTATGGAGAAAGATTTCAAGACAAGGCATTTGTCCCTAATGGTAATTTCCAAAACTTAGCACTTCAAAAGAACTTAAAACATATTATTGATGGAGTTAGTATTTAAACAAAAGTGTAAATATACAACTAGTTCAATCAAAATAAAATGCAATAATCAAATAATGAGAGAATGACTATGTGACCCAGTATCCTTGCTGCTTCAGCAAAAGGACAAGACGATTCTATCACGTCATTAGTTCATTAAAAGGCTATGTGCATCACTAATCTACAATCAACTTGAAAGAAATTTATGTACACTAATATACATGTTTTAAAAAAAATAAAATGCAGCAATTTAAAAAGACATCTGTACATTAATATACATGAAATAAGAAAAAGAAATGCAAGAAATTAAAGTGACAACTATACAAGGCAGGGGCCCCCTACTACCTATGAAATCAAAGCAAAATTAAACACACTTGCATGAATTAAAATTGCATGAATGAAAAATCTAATCTATCAAACTTGAAAGCAATTAAATAACATAATCAAATCAAAGCAATATTTACAAAATGAAATCTACTCTACCTTACATTCTACAAAGCAAAATTAAATCTACTCTACCTTACATTCTAATATGCTCCATGACATCTACTTCACATCTCCTTCCATGTTGAGAACATCAAAGCTTTATTCAATTTCTTCAAAAGTACAAAGTACAACAAAGCTCTCCAAAGCTTTCAAAAGCCATCAAGGAAAAACTACAAACTTAAGAACTAGGAACTAAAAAGACTAAAAAGAACTAACAAATGAAGGAGAGAGATCTCCTATTTATACAAAAAGATGAGAGCCATCTCATTAATGAGAATCCATGAATCTCTCCCTCTACCTCTAGAGTCCTAATCAAAATAGGAACTGATAAGACACGTCTTTTTAGAGTTACAATACAATTAGGAGATGTGACACATATCCTCATGATCCCATGATTCTTTCCAACCAAATTCGAATTTGGCCTTAGAGTGCCACATAAGGGTCTTCTAGAAGTCTCCTTTCAACCTACACATGTCAACAACCTCAACCCATTTGTTAGGTATAAGCATATGCACATTATTTTCTAATTTTTAACCACAAATTCACTTAAAAGACTTAGAAATAATAAAGATTGGAAAAACATAAAGGTGACCCAATGATAATGAAAGTGGGATGAATGTGGTGACATAGTAGTGAAATGGAGGTGAAATGGAGGTGATATAATGGACATAATAGTGAAAGTGTAATGGAAATGAATGACATTTTCAAGACTCAACAGGAAGACCACAAATTCACTTAAAAGACTTAGAAATAATAAAGATTGGAAAAACATAAAAGTGACCCAATGATAATGAAAGTGGGATGAATGTGGTGACATAGTAGTGAAATGGAGGTGAAATGGAGGTGATATAATGGACATAATAGTGAAAGTGTAATGGAAATGAATGACATTTTCAAGACTCAACAGGAAGACTAACTCGTTGACATCCTCTTGGTGATCGATGGTGGCGAAATAATTCTAAGCTTGGTAGTCTATTATGGTGTGTGCATACTCCATGGTGACATCCTTATGAAAGCAAACTCTTGCCTCCGTTGCATCTGTGTACACTGGCTTGGCACCTCTGTCCAACTCATCATATAAGATGCGCATCATGGCCTTGAGTGCAGCCAGACCAACGACATACTGGTGCATAGTGTTTGCGCTCATCTGCAAATCTACGTTGGTGGCTATGCACATCAACTACTCAAATTACATGTCCAGCTCCAATCGGACTTGGTTCTTTTCTTTCACCTCGGTGAGTGTGCCAATGGATGGGATCGCATGCATGTGCATAATGACATCCATGCTCTTGAAAACTTGTGCACGTGAAGCCTGTAAGTTGGTGATGAGCTGTGGGAGTTCCTCATAATTCTGGATCTGACTATGGATGTGTGCCTTCAACTCCGCCTTTGGCATCATCATATTTGGAAAGTACAATGGGGCTCCCTTGTACCTCATTGTCCATATCTGCATGTGATCAACAACAGTGTGTATGTTTGTCAAGATGCGTGCTCTCCTAGCACAACGCTGTTGCCAACCATTAAGATGGAAAATTGACTTATGCATGGTGATGAACCTAAAGTACAATTTCTGCATGATTATCTCGAGAGACGATACTTCATCAAGTATCACCTTCTTCAAATCTGCTCTGGCGGATGTTGTAGCTTTCTCTTCTCCCTACTTGGCCGCTTGCAATCCTTAACCATGCACTCATTCTCACCTATCAAGAATCTCACAATTGAGTTGGTGGCTTCGACATATGCCTTTGTAGCATTGGCCAATGCAGTTGGATGACTACACGCATAGGACACAATCACTCGTTCTTGAAAATGTGTAGGAGATGCATGGACATCCAGAGTGGGCACTCTGCACGAGTGTATAACTTTGTGTTGTGACTCGTCAAAGGAAACATTGTGCACATATGCTTTCGAATTGTCCTCAAGGATTTCAGTGTCTCCTTGATCACATGGGACTTGCTTTGCTCCCGGATCTAGTGAAGCCGGTGGAGTGACCTCTTGGTCCTTGGGCATGAGGTCTGTATCCTGATCTTGCTCTAGCTAAACACATGTGTGTCCATCTATTCCAAATATGTTCAGTCTCCTGAGCAAAGTGTTGCTCCTGTGACTGCTCACCCTGTTTGTTATCTGCCAGTTGTTCTGATGAATCAATAACCTGTATTTGTGTAGTTTCATCAATGTGTACACGATGTGCTTCCTACTTTTCTTTTTTCCTTATGTACTTCCTTCTCCATTCTGCGAGTTCTTGTTCTTCCCTTAGCTACTTCACTTCTTGCGACTTCTTCTCTGCCTCCTCTAGTCTCTGCTTCTCCCTCTGTATTTGTGCAATCCTTCTGTTGCGTTGTCACTTCTTTGCCTCAATCTCCAAAGTTTCTCTCAATACAAGTGGATCTGCTTTGAACTTGCAACTTTTCTTTGCCTCTGCGCCCTCGACAACCTTTCTCTTGCCTTTTTCATGTGCAAGCCTGCTGCCCTCTGCTGTTGTTGATGTTACTGCTCTCTGAGATGCTACTGCCTTGTGCATTGCTAACCACCTTACAACCACTCTGATTGGTTCATTGAGCCTTGAGAATTTCAAGCAATATTTCCGTGGGTCTTTCTCAGGCCAATGACATGCCCCGTGGATCCAAGGATGATACAATCTTGCACAATGGTATTCCATTACGAAATACGGGTCATGTGGATTGAAACTTATGGTGCTGAAGGTGAACCTCTTGAATTCCTTCGTCTTGGCCTCAACATGTTTGAGACTCTAGATCTCATACAACCCAATCCGCAAAGGAAGAGCGGGCCAAGGTGCCTTCTTCTTCTTGTGCAGTCTCGCTGACAACCCTATCGAGATGTGGTATGCAACCTCTTGCATGACCAACTTTTCCATGACAAACTTCGATAACACATGCAGAGCCTTCTTCGCGTTGTACATCCAGATGAAGGTGCCAAGGGGTGAGGCATACCAATCTGCTATGTTAACCAATTCCTCCATTATTGCTTGGGACATGCAAGGCGGATCCTACTCAAAGATCATCCTGTACACCGGGGTGACAAAGTGGTCTGATAGTTGTAGTATAACTCCATGAAAAATGCACTCAGAGAACAACTTGCAATAGATGTGAACACAGGTTTCTGAAGGTGTCCATGCCCAACGCAAGCCAAGGAACAACTGACGGGAACAGATTACATCAAGCATGAAAGCGAGCATGAAGAACTTTGTTGGCTGACCCTTGGGAAGATGTCAAGCTTTTGTTACTTACCCCTTCAGCTAGAGAGCCAACATGTCAGACCAATTCAAAGGTCTTCCTTCATTTGCCAGCTGATCCAACACAATCACCCAATTCTACAAGAATATTTTTGTACCCTTGGTAATACGAGAAAATTTCACTGCGCAATCCTGGGAGCCAACTTAGGCATTATCTCTCAGAATTACATAGAGCACATCTTGGGAGGCTAGTTTGAGGTAGGCTCTGCACAATTTCTGAGATCAAGGCAAGGCCTTCCATCCCAGAAATGCACAGTGCAAGTCGGGCAAGGAAAGGTCTATGCCAAGGTAGCTCATACCTGCTGATGGCGATTGAAAACAGTGAGTACTAAATGCATGTGCAAAGGTGGATGCAAACACGAGTGAATGAACATGCATACAATAAGTAAGTGCAAGATTCAATAAGAGGGAAAACAACAAAGTGTGTGGAGCGAGTCGCCCCAATGACGTCCGTCAGTGCAGAAACAATGTCATGCATGCAACAACAAGAAAATGTAATGAAAAACTCGAAACGATGCTTCTACAAGCTAACATACATTAAAAAAATAACAAGCGTTCAATACAACCAAGCAAACAACATTCACACAAACCGAAATACAAAAAGCAACAGAAAAGAAGCAAAATATATGAAAAGTGGACTTACCCAAAAAACCTGCAACGAGTGTGTGGAAGGTTCCTAGACGCATTGGGAACGCCAGAACTCCAAGATCAAAGTGAAGAATGAGCTCTGAAGCATCGAATACATATTTTTAACAAGATCGAGGCTTATGACATGCATGCCACAATTCTAGGAAAAAGCGACACTTGGTGGGAGGTTTCTAAAATGACTTTTGCATGTAACCCCCAGCTGCTAAAAATAGATCCCTAAAATCTAGGGATGCTTTTTTACTTTTTGATTTTTTTCATTTTTGGGAAAAATATGCCCATGCATGCAAGGCAAGATTGCACAGTCCTGGAGGGAACCGGTCAACTTGTGGGCACATGCAATAGACGTCAAGCCTTGGAATGAATTTTGCGCAATTTTTGGGTTGAGTGGCTGTGGCTTCCCCTCATGCTCTGCGTAATTTCTAGACTGAAGCCAAGGCTGCCAGCCAGAATTGCGTAAATTCTGAGAGCAAACTCGATGATGGGTTTCTCTAAGCAATTTTCTTGGGGAAGGCAACCTGCATGCTCTACTCAATTTTGGAGAGTAGTTGGCTGCCATGTGCATTGCGTAATTCCAGAGAGTAAGGCTAGTTGGCCTCTAGTTCTGTGTAATTCTCCAAATCAGCACAAGAACCGGTTGAAGACCAAGTCACAGGAAGTCAGCTTGCAGGTGAAAGGAAAACACGTTAGAAAACACAAGCTGATAAGCCAAAGAAACTCAACTAAAAGCATAAGTACCTAGGCAGTGCAAGACATGCTGCTAAGGATGGTTAGTAGGGAGGCTCCAAAACGAAGCCAAAGAATTTTTTTGGAGGATGGTTGTAGTTGCTACAACATAGAGGGAACATCATGGGATCAAGAAGAACTAGAGAAGGAGTCTAGGAAAGAACCTTAAAGATAACAACCTAGTTCAAGTGCCATGAACCATTCACATTCCTTGTTCAAGATGGAAGTGAAGGACATCAAGACATATCAAGGTGAGATTGATGCCTTTGAAATTAAATCACCACTTGCAGTAGTTAGAAGTTTATTTTGGTGTCCATCACATAGAGGAAGATGAAGTTAGAAGTTTCTTCCTCATTTAAGGTATGAGGGATATTTGTAATTGTTCAATGTTTAATATGGAGTTTGATTATTTTCATTATCTATCTATCTATCTATATATATATATATATATCTATATATATATATATATATATATATATATATATATATATATATATATATATATATATATATATATATATATATATATAGATATATATATATATAGATATAGTGAGAGAGAGAGAGAGAGAGAGAGAGAGAGAGAGAGAGAGAGATGGTTTCTACTTCCGAATATGAGCGAGCATGTATTAACATTTTAATGTGAAAATTGTGAATCATAAATAAAATATTTGAATGCCAACATTCTATATATAAAATAAAATAAAAAGTCTTATAATTAAAACATTTTATCAGCATAAATTCTCCATATCTACCAAGAGTTAAGAGGAATCAAATCTCGAGATGTGAACTTTTTTTCATGTTTTGCACTTAAAAAGAGGTTTGCATATTGAGAGAATTGATTGATGCTTACTAGATCCAGAGTTAAGATGGATTTATGGTATTGAATCATGGTATTATAAAGATTCCTATTGATAAGTTAAAAATCTCCATATTAAAATAGGGGTGAATCTCAATGATAAAAAAATATTAATAATAAAAATAATTGAATGTATTCCAACCACTTCATCAAGTATTACATCAAATCATTGGTGGGTACTCTTGCACACGATGTATTGCTCACCATGCACACGACCAATGATGTGTACCCTGTACCAGAAATTATACATTTAACTGATACCCTGAAAACAACGTCGTCTTTTTTCCAAGAAGGTCATCCTCTCATGTATCCATAAAGTGTGCAAATTTGAAGTGCAAAGACTTGTGCCAAAATCAGTGTTGTGTTGAAAGCTTCCAAAAGTGCTTGCGGATTTGTCCAAATTTTAGCCTTACCTATGGCATTGGAAACATGATTGGGCATCTACTAAGTGTCGTCTTGACTTTTCCATCTAAAGATGGACAAAGATGATAAATATGACACTTTGTAGTAGGATGTTCAGTGATTTCATCCAAGCTTGTTGGTGTTACAAGATTTGCAAAGGAGGATTTTCTATGCCTTCCCAACTTATTCCTCTCATGATTGATGAATTTACGTATTGCCTTTGACTATCCCAAGGATGTCCCTTTGACTTACACTCCCCTTCTCATCAACCCAATCTAACCTACTTTCTATTACCTTGGTCTCAAAGGAGTGAGTTGTTTTATTAATATTCTTTTAAATTTCATGTGTCAACTTCATGTTGATCATGGAAGAAATTGCACATCTATTTCATATTAAATTATAAAAAACACATAATAATAATAATAAAACAACTTTTTCACACCAATATTTTAGAAAATTAACTCTTAAATGATAAACAATAATATTTTTTATTAAATAAAGAGTTAATTGTTTGTTTATACAAATACACTGTAACATTAATTTCATAAACCATAAGAGAAATAAATATGTTTGCTAATGATTTCAAATTGAATGTGTTTTGGGATATTTTTAGATTTTTAATAAATCTAAGATTAAAGTAAATGTATATGAATAATTTTTTTAATTAAATTATAAATAGTTATATATTTTTTAAAATTTATAGAAATAATTATATTTCTATGATTTTTATTGTCAAAATAAAAACAATTTTTATGAGAGTTTTAAAGTGAAATAGAGTATTGCTCATTTCTCAAAATTATTTTGAAAGAGCTTGTTGCTTTTGTGACACTAAAAAGATTTAAAATGAAAAACAAATTCTCACCAAAAAAAATTGAAGATAAATAAACAAATTCTCTTCAAATCTCCTAAGTATATAGAGGTTATATCTCATTTTCAAAAGATTGGTCACATGGCCAATCCTCCTAACCTTTTAAGTCAACAAAATTATGGGAATTTTGAAACACTACCCTTAATATTTTTGTAACATAAAAATAAAATTCTAAAAATTCTAATTGAACATTTAATCTAATAAACCAAATTGATTTCCAAAAGAAAATCTAATAATTGAAATAATTTCCTTAGTGCACGAGTTTGACCTCAATGGATATTAATCATCATAATCAAATATTAAATTTTTCTACTACCAAATTCATGAGTGAGACTCCCTTGCTTTTAGGAAAAGGGATCCCCTCCACACAAGAATTTTATTGGTAAAGTTTATGGAGAATTTAAACAACTAATCTTCTATAGAGAAACACATATTCTTACAAATAGAGTTTTCTCAAATACTTTTTTACCTAAAAACTCACTCCATACTTTTTACATAATGATTACATACACTATTTATTATTTTATTATAATAATAATTTAATCTTAAAATCACAATTAAATTTAAAAACAAAATTCTATTTTTTTACCATTAAAATTAAAAATATTTATATAATATTGTTTTAAATTTCCTTGAAATTAAATATATAACCTCTTAGTAACACTAACGAAACATTAAACTTTCCATATAACCTCTTACTAACCCCATTAAGTTTTCCATTGGAAAGTTGTGAAATTCCCTCTACTCGTAGTAAGGAAAGCCATACATCCTTCCATTTTGTGTTTGATTTGGGCACTAAAATGTCACATATGAATAACCTTGATATTAAGCATATTGTAATATTACATGACAAAATAGTTACTTACAAAATAATTGAATTGTTACTGGATTTTACCTTATGATTTTACAAAATAAGACACACACGGCCAAATATGATATTCCAACACATTGGCAAAATCATCCAGAAACATATTACATTAACGCTCACTGACAAACCATTGGGCAAGTGCACAAATCACAAATCCATAAATCTATGAAATAGAGTACAGGCATGCCACATATGATATTCCAAGACATGCAGGCAAAATGCATCATGTTTATTGCACAGATTTTATTGATTAAATGCCCGAATGTCTCAACTTCACCGTGAAGTTTTATTGAACTTATGCACAAATCCATAAACCAAATAGAAACCAAACCACTGCCTTTGTCTCACCTCCACCGTCGAGACCACATGTTCCTTGTGTAAAATGGATATGTATCAACTGGACAAAATTCTTGTCTAATTCACTCACTGTCTTCTAGTTTCTTCAGCGTCCTTCCTCTTCGCTCTTCTGAAATATGCCAGGATTGCAGTTTTTTATTTCTTCAACAAAGTTTCTTGCTCCCAAGTTTGGGCGTTCGCTTCATATATTTCTCGCTATCTTTAGGTTATATGTGCAACAAACATAAGCTACAACTTCGTGAACCCATTCCATTAACTTATCCTTCAATAATCTGGATCCTCCATTCTAGTATCTACCTTAAGATTGCCATTGTGATTCCACGGGAATATTTTCTCAAAATAATTTAACAGTGGGTAATCATTGGCAGGCAGCGGGAGGCTATGTTTGATAGCAACCTGTAATTGATAGAAACGACAATTGCACCTGCAGCATTGGCCATTCTAGCACATTCGCATGAAAGCAACAACACTTGGCTAGAGAGCCCTTAATGAAAGAACCACCATGGAAATAGCTGGCAAAAGGCAAAAGGGCATCTGCATGCTCTCATTGCGATCCGTTTGAATTCCAGGATGAAAGACCCTCCCAGTTCCATGGATAGCTCCACTCGCTTTGGTCGAGGCATTAGCAGCAAAATTCAAATGGGCGCCGAGAAATAGCAAAATTGAAACCGCCCACTGCAGATTTTAAATTTTGAAATTTTGAGCGGTAAACTGCAGGTTGAAATTTTTTAAATTTACCGCTTACAGGCGCATTGGTTGAGTCTGTTTACAGCTGCCGGCGTTAGACGTACACAGGACGGGATGAGATTGGATAGAAAGTAGGCCGGAAATGGCGACAAGGTGCGGAAGTCGAGGCATTATCAGACGCTACACGGTTGTCAGAATATCAATGTTATGGATGTATGAACATCCATAGCAATGTCACATCGTCATCTAAAATCCATAGCAATGTCACATCGCCATCTAAAAAGTCGCATTACAGACTACTCCCAAACAAAAGTGATCAGCATCACTGGGAAAGCAAGTACCAAGGTCCCACCGATCTTTGGGCATGGTCAGAAGCAGCTATACTTGAGAGAACCTTTTCCACTTGCGTCGGGTAAATCAAATCAAAGGATATGATCTTTTGTTGTTATGTGCTGCCTTCCGATAATCTCAAATCGCAAGCCTAAGGCTAAGCCTTGCGAGAAGGAGAAGATAGAACTTCCGATAATAAAAGCTCACATTTCCTTCACACATTTATCTGAGCTCAACACGTTTGCTTCTCCTGCATTTCAAGGGGACATACACAGTTACAAACCCATGATTTCAGAATACTTTCACTGACTGTATGTAGGTCTGCGTGCAGCGTAGATATAGATTACATGAATTCAGAATACTTTGACCATGTGTGGTCGTTGTTTACATAGATTATTATCTTTATAAAAGTTTAACTGTCATATTTTGAATCTCCGTTCTTCCTAGTAGCATCTTGATACACAGCATCTTGATACAGAAAGAGCAATATTCAATAGTAGAAAACATTGAATCGAAAGATTCCTTTAAAATAGTCAGCAATAGTAGAAGATATTCCATCGAAAATGGATAGAACGATTCCTTTAGAACGATCTTGATACACATCATCTTGATACAGAAAGAGCAATATTCAATAGTAGAAGATATTGCATCGGAAATGGATAGAACGATCTTGATAGGCAGCGTCTTGATACAGAAAGAGCGATATGTGAGAATAATGAAGAAATAGGATTAGTTAGTTATAGTTAGTTATGAGTTGAACAGAATAGTTGGTTGAAGTAGTTATTGAACAGAATTGAGTTTCCTATATAAGTGAAGTGTAATTGAGTAAATGAGGAATAAAAATTAGTGAGTTTTATATTTTTATATGGTATCAGAGCTCAGGGTTTGAGCTGGGGTGAGAGCGCAGGTGAGGAGGGCCGAGTTTGTGAGGAGGAGAGACTTGCCTCACTGAGGAGACGCCCTGCCGTTGCTGGTGTGCCGTTGAGAATGACCAGAGCCTGTGTATGTCTGAAGAAGACTCTGCTGTTTGTGCCACCTGCAAACCCGTGAGAACGTTCCTGGTGCTGTCCGCCGTTGTCCAGAACCGTCAGTCAAGAAGTGAAGACCAGGGTGTTGTGCGTTGGAGTTTTGTCCTGCACGCGGAGAGGAATAGAGCCGTGAAGTAGCACAGCCAATTGCCAGAAGCCGACGGCGTTCATTAAAGGTGTTTTGCAAGTTTTGTTTGAAGTTTTTTTTTTTGGAATAGGCCTGTAGCGAAGGCGTGAGTCCGAGTTGGTATGCGTGAGGCGACCTGCTATGTGTGAAACGTAGTGTCAAGGAGAATCACTAGGCTGCGTGTGAAGGCGAGCCACTCTGCCATTAGACTGTGCGCAGTGACACTATTTTGTGTGAATCGGCCTTGTTGGTTGATTGTTCTCCGAATCCCTCTACAAGATTGCAGTATGGGGCAGCTACCGAAACTCGTTTAAGGAAGGCCGTGAGCCTGTTATGTTGTTGTTTTCAGTTTTCTGTTTTATAAATCATAATCTATTTGAACAAGAATGATTACCCCTGAATTTATATGATATCTCTGTAATAGATAGCGGGTTGAGTTTCCAGTGGGGTTTTCAAATATCCTTTGATGAACTAAAGTTGATTTGATTGGGGACAAATTGAATTTCTCTCCGGAGTTTGTGAGTTTTCTGTTTAAGAAAGGCTGCGTGTTACTGTCTGGCTGTTGTTGGAGACGCTGAACCATTGTGGTGTGCTGTCGAGACTGTCCAGAACCATTGACTCGGAACCGTCCTGTGAGCAGTTGCTGGTGTGCTGTCGAAGACCGTCGAGCCGTTTGCTGGTGTGTTTTGCAAGCTTCCACCGTTTCTATTACCGTGGTCATATTCTTTTTCAGTCGGCCCGGTTTTCTTTGCAGAGAGAGGCTGTAGAAAAGGCGTTTTGTTTGAAGTGTGATAAAGCTAACTGATATGTCTATTTTTTTAGACTTTTTTGACGATGATCCTTTTAATGATTATTTTCTCATGAACCCATTTGGGAGTAGCAGTATTTTTGCGTCCATTGACAAAGAGTTTCATGTTGTTGACGATCCTGTCCTTGAAGAAATCACTCATGTTGTTGAGGATCACGTTGTTGAAGAAATCACTCATGTTGTTGAGGATCACGTTGTTGAAGAAATCACTCATGTTGTTGAGGATGTTGAAGAAATCACTCATGTTGTTGAGGATCACGCTGTTGAAGAAATCCCTCATGTTGTTGAGGATCACCCTGTTGAAGAAATCACTGAAATTAAAACTTGCCCGGTTGTTCGAAGTTTTATTGGATCTACTTTCAAAGATGATTGCATTGTGGTGAATCCTTCGTTGGTTCCTCATGGAAAGTGGGGAGAACATGAATTAAATTACCTCGTTCGAGATCTTGCATTGCCTCTCAATCCAAAAGAGGTTGTTGACGTTAAGTATGTAAGCAAGGAGCAAAAGAATTTCCTCAGGAAATCCAAAAAGGTGAAGATGAAACTGCATCAGCAATGGAAAAGGAACAAGCATGGACCTTTTCATAAGAAGGCAAAAATGAAATGTTGTATTAATCCCAACTACCCTCTGTTAATGCAGTAGTTAGATAGAGAATACAGCAGATGTTGAGAATACAGCAAATGTTCAAAGTACAAGTTCTAGAAGTCAGTTAGGTATGGTAGAAAATCCATTTCTCCATTAAGGGAGGATGTGAGAATAATGAAGAAATAGGATTAGTTAGTTATAGTTAGTTATGAGTTGAACAGAATAGTTGGTTGAAGTAGTTATTGAACAGAATTGAGTTTCCTATATAAGTGAAGTGTAATTGAGTAAATGAGGAATAAAAGTTAGTGAGTTTTATATTTTTATACGATATTCATTAGTAGAAGATATTCCATCGAACATGGATGGAACGATTCCTTTAAAACCGTTAGGAAGCCGGACTGCGCTTATCCTCTTTCGTACTGTTCATTTGCTCCACGGTCACTATGGTAAGTGAATTTGCTTCGGCACGTCAATGCTACATAGGATATACTGGGGAAAAGGTGCCACAGCATGCCATTAGGAAAATTAGCATAGTGCACTCTGATAGCAATAACATTATAAAATTTTTAATAGTGGTAAATTAAGATATAAGATTTATCGAGATGGAAACTAACATGGAAAGTATTATAGTGGAGTGATGATGGCAATATCATTCTAAAATTCATCATGCCAGGCAGGGGTTAAATTTGACGCCCGTATGCCCGTATTTCGCAATTTTCCCCGTAAAATACGTTTTAATTTAAAACCTCCACGTCATACGCAACTGGTCATTCGTTTTCAAAACCGTCATATTGACGGGCATGTTTAAAAATTAAAAGTTTTAAATTTTTTTTTTATAAATTATATATATATAAGTTTATAACCTATGGCAGGTCCGTGTCACCGATTCACCGTATGGCATTTTTAATATAGTGACAGTGATCGGATCTGCGGTGCAGATTTTACATTCAATACATTCAATTTGCATCTAGCTACACGACAAGCAATGCCAGACATTTCACGTATCACACATTACCTTCCGTCCGGTGCCGGAAATAAACAGCGATGACTTCAAATTAGTCGGAAGGGATGATCATTCGGCGCAAAGAGTCGCAGTGCCCACCTTAGATTCAGCTGTAACTTTCGGTCTTATGGTGGGTCACAGGCTTCGATCGCAGTGCTGAACACACATTTAATATGCTCGACATTGCCTTCGCTCCTTCGTCCATGAAAAGCAGAGAAAGCGGCTGCAGATGGGGAGAAAACGGGATTCATAGGGAAGCGGTAAAGACAGAGTGAAGGCCGTCTTGCGACTAGTGCAAAAAGAGGGGCCGCTCTCGACCAAGCAGGTTGCGTTTCCACTGAACATTCTCTCCAATTTTTTTTTTAGCAGAATGAGTACTAAATAATATGAGTGTTTTTGAAGATTTCATGAAAATCGCTTAGCAAAACAATGGGAAGCAGTGCAAAGAAGTAATTAAACCGGAGGCAAGATAATTCAACTTAGCTTAATAGGCACTTTTCCACACAGATAAACGTTACAGAAATTTCAGTGTAGGTTCACTGTTGTCAAGAACTTTAGTTAGCGATAAAAAATGTCCATTGTTGCATTGCTTTCCCGAATTGCTTAATTACTGTTCTTGTCGAGCCTTGAAAATGTCCGTTGTTGGGTTGCTGCTCAATTTCTGCTCTTGATCCTTGAAAATGTCCTTTGTTGCGTTGTTTCCTCGAATTGCTTTTATCTCAGTGTACTCGCCAGTATGCCCATCACTTGTAAGTTGTGAATCTGTGATGTGCAGCGTGCTGTAGCCTGTAAGTTGTGACTCAGACTCTCAGAGTCATCTTCGCTGCTTGTCTGTGTGTAAATTCAAAATTTACACTCTAAGAAGCAATGTTAAAATAACGGATCGAATGTGAGGGGAGAGGTGAGGACAAAAGAAAAAGGTCGAGAGGAAGGGTAACGAGGCATGCGAGATTTTGAATGAATGCATAACGCAGATAGGCATTCCACTTCACTTTCCCACGAGATTTTTTTTGGGAGGCAAGACGAATAGATTCAGTCAAAGTTCTTTGCACCTGCAACTTTTTTTACCAGGCAAGCCAAACAGATTCGGTCAAATTTCCTTGCACCTAGCTTTCTTTCTCTCAGTTTTGTCAGTGTATCATTGATTAGAGAGCCACACCCAGTGCCCTCCAAAATAGGTTAAAATCTCTCCAAGTGAAGCCTTGAAATTTTCAAGTCAGATTATCTGTCCTTGTAATCTCGGCATTTATAGTATGTCCATAATTTAGGTGTACACTATGTACTAAATACTTGCATGTTCTGATTTATACATGGTTAAAATTGTAATTTCAAGCATATCGTTCACTTAAAAAAACCCTAAACTTCCAGAGTGCAATTATTGCGGAAATAGCAAAAAATTGAAGGAATTACAGGTGCAATTTTAAAATTTTGGACAAATTATTGATCAAGTAATGAAAAAAATTCTTCAAAATTCACCGATGAAGCATTTCTAGAATTTGCAAAAGTTAAAATACATATTTAAGTTTTTAACAGTGTTTTCATGTTACTCAGCCAAACTGTCCTTATAGAGCCGAATCTGTATATAAGATAAAAATGGTTTCAATGCAGTTTGATTTGCTCACCTATAAGCCTGTAAACAGCCATAAATGGATTTGTTTGCTTCTGAGATTTCGCTGAACATCCACTACTGGAAATTGTGGATTTACCGTCCACAATCTTTACATTCGGTGTTGTCGGCCTTCTCAATGTCCACTCATTCCTTCCATGATTAAAAAAACACACCAGTATTTTTATTTTGCATGCAAATTTATCAGTGTCATGTACACGTGTGGTCAGGGTTTATTGATTTCTGTGTGTCCAGAAGCTGACATGAACTTCTGTCACTGTAAATTGGTAGTGACTCAAATGGAAAACATGATAGGTGTGAGTGAATTATTTTTGTCAAATTTATTGCAACAATATTAACATTCATTATTTTCATGTGAAAGTAATTATGAATATATATTTTTTCACTTCATAATATTATTTTTTGTTGTTTCTATATATATTTCCCATTTATTTTATCAGTATTTCTATTTTAAACAAAAAAACTCAGAACATTTGAACAATCTGGAAAATTTGCAGAAAAATTTGATCCGAATTGTACAACAAAAAATGAAAAATTTGAACAATTATGAGTACAATTTGAAATTAGATGAAACTTGTACAAATAAATTTTAAAAGTCATTTGATGGGCAGTTTAAAAATAAAAACGTCATAAAAAAATTCCTTGACGGGTAGGGTCACCCGTCAAATTTAACCCCTGATGCCAGGGTACAGAAAATCTTGAAAGCCGGTTCACTATATTTTATTTTAATATAAAATTATAAAATTTAATAGTAGATAGGAGATTATATATATATATATATATATATATATATATTTTAAATATGTAATTTTATTTCAAATAAGATTTTTTTTTTTTAACATTAAAAATAGAATCAATTATATATATATATATATATATATATATATATCAAAGGGCTAGTTTAAATAGTCTATAATTAGATTGAAAGTTTTTTGATATTGTTATTGATTACTAGTTTCACTCTTTTTGAACTCCTTAAGACAAGGTTCCTTAATGACGCTTACTATTTGTGGGTACCTTATTTACATCCATGGAACTTTTATTCAAGTATTATATATATATATATATATATATATATATATATATAGATATGAACTATTTTTTTAATATTTTGTTTATATAATAAATATTATTTTTTATTGTCAGACCATGAGGTAACTCCTCAAATGAGAATATGTTTATTCATTTGGGTTGTTCATAGTTATATATATAAGTAAGTGACTCTTGAGTTTCATCTCCCGATGACTCTTCATTTTCTCTTATTTATTATTTAAACTATTTACAATTATTCACCCAATCCCTATGATTAGGTGTCAACATTCCCCCCTTAATCTAAAGCGATGTTGGTGAGTCCAAGCATCATTCTGAATCTTTCAAGCTTTTCTCTTGCAACCGCTTTGGTGAAGATGTCTGCAATCTGCTCATTAGTGGAACAATGGCAAAGCTGGATTGTTTTGGCCCCAACATGATGTCGAATCAAACGATATTTTGTATTTATGTGCTTCGTTCGATCATGGAACTTTGGGTTCTTGGCCAACTTTATTGCAAAGGTATTGTCAATCATAAGTGGAGTCAAATGTACTTGTTTTACCTGCAATTATTCCCGAATTTTCCTGAGCACACAATTTCTTTTGTTGCCTCACCTGCTGCACATATTTTGCCTCTGTTGTGGAATCTGCTGGAACTGATTGTTTATGTGATTTTCGGGAGACAACTCCTGATCCAAGACTCATAGCATAACCAGAAGTAGATACCCCAGTTTCTTTGTCTCCATTGAAGTCTGAATCAGAGTATCCAATCACGCTGAAGTCACTCACGTGTCTATACTTGAGTCCAAAGTCTTGAGTTCCCTTCAAGTACTTTAGAACTCTTTTTGCAGCAGACCAATGTCCCTCACAAGGCTTTTGCATAAACCTGGAGAGGATTCCAACAACAATCGAAATGTCTAGTCTCGTAGTAGTCAGTTAGTTGAGACTTCTACAAGTTGTCTATACTTTGTTGCATCCTCAAATTCTTTTCCTTCAATGGATGTGTTATAGACATTTTTGTGCCTCGCAGCATGGAGCATGAAATGTCAATAATTACAGGGATCCTCAGTCCCTAAACATGTTGTTCCTACCCCTAGAGGAACAAGGTCAGCAAACCACAGCACTTCCCATCAGTTCTCCACCTGAAAACACTTAAAAACAGGCTATTTTTGGATCATGTCAGCTGCTCCACTGAGCATCTGCGCTGAATGTCAACTGCTCCTCCTTGTACCTGCGCTGAAAGTCAACTCTAATGAAGGCTACCTGCGCTGGGCGAGATTGGCCAAGTGGCACAGTCATTCTGCAAGGTGTCAATTGCCCAGGAAGCTTCCAAACTGACACTTGGTTCAAGGAATTCGCCCTGTGATGAGTAAGAGGTACTTGATCTCCATGTGTAAGCAAGGATCTCCAAGTGGACTTAAGAACTGAAGATTAACTGAAGAGGGAGAGGACACAAGGCAGCTTTATGTCAGTCTCAAGCTGACTCATCCTTTCTCCTTCTACCCTATATATAGAGCTCTTCTGTGAGGTCTAGGGAGGCTGGAATTTTGTGCAAAGCAAGGAAGTGCTGTTGGTTTACAGTTAGAGCTATTGGGTGATTGCTTTTATAGAGGGGAAGAGGAGATTTCTTGCTGCTGGGGAGGTGCTGCTGGATTGGAGCCATTTATGGTTGTAACCTTCTCAGAACCTTTTTCTTCTATCAATAAAGCTTTGATGTTCTCCTATATACTTGTATTGCAATGATGTATTGTTTTTATCTGTATATTTGATTCATTCTAATCCATGCATCAGTTATGAGTACATGTTTCTTGTAGTTTCCCTCTCTTGTTTTTGCAGGATCTTTGTGTAGCTGGGCCGGCAAAAGGAACAAGGAGCTGGGAACAAGAGGCAAAGGGAGAAGACAGGATCGACAAAAGCGAAAGACATCGGTTGGTCAATCTTTTCTTCCTTCTCTGTACTTTCATAAAGGAAAAATATCAAAGCTTTACTTTCAGTTGTTGCTAAGGAACTATCACCCTTAGAGTAGGGATAGGGTCATTCCGAGTCGGATACTTTTCCCCACAACAAACTGGCGACTCCGCTGGGGAGCATATCCGTTTGCTTTGTGTTTGTAGTATCTTTGCTATTCATTTCCTGAACCAAAGAGTACTGAATCGAAAAGCTTTTGACTATATCAAAAGCGAAGTAGAGGGGCTGCTACTCTTGCTCATTTTCTGAGCAGATTCATGATTTGAAGAGCTGATCTACAAAAGACTCTTGTGCTCTTTGTGATAGCTTTTCATCCTCTTGATCATCCCTTAGCTTGTACTTGACCTATAGCTTTTTATTTCAGCAAAAACAGTGAATTTTTGAGCTTTTTATGACCCGGAAATCCTTGTAAACGCAGCTCTCGTGTCTCAGTGCAGGCTGTCCAAAGGCAGTCTGCATTTCAGCGCAGGTACTCCCTTCGGGAACTGCGCTTAAAGTCAGTTTGACAGACCAGAGCCTGCGCTGAACCAGTTAGGCTTTGTCTTCCTGCGGTTTCCCACTGAGTCTTGGCCCTGTTTTCACTGTTGTTTTGCTGCTGATTGCTTGTCATTTGTACTTGCTGTAAACCAACTTTCCTTGACATTATTCCGCCTCAGTTGTGTGATGAAACTGTGATTGTTCTTTCAGTATTTCTTGTTTCAGTTACAGTTTCCCATTGTGAAAAGCAAACCAGTATAGCTGTGGCCTCTTAGATCCTGAACTGTAAAAGTGTCTTTGTGATCTTAAGAGCTAGTTTTATTACTGTTCATGGCTGTTTGAGTTTGTTTGTTTTTCATTTTATGGTTTGAATTCATACATTTTTAGTGTCGAAACAAGTACCTGTAAGGCGTCTTTTGATTTTAGACAAAACTTGTTTGTTTACGCTTCAAATTGAATTCGAAAATTATACGACAGTTTCCTTTTTTGTCTACATCAACATTAAGGGAAAAGAAAAGAAATACATGCATCTTGCATTTGCATTTTTTGATAAGTTTGCGTGATTGATCTAGGGGAAAGTGCATTAGTTTGTGCTTTATGCTCTGTGTGGAAAGATAATGTTTTTCTCTCCCCTCAGTAGTTAGGATTTTCAAAGCTAAAAAGATTGTAAAGCTTGCTTATCATTTTAGCTGCATTTAGGAATTTGTACCAATACATCTCGTGGTGATCCTGAAAGACAAACTGCTAAACAAGATCAACTTAAAATATATTGAATGAATCTAAAAACGCTTTGTAACATAACGCTCACAATAGAGGTCTAGGTAGAGACGTGTTCCGGCGTCGTTAAACGTAGTGACTGTCGATCTCTACGAAGGTGGGTGATTCCTCCTGAGAGACGATAGCACTAATACGGACTTGTGCTCCCGCGTACCGTCGCGTATATTGGGAGACCCCTATAGGCATTTATCCTTTATCCTTAGGAAGCCGTGTCGGCCGCCCTACTGATCGCGATGCAGTGAACACAGCATTCACGAAGATCGACCACCCGTACCGTAAAACGTATTCTGTGGTTTCGCGAAAGGTTTGGCACACCCTCTGCCTAGATCTCCAGAGCAGTTTCTTTTGGCCTTTTTCAAACTCTATAACTGAAAAAGTCCAACCGAGCATTTGTCACTTCGGGCTCGTTAATACATCGAAGGCGACTAGAGTCATCTTTAGCTTTTTCTCGACTCTTAAAACATGAAAAAGCAAAGTTGTGTCTAAAAGCGTCTAATAAAATTCATTCAATATGGAAACATAATTCCCCTTTTTATATTTTAGTTGATCAAGTAATCCGCAACCGTGGAGGAAAGTCAATTAAAACTCCGTCGTTCGAGGAGACTCGCGAGTCAACCGTCTTTGTCTCTGGAATCGAGAGTAGTACGGACGAAGCGAACTCGCTTGACCGGGTCAAAATCTCCCATTAAAGTTAGAACAACAGTTCCGACAACATCTGAGATTCTGGTCACTGCTAATATTTCTGGAATCCCTGCCTCTATTGAAGAAGTTCAACAGCAACAGAGGGACAGTTGTACTGATCCTAGTCTGAGGACAAGTACTTGCATAACTGAACCAGTTCCATCTGAAACCGGTCCACAGAGTCTTGTTGTTCAAACAACTGTCGCTGTCGAAGCAACCCCTTCTTCGGCACCAGAAATCTTTTACGGACCTGACAGTCTTCCTCTTCCTCCTGGTCTGATTGCAATAGAGGAAATCGTAGAGGACTAGCAAGCAAACACTCCAACTCATTTTGGAGTAGGTGCCACTCTTTTTCCTTCTGCATCAGAAGTTTGTCCATCGCCACTGGAAGTTCCTGTAGAATCGTTAGGCAGTGTATTGGATAGACTTAAAATGTCTGAGCAACCGTCGACATCTAGGACTGTGCCAAATGACACAGCGACAGCAGAAACTCCTGCTGTCACTCCAACGATGTTTGCCGGCATACCAGCTGTCCCGACTAGCTCTCATCAGCTAGAAGGAGTCCACCCAGGGACTATTACGACAACTTGGTCTGTTCCAGTTTGTTCTTCCGGTACAATACCCGGTAATTCTTATGTTGAAACTAGACAAATTGATCCCTTTGGAAATCAGTTTGGGCCATCCAGTCCTCAAAGGCAATCTATACCCTTGAGTTCCGGATTGTTACCATATGGGGGGCAATATGCCCTTTCACTTCCCCTTCCGGGGGATACCCATACGGCAGTTTTCAACAACATTCAGGTTTGACTGAAGTAACGACGAGTGGTTGGGTACCTATGTTACCCCAACAACCAAGAGTTGTATATTCCATGCAACAGTGTGTACCTATGTCTAGTATCCCGACGACGCCAACAATTGTAACCGTGTCGCAAGTTCAATCGATGCCTGTTGTATGTCAACCCCAAGTTGTAATGCAACAGCCCATTGAACCTGCAACACAACCACGATCGCCAACTGCCGGGACGACACAGACACAAACGGGAACCATAACCCCGCATCTTGGTCCGTCGATTAGTATCACACAGCAAAACATGGCTTCGCAACCATGGATGGTGCAATATCAACAACCTCAGTTTCAACAGGTGTACCAGGGATCTGAACAACAGATCTTTGCGAATAGTGGGCAACCCTATATTCAGAACGGGTTAAATCAACCACTTTACAGTGGCCAAGCCCACCAGCCATATCAGTCATATCAACATCAGTTGCATTATACTGGTATGCAAAGGCCTACTGCTCAGGCGATTCCATCATATCCTGGGTACGCCTCGCCAAACCTGAATCAGCAGTTGCCATTCGTGGCAACTCTAGAATTACCAGATTTACATTGATTGACGAACGATCCAATCGCCTATGCCCATTGGTGGCCAGCGATTCCTCACAAACTTCCTTCGGACATTCCTAAATTCAATGGAAATCCTGGTGAGGACCCGTCGAATCATGTGATGACATTCCATCTGTGGTGTTCGTCGAATACCTTGAATGATGATTCGATAAGGCTTCGCCTTTTCCAGAGGACATTGACTGGTCCGGCGGCTAAATGGTATATTGAATTACCTAGAGCCTCTTTCGACAATTTTAGTTCCCTAGCCACGACTTTCTTAACACACTTTCAGTTACCTATAAGGTACGAAACTGGAACAGAGATCTTGACCAATTTCAAGCAGACAACGGCCACACATATATCAGATCATATACATGAGTGGCGTCGTCGTCGCAGAATGGTAAAGACCTATGTTCCAGATCAGCTATTAGCTGAGTGGTTTATAAAGTCGCTTCTTCCTGCTATAACAGAAGATGTGGCCAAGGGAGGCGTCGTAACAGAGGAGCAGGTTATTGCTCGTGCTCAATATTTGGACTTAGTATATACTCAGTCGGGCACGCTCTATGATAAGATACCTGACGCCCCCAGACCGGAATTTTCAATCCCTCCTCCTCCCGGATCGAATAGTGACTCTCATGTCGGTGATGGCGTGATTGGAACTGCAAACGCTAAGTCGACAAAGGATTCAAATAAGAAAGCCCGTAAGACTTCGAATCAAAAAGCAAATCAAGAGATTCTTGCTTCGGAAGTAAATGCTGTATCTACGGATAAAGGCAAAAACTCCAATCAACCAGGAAGCAAGAAGAAACAAAACAAAGGGAAGAAGAAGAAACAGGGTGAGTCATCCCCTCAAAAAACTCCTTCAAACCCTCCTGGGCAAGGGAAACAAATTTATCCATGTCAGATATGCGATGAAAAGGATCATTCGACAAAGAACTGTCCGTTCAAAGCTGAGTTAAAGAGGTTCTTTAAAAGTTCCCAAACTTCAGCCGTGTTGACTGATCCATTTCCCACCCCAGGTCAAAATATGGTTGATAGTGGAAATGCTTCCCCGTCACAAGTGCTTATGTTGTCGGTTTCTAAGCAAAATGATGCTTTGATCTCGACCAGGAATAAAGATTATGGGAATCCACCGATGTCGAACGACAAAGGGAAAGATCAACCCAGTAGTTCGACAACAACTTCGGCAGAAGCTGTACCCCCCCTCACGCATGAATTAACAATAAAGCCACCTAAGGGAGTAGTACACAAGTCGACATTTAATCCTCGCGCCAGAGCGGCGCAGCATTATAACATAGTGGAAGATTTGGCCCAATCGCCATCTGCTATGTCGACTCTTTAGGTACTGCAAAATTGTCCATCCCAAAGGCAGGCATTGTTATCAGCAATTGGTGGAGTGGATCCTAAAGATTCCAATCTTGTATCCTTTGATCACAGAGGATATGATCCTCAGTTACCAGCGCAACTAGCTTTCCTTATTCAAGTGAAAGCACTCAACAAAACTGTTCATAGAACGATTATTGATGAAGGAGCATCGACATGTATCATGTCGATGAGTTGCTGGAAAACTCTTGGATCTCCAACCTTGTCGCGATCTTCGACGACATTGAAAGCATTTGACGGTAGGACGTACACTCCGTACGGTATCCTAAATAACTTTAAGGTTGAACTAGGAGGAAAAACAGTGGAAATTGATGTTGAAGTCATTGATGGCAATCTTGACTATAACATCCTACTGGGAAGACCATGGATATATGCCATGGCAGCTGTAGTGTCGACTTATTTTAGGAAGATCGCATTCCCGTTTGAAGGAGGGATTACGATCGTCGACCAACAGAATTTCCTCCTTAATGGTTCACAAGTTACAGGAAGCATTCCCATGATCCATGGGTGCGACCATTCGATTCAAGATATCGGAGTAGGCCTATTGAAAGACCCCACAATGATGGGAACTTTCGCTTTGCCACCTCCTCCCCATGTAGGGAATGTCCCGTTTGTAGCAACATGCAACATGGTTTCTTCATCGAAAATCACAGAAGACAAAGTCGTCATGGATTATCAAGTGGTTTTGCCACCTAGCCCTATAGAAATATTGTAGCAATCAATGTTTCAGGCATGGGAGGCGACCCCAAATCAACGCTCGTCAAGCGTTTGGGTAGATAGGTCTGGAGAATATGGTACCCCATTAGATCCATGGTCAAAAGTTCATGGGACTGACGAAGGAATCTTACAATCAATGATGATTGAGGGGGCACCATGGAATGATCACCACCATCGTTCCCTTCTTCCAGAGTGTGAAGAAGAAACTCAACACGACCTATATCACCCTTCAGTGTTTGAATTCCTAACAAATACTGTAAATACGGTGGATTCAGAGCGAAACCTATCCAATATTGAAGAGACCGTAGCCATAAACATCTCGACAAAACCTTATGTTGTAGAGAATATTCATGTCGGCAAAAGTTGTTCCCCTTCAGAACTGGAAATATATGGTGCTCTCTTTCGCGAATTTAGAGATGTCTTTGCATGGTCATATGATGAAATGCCAGGGATTGACTCGAGCATAGTTGAACATGAGATTAAAATGTATCCTGATGTCAAACCAGTAAGACAACGGCTTCGGCAGGTGCACCCCAAGAAAGCCGCTGCCATTAAGGCAGAAGTTGAAAAACTTCTCCATGCTGGATTCATCTAACCGGTTCCTCTAACCGATTGGGTATCGAATATTGTCCCTGTTATGAAAAAACAAGGGACGATAAGAGTGTGCGTCGACTATAGGGATGTAAACCAAGCTTGTCCAAAGGACAACTACCCTACACCCTTCATCGACCAGATAATTGATGAATGCGCCGGATGTGAAATCTTTTCCTTTATGGATGGATTTTCCGGTTATAATCAAATAAATATCCGCCCACAGGACCAGTCTAAGACTGCATTTATTTGTCCGTGGGGCACATTCGCTTATCGAAAATTACCCTTTGGTTTAAAGAACGCAGGGGCGACGTTTCAGAGGGCAATGAATTATGCCTTCCATGACATCAAGAACATCGTTCAACCTTACCTCGACGATCTTCCGGCTCATTCGCAGAAGCGGACTGATCATCCACGGCATTTGAGAGCAATATTTCTACGTTGCCGACACTACAAGATAAGACTCAATCCGCACAAGTGTGTGTTTTGCGTCGGTTCTGGTCGTTTACTTGGCTTTGTAGTCTCTAAGGATGGGATTCGTCTCGACCCCTGTAAGGTTCAGGCAATCATTAATTTGCCTCCACCTTCAAATTTGCTTCAGATTCAGAAAATCCAAGGGAAAGCAAACTTTCTGAGGAGGTTCATTCCAAATTACGCAGAACTTGCCAAAGGTTATACTCGTCTTTTGAAAAAAGATGTACCTTTTGTCTGGGACCAGGTTGCGCAAGCTTCCTTTGACGCTCTGAAAGATTCCCTAGTAAAAGCGTCATTAATGTACGCCCCGGACTATCAAAGAGATTTTAACCTGTATCTAGCTGCAGCAGATACGACCATTGCGATGATCTTAGTGCAAGAAGTCGATGGAATTGAACATCCTATTTATTATTTAAGTAAAAACTTAAATGACACAGAAAGTAAATATTCCTATGTTGAAAAACTAGCGCTTGCTGCTGTTCAAGCGATTCAAAGGTTTCGACATTATGTCCTCTTTAGGAAAACTACCATTCTGTCAGATTGCAACCCCATGACGTATATACTGTCGCGACAGTTGCTTGGGGGCAAATATTCTAAATGGATAGCAATCCTTCAAGAGTTTGATTTGGATTTTGTAAAATCCAAATCGAAGAAAGCTCTAGTTTTCGCGGAATTATTATGCGATCTCCCATCGTCGTCCAACGATGAAACATCAGAAGAGTCAATCGTGGATGAAAATTTGTTTCTGATATCAGTAAGCGATGAGTGGTATGGAGACATCATTGTTTATCTCCAAACCCAAAAATTTAGGCCTAATACCTCACACTCGGAACAAAAGCGTATACGATACCAATCTAAAGACTACATGATCGTCGGTGATACACTTTACCGTCGTGGTGTCGATACGGTCCTGAGGAGGTGCCTTACCCATGAGGAGGCCGAGAAAGCCCTGAATGATTGTCATTCAGGCGCGTGCGGGGGGCATCAATCTGGATATGCAACAGCACAAAGAATCTTACGAGCAGGATATTTCTGGCCAACTATGTTTAAAGATTGCATAATAGCTGTCAGAAGTTGCCATGCGTGTCAGATCTTTGATAGCAAAACCAGGAGACCGCCCGCACCTTTGCAGCCTATAGTTGCTGTTGGGCCTTTCGCCAAGTGGGGCATCGATTTCATGCAATGTAACCCCACCTCGACCGGGGGGCATGGGTATATTATAGTCGCTGTTGACTATTTTACCAAATGGGCCGAGGCGATGCCTACATTGGATAACACTGGTGAAACAGCTGCCCTTTTCTTTTTTAATCATGTAGTCGCCAGGTTCGGCGTTCCGCAGGCTATAGTGACAGATCATGGATCGCATTTTCGCAATCACATGACGGTTGAATTAGCTGCCAAACTAGGGCTATCTCACGACAGCTCTACCCCATATTATCCACAAGCCAACGGACAAGTTGAGGCAATCAACAAGGTCCTGAAGCGTATGTTGCAAAGGATGATCGGGGTTCACAAAAGAAGATGGCACCTACTCCTGTACTCAGCATTATGGGCTTACCGAACCTCGGTAAAGAACGCCACTGGGTTCACACCATTCCAATTGGTGTATGGCCTGGAGGCAGTCTTACCGATCCAGTGCGAAATTTCGTCTCTTAAACTCGCAATTGACCTCCTCCCCGGAACCTCAGAAGAAGAGGCTTGTTTCTTGGAATTGATCCAGTTGGATGAAAACCGTCGTGACGCCGCTTTGGCGAACGAAGCCCATAAGAAACGAGTCAAGGCACAGTTTGACAAGAATGTCAAACCTCGTATCTTCTCTGAGGGTGACTTGGTTTTGCTTTACGACCAAGAATCCGACAAATTAGGAGCAGGAAAATTTAAGTCCTTATGGATGGGTCCCTATATTGTTAAAAGGGTGTTAGCAAAAGGAGCCTACGAGTTAATGGATTATGACGGGATACCACTGGCGCAACCCCGCAACGGGTTGTACCTCAAGCGTTACTATGCCTGAATAGTAACCTGAGTGCTTTTGTTGTATTTTGTTTTCGCTAAAGTGTTTGTTTCGGTTTAGTAATCCACCCTTCTCGTTTGTTGCAGATGTCAAATTTTTCTGAGACATATGTAGGATATGCCGACGGAGCGAGTCGTAGTACGCGGAATTTGTCCTCCGCAGCCTGGGCCATTTTTGATCCAAGCGGCGAGTTAGTGAGTTTCAGAGGTGTGTGTATTGGGCAGTCAACGAACAACATCGCTGAGTATAGCGCGTTGATTGAACTCCTCTCTGATACCATCGCTCATGGTATACGCCGACTAATTGTTAGGCTAGACTCACAGCTTGTGATACTACAACTCACTGGTATATATTCAGTCCGCAATCCAGCTATTTATCGAATGTTTCTAAGGGTTAAGATTTTGGAAAGAGAGTTTGATTCAATTCAATACCAACATATTTCCAGAAACTTGAACATATTAACAGATTCATTAGCAAACTATGTATTAGATAGACATTTACGACATATATAAAAAGAGATGCATCGGTGCTATATAAGTGGATCACAAATAAACCAGAATAAACCCCGAAAATCAAAATATATAAAGCTGTTTATAGTTTGTACATGATGTGCTGTAATCAAAACAAAATTGGTCGTATGACCTAGAACTCAAAAAGATGCTAGGGGGCACCCTAGCCTAGTGGTGCTCATGATAGTACGTCACGGTCTGTGCAATCATGCGCAAGAGACGAGTCCATCGTCTAGGCACACCAATAGTCTGCCGCTGCAACTGTAAAGGTAACTCGTCAATCTGTACATCCAGAAGACCACGAGTAAGGCTCTCAACCTGCTCCTGCACAGCTGTAAGTGTCTCAGTATCACCAAGGTCGCGAATAACAACTCTCCTAGCAGGCTCTGCTGCTGGGGCAGCAGCTGGCGATCGTGGACGGGCTGCTGGACGAACAGGACCAACATCTGCATGCACCCAAGAGTTTGATTAGTTTTGCACAGTAACATCATGAGTAAAAACAATAAACAGTGATATGGTCAGAGATTTTACCAATAGCGCCCCATTGCTCGCCATCCGGTAGCACCAAATCCGGATCACCTCGGTAGTCCATACCCACACATGGATACTCAGAAAACACCATCTCCTGACGCTCGAACCACCTAAAGAAGGCCTCAGTGAAAGTAATCTGAGGTTGACCAGCATGTCGGGACATGTGGTCAACCCACCTTTGCATGCGTGGCTCGGTCGGAGAAGGCAAGTCAAGTATGATGTACTGAGGCTGCATCAATTGGATTTTCTCCAAGGCAAAGGCAGTCAGAATAGAACCAAATCCAAAGTTCTTCAGCCTCCCGTCCTTTACCTTGGTCAATTGACTTTTCATCTGAACAAGTACTGCATCACACCAGTTAAACACTTTCGGTTGGAGACACTCCAAGGCGTGCTGCATATAAGATCTGTTGGCAACATGTAAAGCTGCGCTACCGGCCATCCTACCAATGGTAAACAGAATGGACCTAAGAGACCTGTCAGTGATGTCACGGATATTGATCTTGCCGTCTTTGCTCGGCTGTGAACCTTCCCGGCAATACTGACGGATATAGTCTCTGGTGGAATTAGTCCCTCGAGCCGTACCTGACAAAGAAATGGGGGCACCCCGCCTTGACAACCCAGTCAAGAAGTACATGTCCTCTATGGTCAAGGGGATGGTTTTCCCCCTAATCTGGAATACTTGGTTAACAGGATCCCAAGCATCAAGCATATACTGCAGTAAAAAAATCTGTGCTCTCATGCTAGAGATACGGAAGAACTTCAGTAGGCCACAGTTCCGAAGCGCATTCACCGTGACCGGGTCATGGAGTGCAACCATGTCCTCTGCTTCATGTTCTCGTTCTCGCCATGTAGGGGACATTTTGTTCAAAGTTCCCTGCAAGCAAACAAGAGAAGGAGTAAGTTCCTAATTTTGATGAAAAACTGGCGAAAAATCATCGAAAATCACATGCAGGATCAGTTTTTCTAGACCCAGCGTAGGCAGAGAGTCTCTCCCTTGCGCTGAGGCGCAGTCTGCCTTAAGACAACCTGACATACAGCGCAGATTTCGAAAGGAGAACCTGCGCTGATGCCAGGGCGCCTTGATGAAACCCCTGAGGCTCAGAAACCCTGAAAAATGTGCATGAAACTGAAAAAGGAAACCATGAAAGTGAAGGGCTAAGGTTTAGCTCCTACCTGGTCCAAACGGCGCCGAAAATTGTCCACAGAATCTCCCGGAATCAGCTGGTGAAAATCAAGGAAGAAGAGGCACCTCCAGAGCTCCAACAAGCAAAATGCAAATGAAATGGTAAATGAGAGGTAAAAACACCTTTTTATGATTTTTTACACAGTTTAAAGTTAAATATTAAGGTTATAATCTCATTTTCATGCAAATATTGTCCATTTCTAACAAAGTTTGTTGCAGCACTTGAAGGTGAAGTACTACATTTGAAAAGAGAAAAGCTAGTAAAAGTAAAAAATCAAATTTGACCATGAATCGAGCAGTTTTAGCACATAGTTCATGCTCGTTAAAAAATAAACGCAAGATCCGAGCAGTTTTAGCGCATAGTTCATGCTCGTTAAAAAATAAACATAAGTTGTGAGCAATCTTCCCCTAGAGTTCAAGCTCATTCAGAAAAAATGAACCGGTAAATAACCTTTTGAGATCGTAAATTCATCAGCCATAAAAGCCTTGGTCGTGTTTGTGCACCGTCACCTCCACTTTTCATTTGGCCGATCATTCACCTCCATTTGTGTGTTTACCTCTTTTGAGAAACAGCTGCGAAGAGTGATTTCACCTAGCCATCCTTGTGACACTGCCGTGATTGGAAAATTCCAACCTGTACCTGGAATCTACTGCTATCCCTGTTTATCACTCGTTCCTCAAAAGACAAGTCTTCTTTGAGCTCTTTTCACTGACTCGTAAAATATGAAAAGTTTGCCGAGTTTTGGCCTTCCAGCTCGTTAAACGACCGGAAGAGCTATCCCTCCTCTAGATTTTAATCTTTTTGGACCTGAGGGATTATTGCACAAAAAGATCGAGCACTTGTTTTGTTCGGCTCATTAAAGCAATCGAAAATTCATCCCTTCTGTATTGTTTTATACTTTTTCGGACTTAAGGGATTAGATGACGAAAAAGGAATTCCGGAGTTGACTTTATGTACCTTTTCAGACTCTCTAAAAATGAAAAGGACCGAGTTATCCTTGTCGTTAGACTCGTTAAATTCATTAAATAGCGACAAACTTGTCTTTAGACGAGAACGAGTTTCCCTATCGCTAAGCTCGTTAAATCATAGCGATGGGCTTGCCCGAAGGGCAGGTTATAGAACAAGCATATGTTATCCTCCTCAAGCTTGACAAAAATAAAGAGGTACTGGTCAGAAATGACTGGGGAAAAATTGGGAGAACATCAAAGCTTAATGGTAGCAAGTCGCTCTTGAACATGACACTTTTCCTCCGTACCACATCAGGTTGGGTTGTTTCATTCACCGGTCTCTTCACCATGGTCTTCGCCAAACCATCCACATTTTGGGGTAATGCTACCGATCCATCGCATCAGTGTCGTTATATGATCAAGAGAGGTCATTCTGAAAGTGTCAACCGTGTCCCATCCACTGCCATACATTATCCTTCATCCATTCATGATCGCCACCCTGAATCATATGCCATAGTTTGTTTTCACCTCCACTAAAATCATTAGCTCCGTTCCGGGTCATTGATGTGGGATTCATTAAGGCCCTCCTTTGACGGATCGCTTCTTATCGACTTCAGCTCATTATCCAAGAAGTTGATCTAGGAACAACCCCATCAGTACTTTGAAGCTTGCATGCCTCAATGGCAAGTTTCTCACTTCCGGCGACAGGTGTACATCAATGACCTTCGACCAGAAGATTTTGCGTGGCGTTCGACGCCAAGTCCTTTATTCACGCCACGTGAATTGTACTGCAGTACCTTGAGGGTCATTATCATTATCGGTGATTCCTCTCGCACTTGTTAACGGTTTTCATCATTGACCGGTAATCAAGCGATGTCTTTCCATGTTCGACTTCAACGAAATTCTCACATGGATCGACTTGTACTTAGAGTGAAGATCGAACGAGTTTGAAGACCCCGGATCTAGTTTCATCCATCCGGGCTGCGATACATATTCAAGAAATATAAAAGCATTTATCATGTACATCATTGCAGCAGATGATCATCCTACTCAAAGGATGATAATTTCAGCAGAGAATTATCAGTCTACCATCAGACGATCGTCTGTTCTATGTACCAAAATGTATTTATAAAGCTGAGCATGGGAATGCCCGCCTCAGCTAGATCATGAAAACAGAATGAAAAATAACGTATTGTATTGTATTGTATTACAGGGCACCTCTCAGCACTTGAATGAACTTCGGACCCTCTGGATAAAGCATTTCACCCGATAAACGGCCTCATACTTTAGGGGGCAACTGTTATAGACATTTTTGTGCCTCGCAGCATGGAGCATGAAATGTCAATAATTACAGGGATCCTCAGTCCCTAAACATGTTGTTCCTACCCCTAGAGGAACAAGGTCAGCAAACCACACCACTTCCCATCAGTTCTCCACCTGAAAACACTTAAAAACAGGCTATTTTTGGATCATGTCAGCTGCTCCATTGAGCATCTGCGCTGAATGTCAATTGCTCCTCCTTGTACCTGCGCTGAAAGTCAACTCTAATGAAGGCTACCTGCGCTGGGCGAGATTGGCCAAGTGGCACAGTCATTCTGCAAGGTGTCAATTGCCCAGGAAGCTTCCAAACTGACACTTGGTTCAAGGAATTCGCCCTGTGATGAGTAAGAGGTACTTGATCTCCATGTGTAAGCAAGGATCTCGAAGTGGACTTAAGAACTGAAGATTAACTGAAGAGGGAGAGGACACAAGGTAGCTTTATGTCAGTCTCAAGCTGACTCATCCTTTCTCCTTCTACCCTATATATAGAGCTCTTCTATGAGGTCTAGGGAGGCTGGAATTTTGTGCAAAGCAAGGAAGTGCTGTTGGTTTACAGTTAGAGCTATTGGGTGATTGCTTTTATAGAGGGGAAGAGGAGATTTCTTGCTGCTGGGGAGGTGCTGCTGGATTGGAGCCATTTATGGTTGTAACCTTCTCAGAACCTTTTTCTTCTATCAATAAAGCTTTGATGTTCTCCTATATACTTGTATTGCAATGATGTATTATTTTTATCTGTATATTTGATTCATTCTAATCCATGCATCAGTTATGAGTACATGTTTCTTGTAGTTTCCCTCTCTTGTTTTTGCAGGATCTTTGTGTAGCTGGGCCGGCAAAAGGAACAAGGAGCTGGGAACAAGAGGCAAAGGGAGAAGACAGGATCGACAAAAGCGAAAGACATCGGTTGGTCAATCTTTTCTTCCTTCTCTGTACTTTCATAAAGGAAAAATATCAAAGCTTTACTTTCAGTTGTTGCTAAGGAACTATCACCCTTAGAGTAGGGATAGGGTCATTCCGAGTCGGATACTTTTCCCCACAACAGGATGTGAGCTTTAAGTTTTGTTCCATTGGAGTAGTTAGAGGATTGCATTCATTCATGCCAAACCTGTTCAAGAGATCTCCAATGTACTTCTTTTGAGAAAGGAATATAGACTTCGAACGTTGAGTTACTTCAATACCGAGATAGTAATGAACATAGTCCAAATCAGTCATTTCAAAACCTTTCCTCATTTCCTTCTTTATGGATGCAATGTAGCTCCCATTGTTCCGTGTCATCAAAAGATCATCTACATATACCACAAGATATACAACAGTTTTGCCAACTTTCTTGAAAAACAAAGTTGCATCATCAAGATCATAATGTTTGAAATTGAGTTTTAGAAGATGCTTAGTTAATTTTTCATACCAGGCTCGGGTGCTTGCTTGAGGCCATACAAGGATTTCACAAGTTTGCATACTTTATGTTCATGTCCTTTCACAGCAAATCCTTGAGGCCCGGACATAAAAACATTCTCTTTTAAATCTCCATTCAAGAAATCAATTTTTACATCCATCTGATGGACTTTCCAACCGTTCTGAGTTGCTAGGGAAAATAGTGTTCGGATGGTAGCCCATTTTTCTGTGGGGGAAAAATTTGCCTCATAATCGACCCCTTCCTTCTGTGCAAAACATTTTTCCACAAGCCTAGCTTTATGCTTGTCAAGTGAGCCATTAACTTTATACTTGTTCTTGTAGACCCACTTGCATCCAATTGGTTTGGTTCACAATGGAGGATCAACCAGCTTCCAAGTGCCATTCTTTATCAAGGCATCATACTCCTTTTGTATTACTTCTTTCCATTCATCATGAGAAGCGACTTGTTTGAAGGAAGTTGGTTCAAAATCTATAGACAAATTCAATTCACAATAATAAGAAACATCCATTTCAACAGGTGAATCAGAGTCATCTACATCACCTCCATTTTGCCGGTTTGAATTTATTGTTCTTGTCTTTCCAATCTCATTAGTATGAACACTTTTAAGTGTCTTTGTTAGCCACTTTGGGGGACCTTTATGAGATGGTGCAGGCTGCTCGGTTGATTGAGTTGGGACTAAATCAAGATTGAGTCTCCCAATTCTGTCAATCACATCACTCAAAGTATCATCAGTGGTTGGAGTTTCATGTGGGGGAGAGAGTGGTTCAGAAGAACATTCCATAGGTTGATCTAATATAGGAATCCCCGCTTCAAGATGTGGAATCTGATTATCAAATTCTTGAAATGATTTTGCATTTGCGAATCTATCCAAGTGATCAAGTTGCCACTCAACAACATTGTCAACTTTGGATGATTCAAGAAAGATTGCATCTCTAGATACAACAAACTTTTTATTTACTTCATCATAAAGATGGTATGCTTTGGAGGTGTTTGAATACCCCAAGAAGATACACTTATGACTTGTTGCACCATGTTTGTTTCTATGTACCTTTGGTATCAAGGCATAACAGGTGGAACCAAAGACCTTGAGATGCTTTACCGAAATAATGTGCCCATACCACATTACATAAGGAGTCTTGTTTCTAATAGAATTAGATGGACATCTATTCTTTACATATATAGCACATAGAACTACATGAGCCCAAACAATCAATTTTACATTGTTGAAAAACATCATGGAGCGAACCATATTTAAGATTGTCCTATTCATTCTTTCAGCTAATCTGTTCTGTTATGGATTATAAGGTACAGTTGTTTGATGTTTGATCCCATGTTGGCGAAGATAGTTTTCAAATTCATTTGAAGTGTCTCATTTTCCATTATCAGTGCGAATAGAGCCAATATGAGATTGTGCATCATTTTCAATCCATGTATGAAAGTTCTTGAATGTTTGAAAAACATCAGATTCGTTCTTCAATAAATAAACCCAACACAGTCTGGTGTAGTCATCAATAAATGTCATCATATATTTAGTTCCATTTGTAGAAGGAATAGGCATTGGAACACATAAATCTAAATGAATGAGTTCAAGTTTTCTATGTGCTCTAGAATGTGAATCATGAAGAGACTATTTCCTATGCTTTCCTAGAATGTAAGCATCACATTGCCTCAGTTACCTAGGAATTGTAGGAAAACCAGTAACACCATTTTTCTTCCACAAGCGGAGGCTGTCATAGTTCAAGTGTCCAAATCTAGCATGTCATAATAAACTTGATGGAAATGTACCTTCATCATAATGATAATTGTATGAGAAATTTTGTGCACGAGTAGAGGTACCTTACAACTTGAGAAGCCTTTCTTCTTCTATCCCGGTCATGATAAGTGAGTGATCTGATGCTTTTCTCACCTCAACCTTGCCATCAAGCATATGGAGTGTCCTTGCTGGCAGATGTGGACCAAGGACAACAAGTTTCTCCTTACCTGTGAGAGATATAAAACATCATGCAGAAGAGAGTCTGGAAGACCAAGAAATTTAAGCCTAGTTGTGCCAAGCCCAGATGGCTTGAGTTTTGATTTGTCTGCAAGGTATACTGCTCCATCAACATTGTCAATAGATTCTTCAAAAAAATCTCTTCTAAAGGTCATGTGGCAAGTTGCTCCTGAATCAAGCAACCAATCATTTTTCCAAGAAACAAGTGAAGAATTAAATAAGTCTTCATTTACTCCAATATTACAATCTGCCACAACATAGTGAGCAGATTCAGGTGATTTACCTTTCTCTTTGTCATTATTTTTACCTTTGGGTTGGTTTCTTTCCTGCTCAATTCTGTCCCAACGCAACTTGCATGTGGATGCATCATGTGATACATCTCTATTACAACGTATGCAATGCAAATCTGACTTTTCTCCTTGAGAGTGTCTGCCCCCCCTCCCTCTAAAATTTCTTCTTCCTCTTCCTCTTCAACCACCTCTTCCTTTGGAAGAATCTTGAGCAAGATTCTTCTCTCTATGTTCAAGGCACACAACCTATTCAAAATACTAAGGAGTTGTCTTCTTCCAAAAATATTTCTCTCTCTCAGCAAATTTATTCACAAGGGAATCAAAGGTAATTTCTTTGAGGTTTCCATTTTCTTGCAATGACTCAAGATAATTTGAGTAAGTGGGATAAAGTGCCTTGACAAACGATATAAGAGGAATGTCCAGTTCAACAATAGTTACTTTGATATCATGCATAATAGATTTTACTTCGAATGCAAGAGTAAGAGGATCATCATTTTGTAATTCAAGGCTGAACAATTTAATCATGAGTTGAACAACTTCAAGTGTAGAGTGTGAGTCACAGAGTTCCTTCAGTTTTTGTAAGGCTTCGAAAGCATTAGAAAATGGTGAAATATGGCGACTCACCTCTTCATTTACTGATGCTGCAATCAAGACATAAGCCTTTTCTATTCTTATTTTCCCAAATGGAGAATTCCTTGTCTGAGGTAGGCTTTTGTGATTCTTTGTCTTCTTCTCCAACACACACTCCTTTCCACAACTCATTAAAAATAAGAGTGTGTTTGATTTTACGAGACCACTCAGGATAATTCTCCTTCCCATTGAGAACCACCCCCACAATAGATATGAATGAATGCATTGTAAAATCCGTGTACTGTAAAAAAAATACTTTCACTACCAATATACTATAAAAAAATTGCACCTTTGTTGGTAATATGTGTAAAAAAATGCACTATGATATATTAAAACAGGGGTATTATTTGGGGGAGTTGGTTTATGGGTGAGGGTAAATTTGGGGGAGGGAGTATTTGAGGGAGGTTTATTTGGGGGAGTTGGTATATTAACAGGGCAACGTGGAGGTGGGAAGGTTGTGCTGGAGTGGTTTGGTAACGAGCCCACAGAGGGCAATTTAGGGACAGGAACACTAAAGATACCAAGATACCAAAGACAATGGATGTGGACAACAGATGTGGACAACGGATGTTGACAGAGGATAACGTAGTATTTTCGGGAATAGTCAACCGAAGAAGCTAACGAGAGGTTAGTATATGGGCAATAGTGCAAGGGAGCACCATTAGAAGGGAGCACCATTGAGGAGGAGCACACACAAATCTTTTTTTTAATATGGTTTCCAATTACACCATATGCCCACCATACTAATATATAATATGAATAGTGCATCCAACTCATCCAATGCATTCAACCAACACATGATATGAACTTACCAGTTAACACAGTTACACTGCACCATACCACAGTTACGCTATAACATACCACAGTTACGTAGGATTGAACATAGTCAGCCACTACTCTTGGTTTGTCAACACACTAAGAAAACGTAGAATTGAACATAGACAGTCACCGCTCCACGCTCATCACAACACGTTTTTTGCCAAAATTTTCATGTTTAGACACTGTTCACCAGGACCACGACCACGTACAGGCTGGTTCTTTAAGTGCATCAAACACTTGAGTTGTATAAGAGTTGCAATGTCGAGCTCAGATAAACTGCATTCATCGCAAAAAATGTGACACAGGCTCAACTTAAACAATATTGAAGATAGTGCCTTGATTAGGAGTGAGCTCGATAGATACGTTGACTAGTTTTCATGGAGAAGGAACTCATCGAAAATACCGAGAAACAAAGAAACGCTCATTGAGTTGGGAAAAACAGAGAAACGCTCATCTAAAACCAACATGTAGATCTTTGGATTTGTAAGCAATCAACATCCATGAAGCAATCATGCAGAGAATATGGCAGAGATCGCCGAGAGCGGCATAGAATGGAGGGATAGAATACCAAGTATATGGCATAAAACTGGTACCAGGCATTACACAAAAGCTAATTTTGGGAGCTGGGCTCTTTGATACCATGTTAGGCTAAGTGGTAACTCCTCAAATGAGAATATGTTTATTCATTTGGGCTGTTCATAGTTATATACAGGAGGGAGTGACTCTTGAGTTTCATCTCTCGATGACCCTTCATTTTCTCTTATTTATTTTTTACACTATTTACAATTTTTCACCCAATCCCTATGATTAGGTGTCAACATTTATCACCAGTACAACTCTTTTTTATTTCTTTAAGACAAAGCCCCTTAATCAAGGTTGACTATCGGCCTACCAGTACCTAGTTTACATCCATGAAATATGGAGAAGTATTCTAGAATTGCATTTTTAAAACTATGAAGAAGTATTCTAGAGTTGTCCTTTCTTTCTTTTATATATATATATATATATATAAATTTATTTCATTTAAAAATAATTTATATATAAAATAAAGTTCAAATAAAATACAATAATAATAATTTAAAAAATAATCATAAAATAAATAAAAAAATATTTTTTAATATTTTACTTATAATATAAATATGAATTTTGAATATAAAAATAAAATGTTTAAAAATCTTCTTTTATCCAAAATTCAATTGGTCCATTTGAAAAAAATATTAATAAAAGTTATCATCTTCAAATAAAATCTTGAAAATAATAAACAATAAAACAATCCCATGTATAAATTTACTTATCAAATATAACAAAATGAATAATACTAATAATTTCTCGAATACAAAATCTTATAATTATAAGAAATAAACTATGTCAATTAATCTAAGTAAATAATAATTTGACAATTCCATGATTAAATCATATTTAAATTTTTAAATTTATTAAAACAAGATTATAAATAATTTACCATATTTAAATCTTAAATATTTTAATTTAAAATTATATAATATAAAAATAGTATAATATTATTCATATTGTTTTGTATAATAGATTACTAAATATTTTAATTTAAAAATATATAATACAAAAAAATTATTATAATATTATTCATATGGAATTATATAATATAAAAATAGTATAATATTATTCATATTGTTTTGTATAATAGATTACTAAATATTTTAATTTAAAAATATATAATACAAAAAAATTATTATAATATTATTCATATGGTTTTGTAGGATATTATTGTTTGTATAATAAATATAAAGTTCATAACCCTCAAGAGGGTACAATTTAGTTGAAAAGCATCTTGAAAATGAATTATATGTACCTGGAGATTTAATGTTCAAATCTCTTCAAATTATCAATGTCTCTAGAAGAGGCATACTTAGGCATGTAGGGGTCATAGTGGTAACAGTGGAAATGGACTCCTTTGTCAAGCCAGTAGGAAATACACCAATTACCTATTCCTTTAGTCACAAAAAATAAATAAATATACAATTGATAAAAATGGATTTATAGCATTTTTATGACTATATAAATAAATTTAATTTCAAATTTATTTGATGTATAAAGTTACTATAATATTATTCTTTTTGTGTAGCCCATTGATACTTTTCTATAGAATAATAATAATTTATCTTTAAGGTTATGGTGAAGCATGCCACCAAATTGGTGTACTAGACTTCTTTATTTTGGGAAAATTGATAATATAAAGTTGAAATATATAACATTTTACAACTATGTGAATTAATTTGATGATGATAGTTATTGACAATCAATGTGACTAAAAACTCTTTACTCGAATTACTTTCTTTCTTTAGAATTTTATTTATTCTTAGGTCACCATTGTTTTGAAGATTTAAAAGGTTAGGAAGATAAGAATTGTAAGAAATATTGTGATACTTTTAATATTTTAGATTTCGGCTTGATCACTTACTTTTATTATCTTAAGTTTCTCTTATCTTCTAAGCTTCTCATACCATACATTCTAGATGTTAGTTGATCAACTCCTTGTCATATTTTAATTTACCTTATTTCCTAATCCTTTATCACACCATAATTTCTCCTTAAATTTATATGTAATTGTGTTTTTAATATTATTGTTATTATGCAAATTGACATCTTCTTCATCACCTTAATGATCTAGTAAAACTTGGAATTTATATGCCATCTCATGATGTCCATAATCGCCTTTTTATTCCCTTTCATCTTTACTTATTTTCTTTAAAAGTGGTCAATTTCATTTATATTACTCACGAATTTACACTTTAATCATCCTGCATTCATGTTATGCATTATGGTTGAATTTCCTTATTAATTAGGAGTGACACTCCCTCCCACCCCCTTTTTCTTTCTTGGGCTACATGAGGTGTTACTTATGGCTTTAACCTAACCTCCAAGATCTCTTATGAGGACGGGATTACAAAAATTCCACTTTTCCATTGTTGTTAAAACTTGAAACCAATGCCACTATCGCATGTACCTCGTCGAGAGATTTATGACGATATGAACTTTATCTCGATTTGAATATCTGCATCAAAAGTTATGCCCATTTGAATTTTGACAAGTTATGGAGAGCCACATCAACATGAAACTACCACGTTGCATTTGCATGGCTCTGCCATGTCATCACAAGAAAGCTCCACCTCACTAGGGGTCTCTATGTGGCATCATCGTTACCACTACTAGGTCCCTGCAGTGCTTTTTGTGTCAACTTGCTATGTGGGACCCACCAATCCTACCCATTTTTGTTTTTCCAAGACTTCTCATTATATATTCTTTATATAAAATTCAGGGCTACATGAAATGTCATTTTCCTTCACACCCTGGACTCCTAGATGCATGAATCACACATGTGTGACCCTTGATGGAGTAATCCAATCCTAGCCACATCCGATGTGCCATAGACATTAAAACCCAACCATTTCTTGTTTTGGAAGGAGACGTTTTGGTTCTTTAAACATTGCTTTATAAGAATATACCATTTCAACCATTTTGTCCTTAAAATGAGAATCACACCCTTGAAAATAATCATACTTGTCTTTAGTTTTTTTTAACAATCATGAGAATATATCTTTTACTTGAATTTGTTAACCTTTTCAAATGACTGGCATTGATTAAATCCATGTTTGTCTTACTTCTGCGTGGCCTAACAATGTATTCAATTCCTTCTTTAAAAAGATGATACGTATTCTCCCTTCTATGAAAAATAGCATGTCTATCATAAAGATACAGACTACCCAACACAATTCCACATATATCCAGAGGAATCACATCTATCTCAACTTTATCAACAAAATTAGTTGTAATTGAAAACCTTAAACGACATTGTTTTGTGGCATGCATCTGAGTGTTTTCTTTCAAACGTCCTAAAGGGTATGGTTTTAGATGATTTTTAGTTCCCAATTCCAATTTCTTTACTAGTTCCTCAAATATTAAGTTTGCTTGTGACCCACTGTCAAATAATATGTCTATCTTAGTGTGCTTGGAAATAAACCTTATGTGAAAATTTTCAATCCTCTTCTTTTCATCAATCACATTATTAATATTTGAAGATGATGCAGAGTAAGTAGAACTAGAACTAGCTTCAGAAACTATACCTATTAGACTCATTGTGGTTATCTTCTGTGCGTCACTGGAGTCAGATCCCAAATCTTGTTGGACTGCAGCATTCACTATCATTTTACCCTTCTCTTTAAGGAACTTCTTTGGCTTAAGTTCTGGATGAAGCTTCCAACACTTGCACTCATCATGTCCAACCCTGTGACAATGAGTACATGTACGTATTTCCCCTTCTTTCTTTGTTGTCGCCGATTTCTTTCCTTTCAACTTACCCTTTCCTTCTCCTTCTTTGGTGTCTTAGTGTTTTGACTGGTTGAATGGTTTCCACTAAAAAGGTCTTCCACTTGATTGAATATGAATAGCTTGTACACATACTTCATCAAATTCAGTTAATTTAAACATAAGCAATGTATGTTCCAAATAAGAATGCGAACTTCCAATATACTTTAACAAAGTTTCCCGTTTGTTTAACGGAACACCAAGTGCTAATGCATTTTTCCTGAATTCCAAAGTAAAATCTTGCACAATCTATCCTTTACCCTTCCTCAAAGGTTACCAATCTATTACATTCTGTTGCATATATCCTAAAGGATAGAACTTCTTTCTAAGAGATTTAATAAACTTAGACCATGAAGAGATAATTTTACCTTTATTCTTTAAATCCAACTCAATTTTACTTTCCAACCAAATCAAAGTTGTTCCCACCATTCTAAGTGTAGCTAACTGAATTTTCGTAGAATCATCAATAATATTCTGAATTCTACAATAAACTTCACATTTTCTAATCCAGTTATCTAACCTTTTAGGATTCAATTCACCATCATATTTCAGCAATTCAAACTTAACATCAAGCCTCAAAAAAGGGTATTTCTTATGTTTCTTCTTTGATTCAGAATTTGAACTTGAATCATTAGAAGAAGAAGATGATGAAGATGGAGGAGAAGGAGGTTCATTACCATGAAATTTCTTCTTGCCCTTTTTCGAGCCTTTAGAAACGAAGATGAAGAAGGAGGAGATTCAGCACTATTAGCTTTCTCCTTACCCTTTTTATCCTTCTTTCTTTCTGAAGGCAAAGTTGCATCTCTAGTCTTATTCTCTTCACAAAGTTCTGCAATCATTATTTTCATATTAAGGAACATCTTCTGATATTGCTCCTCACTCTTTCTCTCATGAGATTCTCCTTCATTTGAACCTCCCATATTGTGCGAGACTTTCCTATTTCTAATCTCTGGATTGGCCTCTTCAAGTTTCCCTTCTCCACGTCACGACCTGGATCTAGTCAACATTCACATTGCCAAATATCATGCTTAAACATGATCAACCTCGCTCTGATACCAAAATCGATAAGTTTAAATATTTTTGCAACTTAAACAAGATTACCTAAGGTTTCTTATCTGTGATTGAAAAAAGGAAATTGATTATTAATATGTCATAAATGTAAACTTGAGAGAAACAAATAATATGACAGAAGAAAAAGAAGAAACAAACACAAAATGTTTTTGACGGAGTTCGTCCTTCCTGGACTACGTCTCCAGGTCTGCTTCCAAGTGGGCATCCATATTGTTAGGAATGATACAAAGAGATTCTTTAAATCAAATTCTCACCAATTGATCTATGCCTACAAGCATTGGTGGTTATTGTAGAAAGAAAGCCCTCAATCTCAAGTTTCCAATGCCCATATTTATGCTCAATTTGATTCAAGGATGGCAAAGTTGCACTTACATGAAGGAAAACTATCAAGAATAACACCTTTATTTTTCAATTCACTATTCATCTTCTTTAGCACTGGTGTAGTGGTTGAGCATTTTATAATTCCCTGGGCAAGGTCGAGGATCGAACCTCCTGGGCTCAACATGGCAAGTTTGTTTGATTAGGTCAACAATGTAGTTCACGGTGCAATAAGGTTTTAGCACCACAATATAATTAGTTTTATTGTTTCAAACAAACCCAATTATCCAAATTCCTGACGCATTTTATTTGCCACATGGTTTTTTATGATAAGACCCCATTATTTTTTTGGTGCAGGTTATAAAGCTTTTGAACATTACATTGGACTGCAACTTTATAATATAAAAAATCAAACCATATCTGAATTTCTGTTCTGGTGGTGACATGGTTTGTTGGTGAGTTCTGGTGTAGCAGTGGTGGCATACCTACTGTAAAACCCTGTTTAGCATGGCTATCAATCCCTCCAGCGGTTTTCGAACTGAATTGTGCCACCTCTGCACCTGTGGCATCGACGGTGCTATAACAGTACCTATCCTCGATGATTTCGAGCTAGATTGTGCCACCTCCATTACTGTGTTAACCATTCTGCCAAGTGGGTGCCAACTCTAGCATGCACCATACTGTTTAACATAATGTTTTACGCCATAGTTTTTCACCATATTTAATTCCACTCCATATAACTTTAGGTTTGTAACCATAGGGTTATTTACATGATTTTTGCGCCCTCCATATGGTATTTGTACCATAGTTTAACAGTAATGTTTTTCTTTTAAAAACTTAATAATGTGTCCATAAATTTTTAAAATATATGGTTGTAGCTTAGGTTAAAAACATATTCCCCATTGTTTGCATGTGGTCTAGAAACCATAGACCTTCACTTGCAATATGAATCAACACCCCAAAATCTCACCATGCACTTGTAACAACATACCTTGTACCTACAATTGAAGACTTTAACGGATTATTTCTCCTTCATCTGGAAACCAAATGAGAAACCAAAAGAAGTGATGAATTCTAAGCAAGGGGAACTACAACCTGGCACAATTTCTGAGGACAATCGAGACCTTAAGACTTGGCCCAATTAGAGGATCCTCTTGGATCACTCTAATAGATAAATCTTCCATAGCTCTGATTAAATCATTTGATGTATCTGTAGATTGTCTCTCCCCTATTGTAGTAGTTGTTAAAGTAGAAGATCTTGTTGTTTTGTACCTGTGATTGGATCTGTTGTTAGAGGCATAACTGCTAATTGAGTTGATTGTTGTTTCTTCTCTTTTGGAAGTTTTTCTATTTCAGTCTCCATTTCCTTAATCTTTCGATTTTGTTTAATGATGATTTTGAACATATCTTCTTTTTCCTTTTCTAGTTGACTAACTTCCTTTATTTGTGGATCTTCAGTAGATGGAAGTTTGAGCTGCTTCTTTAATGTTGCAATATAAGAATTTTTTCTTTTAATTATCTCCTCAGCAGCTTTTAAATTACTGGGATCATATCCTACTTTAATCACCAAATCCTGTAAAGACTTTATCTTGGTGTCTAAATTTTCTAAAGAAGATATTTTTCTAATTTTAATTGAGACTGGATATTGTTAACTGAAGCCTGGAGTCTCGATGCTACCATTGCTGAATTTGTCGGAGTAGAATACATCATTTCACCTGTCTGTTTGCGCAAATCCATTTGAACAATAGGATGGATTTGATCAATGTTAAAAGAAAAAATGGAATTTTTGTAGGCATCTACAGTCTTAGGAAAAGGAACTTCAGCTTCTAGGAAAGCTATTTGCATTTTTCCTTTCTCAGTATCAAAAACATAGATAAGTTTGTGTTGTGATGATGTTGTTTTCTTCCAGAACTGAG